>JXTC01000002.1:3422814-3550106 GCA_002914845.1 Trema orientale
TTATAACTTTCTTATAACGTACTAGTGTTTCTATCCGAAGTCAGACACTTCGATGATTGGAGACTTCATCAATCCCGTTGAAATAGACAACACTACATTCTATGGCAAAATAAAGTATTCCATATTTATTTGCAGAATGTGAACTTTTAATTTAGACATAATGAAATAAAGAATTTAGTCTTCCACATGTGAATACTTCACACGAATAATTCTTTATTACTCATTATTTGTCATGGAAACTTTTAGACGTTTGCATAATAGAAAATATAACATGACATGTATATAATTGGGACATAATATAAAATTTATTAACAACAAATAGATAACACTTAAATCCAATAAACATTGTTTAAAATGCCAAACAAAGAAACTGCTTTCTAGGGCATATTCTCAACATGTATTTCATTTCTTTTTGTTAACATGGATATTGTATTTGAACAGATTTGACTGTTATAGTATCCTAATAGTTTTTCTAGTTGCTTACCAAATTTTATTCTGATGAGTATTTCTTTTTGATACTATGTTTATGCATTAGATATTCTAGCAGGTAAATATTAATGCAATTTTATATAAATGGTTACTTGAGGTAACTCGTCTGATCACTTCTCTTAAAAGTTATAAAAATAATTCCATAAGATTTTTTTTTCCTTTTTTAGCTTATGGTAACTAGTAAGGCTACCTTTCCTTTGTTATTTGCGTTTTCTAGTTAATAATACAATAGATATAGTGAATATCACAAATTGAATCTTTGAAGAATACCTCAGGTATCATGACTGGTTACTTGTTTAAAAACAGAAAAATATTTAGAGAAAAATGAATTCTCCCTCATCAATTTCTATGTTTCTTATTCAAATCATATCTAACTTCATCAAAAGGATATACATTTTTACAAAAATAATGAATTTAAAAATGTATGAGATTCAATCATTGTTGCTTGGTCTTTTGGGATTGGTTCCCACAAGTAACCACTTTATTTACTTTTTCTTTGGTACTTTCTCCTGCAAAATTTGAGGATTTCTACATGTTTTTTAGTTATGTCCATATTGCTTACACCTCCCACACTTGTTTTGGACCTTCTTTTCCCCTTTTGATTTTATTCTTTTTTGTTTAGGTCTTCTTGATTTGCGTTTTCCTTCTAGTACTTTTACTATTCTCATCTTGACTTCCTCTGGTATTTCCCATGTGGTTGGACTACCAAGTGGATAGATTACCCCACTGTATATAGCAAGCATTGTGCCCTTGAAGTAGTATTTTGAGCAATAGTTATAGCAATTCAGATGGCGGTGCCTAATTGCAGCCATTGCATGTGAGCAAGGCATTTCATCCATATCAAAATGCTTACAAGTGCATTTCTTGTCTTCCATATTCACTATGAATGATTCGGTCTCATCAAGAATATTGAATATTACTTGGTTTGCTGGATGCACCTGAAATTTGTATGAAGAAAATATTTTAGAATATTTTCCAAACAAAATTATACTCATAGTACTGTATTAGGTTACTAGCATCTAAACTTGCTTAAAAACTCAAAGTATCTCATTTGGTTACTTTCTATCATTCAATTTAATAGATAAATAGGCAAATAGGCTCACAGAGTAAACGTTGTCATTTTATTAAATAATTAAAATGCTATTTATGCTTAGATGACTAGTAGTAACTAGAATGGTTACCCTGATTATCTATCTATAGATTCATGGACACATATAATTTAGGTATCCACACAAGATACTAGAGAGTATGAGTTTAATTCAACAAGGATTTAAATATTCAAATACTGATTCAAAATTAAGTTTATATTTTTATAGTTATTCAGTAACTCTAAGTATCCTGTTAGGTTACTAGTATTTCTACATTCTTTGAAACTCATAGCAGCTTATTTAGATAATTCTGGATCAGTAACTTTAAAACATAAAAAATGAGATTTTATTGCCTGCAAATATTCTTATTGGGTACCTACTGTCCTATTTTTTTTTAAAAAAAATAATAAAAGATACTTTATATATTTAGGATACCAGTAGTAACCATAAAGGTTACCTAGAGATAAAACTGTTAATTCATCAATATTTATAGACATGCCCTCATTTTTGAAGACGCAACATAATTTGTCCTCAATACTTGATCTTGTTTCGTAGCCAATTTTGTAATTGTTGCTTGAGTTTTATTTTTGTGTTCCTAAAAAAAACTTTGTATTAGACTTCTTAGGCTTTCTACCAAAGTGTCTACTGGCAATCCTTTAGCTGCATTATTTGCAGAGTTCATAGACTCAGCTATGTTAGAAGTCATTATAGAATACCTGTTATTACAGGAAAATACTTTTGCCCATCTTTCAAACCCTACTTCAATCATGTAAGATCTGATTCGGTTATCAACCCTATCTAATTCGTCCATGTAGTACTCAAACTCTTGAATAGTGTAGGTAGTTGCAACTTTATTGAAAGGTTCTTTGATTAGTCTTGCTTTTCTCATGAATTTTAGCTTTAGGTTGTTCAGCAAGTGAAATACACATAAGCCATGAGTAGAATCTGGATACACAGTTTTGACTGCCTTTACTATAATGTCATATCGATTGGATATGATAGCCAAATTTTCACGAGCTCCATAAGCCTCTCTTAACTTCGTAAAAAACCATATCCACGATGCATTGTTTTCAGAATCAGCAACTCCAAAAGCAAGTGAAAAAATATTTTCATTTGCATCTTTAGTACAAGCAGTCAGTAGTGTCCCACCGAATGAGTTCCTCAGAAAAGTGCCATCCACAACAATGACTAGTTTACAGTGTTCCCATTCTTTTATTGACGCTTCTAGAGCAATAAACAGATACTTGAAGTAACCTTCATTGGTTGTCTCTAACTCAGCCTTGGATCCTGGATTCATGGTCTTTAACCAAAACAGATACCTGGGTAGTTCTTCATAAGACTTTTTTGGATTCCCTCTCACCATTTCAAGTGCCTTTTCACGTGATCTCCAAGCTTTTTCATAGCTCATAGATACACCATAATCATCCATCATGTCCCTTATTATGTCATTTGGTGTATAAATCGTGTTCGTACTCAAGTATTTCTTCTTTATGTAGTCTCCAACTACACTACTACTAGCTTGTCGATGGTCTCCCATCATTATATTCAATGAGCATGTATGAATATTATAGAACTTTCTCATAGTGAACAGATTAGTAGTCACATTCTTTGAAG
Organism: Trema orientale; assembly: GCA_002914845.1. Taxonomy (NCBI): domain Eukaryota; kingdom Viridiplantae; phylum Streptophyta; class Magnoliopsida; order Rosales; family Cannabaceae; genus Trema; species Trema orientale. Next base: position 3,426,006 of record JXTC01000002.1, read on the forward strand.
ATCGGAAATACCATTTGCAATTTGGATCCAAGCAACCAAGCACGAACTCCTTGGGGCATGAACGAAGCACTTTATACTGAAAATGCTCTCTAAATAAATATAAGCTCATCATAGATTTTAGCAATTTCTTATTCTTGTAGACTTGTCCTTCTTCAACAACTACTGTATTTTTATCTGTGATCATTTTAGATTCTATTTCTTTAATGTTTTTTCCTTCTTCAACTTTTGAATGCTCGAAAATATAAGCTGAAAATTGATTAGCAGCTTCAATATAGTTTGGCAACTCATCATCTTCACCAAAGTTAGTTGACTCAACCTTCCAAAACACTACTTGTAGTATCTATAACCATTTCACCACCAGGTTGTGCAGCCATTGAAGAGCCTAGAATTGTAAGGTAATCACAACTGCTACTTGCAGTAGCCAATACCATTTCTCTCACATGTTTTGCAGCCATTGAAGATCCTGGAATGGTAAGGTAACCGCTCCTGCTACTTGTAATATCCACAGCCATTTCTCCTCCATATTTTGCAGCCATTGAATATCCCAGAATAGCAAGGTAACCACAGCCACTACTTTCAATAGCCACTACCATGTCCCCCAGATGTTTTGCAGCCATTGAAGAGCCTGGAATGGTAAGGTAACTGCTCCCACTACTTGTAGTATCCACTCTCATTTCTCTTTCTCTTTTTGCAGGAATGATAAGGTAATCATTCCTACTACTTCCAGTGTCCATTCCCATTTCTCTTCCTCTTTTTGCAGTCATTGAAGAGCCTGGTCTGGAAAGGTAACCGCTCCCACTACTTGCAATATCCACTCCCATTTCTCTTCCATTTTTTGCAGCCATCGAAGATCCTAGATTGGTACGGTAACCGCTCTCACTACTTGCAGTATCCACTCCTATTTCTCTTCCTCTTTTTGCAGCCATTGAAGATCCCAGGTTGGTAAGGCACAGTGGGTAGCTAGTGAGTTATTTTTCTTTTTTTTTTCAACTCCAAATAAAATTGAGTAGAATTATCACTATTAATCTTTATTGGGGGAAAATCTTGCATGAGCTGATACTCAATTGTTACATTATTGACTTATACATTCAGGTGTAGCTCCGAAGATATTAACTCTAGCAATTTTGAAAAAGTGCATCCAATTGGTAGTAGAATTCTAATCATCCTAAATTCAACATAATTTTTACTTTCATCCCATATTCCATCATAATGCACAAAAACTGTTTCAGAATCTATTTCTGCACAAAGAAATTAAAAACTTATGATTATCATAATTTTTGCTTCAAGTATCTTATTAGGTTACCAGAATATATATTGACAGGCTACCTAAAAAAATAATAATAAACCAATGTAATGATGAAAATTTTCTAACAAATATATTAGTTAAAACATATAAATTTGATTAAAGTGCATAATACCAGGTAGCTTGTGAGACTACTTGAATTCAAATTAGAATCATTAATATTACATCAAATTAAATCTGTAACCAATGCTATTCACTAAACCTGATAACTAGTCAATCGAGAGTCTAGGTACCTGGAATCAAATTTGATACGGCTGATTCTCCAGGTAATTGGACTAGAATTAGGACTCGATTTAGGTTGAATCTGATCCCGTTTCGTAGTCAATGTAGCTGGAATCGAATTCGGACTCGCTGCCTACTCGATACGGACTCCGTTCTCTAGCTAATTTCAATAAAATATGGACACCTGTGACTTGAATTTGGATTCCTCCGGTGATCCAAGTAGTTTGAATCGAGACTCGTCGTCACCGGAGATGATAAAGACAGAGTCGCTGTCACCGGAACAGTGCGTCACAGACTCGCTGTTATCGTCGAGTCTCCTGATATAGTATGAGTTGTGAGACCTTCAATATCGGTTGTTCCGTTATTTTAGAATTGGGGCTTTGCTTTTAAAAATACCAGTTTGTAATAATCCGGGATTGTTTTAACAAATTCCGTAACTCGGGATTTTTCAATTGTTAATTATATAAGCCTGGATCCCCTTAAATACCTCAATAAACCTACGATTTTGCAATTTTTAAGGAATTTCTTGGGTTTTACCGTAAGAATAGAAAAATATTACAAACATACGGTATTGTAAAATAATTAATTTCCATACGGCATATAATGGGTATTTTCAAAAAAAGTAGGAGTAAAATACGCGCTGACGCCGTAGTAAATAATTCAGTCTTCTCCCGTTATCTATATTTAGAAAAACGTGTGTCCATAAACGTTTGAAATTTTGAATGACCCGTAGCCAAGTGGCTGGGCATATGCGCATATCCTCCCTGTGCAATGTTCAATCTCCCACAAGTTAACTTTTGAGTATTTTTCTCCTTTTCTTTTTCCTTTTTGTTCTTTTTTTTTTATTTTTTTTTAATTCCAAATATATTCTCATTGAACCCCATTATTCCTTTTTTTTTAATTCTTTTTTTTTTCTTTCGTCTCTTTTCAATTTATATGTTAAGAAGAGTATTTTTTTTTCTTCTCTTAGAAATAGAATGGTCTTCTTATTCAATTTGATTACTAGTTATTATTTACTGATACTAATTACAAACTAAATTTGTTATAGTTTCTCATTTTTCTAGTTACCAGTTTCTATTATCTCTAGTTATTTTAGTTACCAGTCTTGTAACCAATTTGATTATTGGTTTTTTGTTTCCATTTTGATTACTGGCTACTGCTTTGGTTATTGTTTTATGGTTACCACTTTTGTTATTAGTTTATCGTTACCACTTTGGTTATTGGTTACTAGTTCTAGTTAAAACTACTAATTTGGTTATTAGTTTATGACTATCGGTTATTACTACCAATTTAGTTACTTGACCCATTATTCCTTTTTTTAATTTCTCATTTTTTAATTCTTTTTTTTCCCCCTCATTTTTCATTTTTTCAAAGAAGAAAAGAAATATTTTCTTCTCTTAGAAATAGAATGGAGCTCTTATTCAATTTGATTAGTGGTTATTGTTTATTGATTATTAATTACGCAATTTATTATTGTTACTCATTTTACTAGTTACCAATTTTTTTTTTCATTTTTTTGATATTGGGGTTGGGGGATTGAACTCTCTGTTTACTAATTTCTGGTACTTTTAGTTATTTTGGTCACCAGTCTTGTAAACAATTTGGTTATTATTTTTTTGTTACTATTTTAGTTACTGGTTACCATTTTCGCCTATTGGTTTATAGTTAGTTACTAGTTTCTAGTTACCATTATTCTTTTTTTTTTTAATTTCTCATTTTCTTAATTCCTTTTGTTCTTTTCCTCGTTTTTCAAATTTTTTTAAGAAGAAAAAAAAAGATTTTCTTCTCTTAGAAATAGAAGAGACCTCTTATTCAATTTGGCTACTAGTTAGTGTATACCGGTTATTAATTATAAATCAAATTTATTATTGTTACTCATTTCTCTCGTTACCAATTTATGATACCTCTAGTTATTTTGGTTAACAGTCTTGTAACCAATTTAATTATTAGTTTTTAGTTAACATGTTGGTAACTAGTTACCACTTTTAATTATTGGTTTCTAGTTACCAGTTATAATTACCAATTTAGTTGTTGAACCCTATTATTCCTTTTTTTTTAATTTCTCATTTTTTAATTCTTTTCGTTTCTTCTCCTCTTTTTTCAATTTTTTTTTAAAGAAGAAAAAAAAGATTTTCTTCCCTTAGAAGTAGAAGGTCCTTCTTATTCAGTTTGGTTACTAACTACAAACCAAATCTATTACAGTTTCTCATTTCTCTGGTTGTTAATTTTTGGTATCTCTAATTATTTTGGTTACTAGTCTATTAATCAGTTTGTTTATTGGTTTTTGGTTACCTCTTTTAGTTACTGGGTACCACTTTTGGTTATTGGTTTATGGTCACCACTTTGGTTATTAGTTATTCGTTTTTTGTTACAACTTTTGGTTACTAGTTTATAGTTACTAGTTTCTAGTTATAACTATTAATTTTTGTTATTAGTTTTCGTTACCAGTTATTACTACCAATTTAGTTACTGGTTTTTGGTTATTACTACCAATTTGGTTATCGGTTTCTTTAGTTCCTGGTTTCCAGTTTTCTTAGTTACTTATTACCAGTAACACCAATTCGATTTGGTTACTCATTCAACATCAAGATATATATACTACAAAAGAAAAAGATCAAAATATGTGGCCACATTAAAAAAAAAGAAAAAACTTACAAACGAAAAAAAGAACAACAATAACAAGAGGTGACGCTTATTCACTCTGCATTCTTTCATGGGCAAAAAGACGGTTACTGGGCACATACATTCACAAATTCATACACAAAAATAAAGTATATATATTAACTGAAATCATTATCCTTAAAAGACATTTATATGCAAATCCCATCCAGGGTGAGCTTAGAAGTAGCTTCACTCAGAATAGTTCTTTACTTACTAATCTTGTTCTCAAAGACCATAATCCAATATAAAACCCTCCTCATATGAAACACGTCTCTTACCTGTAAGCAAATAATATTATGAAACTACACAAACTTCGATCTTCTCCTTAACTAGTTGTAACTTATCCATGTCTTGCCCTTAATTGCTGCTGCATTCAAAAAGTTAAATCGATATGCTTCATTGAGCTAATAAAATTTTGGTGCAATAGCGATTCAAAAAAAATTCTGAGGCCAAAATTTGAATAGAACGATATTTTGGTCAAACTTAAATCATAAGAAGAAACTATAGTAATAAAATCAGTATTATATCTAAGCAAGTAAACCTCTTATTCAGCAAGACAATCAGAAATTTCCTATGAAAAGGTTAATTAGACTAAAAAGGATAAAATTGGTAGTGATGACCAAGGTCCCCATGTAACTTATAGGAACACCATAAACAATATTACATGTCCTAAATTTCTACTGCATACTATACCATCATTATAAATGAATGACCAATTTCTCTTCTCACACAACACAGTCTAAATATTTACAACTAGAATCGTCCAAAATTACAGCCAATGCAATTAAATAATTAGAGGCAAAATTATCAGTTTTAACTTAAATAATGAAAAACCCCACTTCCAATTCAATAAAAACAAAATTCTACACTAAAACAAAGACATTGGTACTAAAAATGACTACACCTTGTCGTTTCTTGGTCACCACTCTTAGTAATTATACTGAGGAAGAACCCAGCTGGCTTACCAGAGCCACCATGTACTCGTACCCCATCGGGAACTCGAAAAATGCCATGTCGGTCTCTGAGGAAGACCAGCTTGGATGAAGGTGGGTTCGGAGGAAAAATGGCGAACTTGGTTGCGATATGCGATGTCACGAGCTAGACGAAGAGTTGGGCTGTCAGAGGGAAGGAAAGTGAGGAAGAAAGGAGAAAATAGGCATTTATCTAAAAAACACCGTACGAACTTTATTAAAATGGTTGTACCGTATTTGTGTAATTCTTTTTTAAAAGACAGTGTTATCTCTAATTTTCCCAATTTTTAACCCTAATGGTCCTGGATATCTGTAAAAAGCCCTCTTGGATTTAGCTCAACCCAAAAGTCGGACTTGGGCCCCAAGTTGCCGTACGCAGAAACCAACCGGGTGAACCCGGATTAAATCGAACCGAACACAACCCGTACGTATTTTAGCCCCGAATAAAAACCCGGAAGGGCAAAAACCAAAACCAAACGGCAAAGCAATTCACCAGCGAACAGGAAGGGATCGCCGGAGCTCCATATAATCACAAACCGGGCCAAGAACCACCTATATCGAACCATCTCCACTCGCACCAATCGCAGATTCAGCAACTTTCTAGGTACTTTTCCATTCCCTATTTTTCCCGGAAAATAAGAACATTCCCGAGAAAATATTTTCCCTCCGCTAAGATTTTTATATTCAACATTTTGTTTTCGGTTCTTCTGGAACTTTTAGGGTTTAGGGGTACGAAAATTCAGAGCATTGAATGTTTGGTTGGTGAGAAAAGTTGGTGGTTTTAGGTTCCTATAGTTTTGACTTGTTAGATTACACAGTGGATTTGTGATTTTCCTTTTTTTTTTTTTTTTTTTGTTTGGAATCTGAATTTGGTTTTGGGTGAAATGCAGAGTGATATTGGGAGTATAGTTTTGTGGGATTGCAAATGGGCTTGAAGGCGGTGATGCACTGATGTCACTGTTCTGGATTGTGATTCGTCAACTAGCAGAGATCGAAGCAATGGTAATCTGGGCCTTCTGGTTTTTCCTTTTTTGATTACAGAGTTTGTACTCGTCTTTCTTGTTAAATTTACAGACAGAAAATGGGTATTATTGATTTTCTATTTGGTTTTAGAGGATTGAGTCTATTGAGTATTAGTTGAACTAGACATTTGTATATGTATATGTATATGTATATGTACATGTATAGGGGTGTGTGGCTGAAGTAAGTTTACCAAATTATTGGTTTACAGGCTACTTCCAAGAAAGTGATTACGAGGGAGGAGTGGGAGAAAAAGCTCAATGATGTAAAGATTAGGAAAGAAGACATGAATAAATTGGTGATGAATTTTCTTGTCACTGAAGGCTATGTTGAAGCTGCTGAGAAATTCCGAATGGAATCTGGAACGGAACGTATCCTTAGTTTATTAGATTTCTTGTTGTTGTTGTGGGTATTTGCCTATTGGGTATACTATGCACCATGTTGGCCCTTTGGCTCGTTTTATGCTGTGGATTTTGTGTTTCTCCTTATGAACAAATAGCAGACATAGATCTTGCAACAATTACAGATCGCATGGCTGTTAAGAAGGCAGTACAATGTGGCAATGTTGAGGATGCTATTGAGAAAGTTAATGATCTAAATCCTGAGGTAGGATTACTATGTTTTTCCCTGACCTTGTATTAGTTTTATTCATACTGCAATTTTTTTATACTTGTTTTGTTATGTATTTTAAATTCTAGTATATGTTTTGGTGCCTAAATTGCTAATAGGTAAATTTTTTTTTTCCTGGTTATCTACATTAAGCTCGATACTATCAAATCTTTTTTTTCTTAAGAATCATGTTTGTATACTTTATTTTAATTCGCGTGTGTTTTGCATAGAGGTAATATTAGGGTGACAATTTTTTTTTCACCTTTACAAATTTTTTTAAGTAGCTCCAAAATTCTGTATGCAGATACTGGATACAAATCCCCAGTTGTTTTTCCATCTTCAACAGCAAAGGTTAATTGAACTAATTCGCAATGGAAAAGTAGAGGAGGCTCTTGAGTTTGCTCAGGAGGAGTTAGCACCAAGGGGAGAAGAAAATGTAAGATTTAACTTTCCTTAAATTTGTTTTGATTGACTATCATTGTTGTCCGTGTCTTTGTTGATCATTTTGTTGTATATTTTATTGGGCCAAGTTCAACATTGAATTTTGATTGCAAGGATGGTTCTCTCTTCATGCAAAGCTTTTATTATTGTATTCCATTGTAGAATTTTGAACTGTTGGCTGCCTTAGTGCCAAGACTCAGCATTAGTAAAGTGAGACTTTTTTATTGTTGTTTGCAGCAAAGCTTTTTAGAAGAGTTGGAGAGGACTGTTGCACTTCTAGCTTTTGAAGATGTCTCAAACTGTCCAGTCGGTGAGCTTCTGGACATACAACAGCGCCTAAAGACAGCGAGTGAAGTCAATGCAGCCATCCTAACTAGCCAGAGTCATGAAAAAGGTTTGGATCTCTGCTATCTGTGTCATTTTTATTATCTCAAATCAAATGAATTTAATGTACTGAGCATGGGGCGGATGCCAAGTTAATCTTGTCAAATCTCAAATGTCTCAGGGACAATTAAAGCCCTTTACATAGTAATGTGTTTGTAATTGCTAGCTCGAGAAGATTCAATCATCTTTGATGTCGTTATAATTGAAGAGCAATGTAAAGACTTTATTTTATTGTCGTATAACATACAGATTTCTAAGGATTCTAATGGCCCAACTAAAGTATTTCAACAATATGAACACAAAACATATGCAAAAGAGGGGTTGGCAGAGAGGGAGAAGAAAAGGAAGAGGGGGGGGGGGGGGGGTGTTGTTGGGTGGGTTGTAGGCAATATTAAACTGGAATTCTGAAATTTTGATGGTGTTGGAAGTTTGGTTCTTTTATTCTAGAATACAAGATCTTGCCTCAATGAACCACTTGCAATACAGTGGAGCATGCTTTAGTAAAGTTGATTTTCGATTCTGTCATCGTATTGCAACTTTTATAACGAGCAAGTCAGATTTTATGGTGTTTAATCCTAAGTAGAATATTTGATAATTTGTTTGTGCGTTTGGGTGGTTGATTGTCTGGAAGTTTTATCCGATAGACTGTTCAAGCTGATAAATCTCTATATCTTGTTGAACAACAGACCCAAAGCTTCCAAGTTTGTTGAAAATGCTGATATGGGCCCAGAAACAGCTTGACGAGAAAGCAGCCTATCCTCGGATAAACGATTTGTCCAAAGCCATGTTAGAAGACCCTGCCGTTTGAATGGTGATCATACTTGCTTGTGTTGAGGGTTTATATTTGTTTGTGTTTTATGAAATCCGAATTGATGTACCTTAATTGATAAGTGACTTTCCTTTAATTTTCCTCATGAATGTAAAGATCTATTTCTATTCTTTAGCTTTTCTATGGCCTCATGTACAAGTGGTTATCAGAATGTCTCAATCATTTTGTTCTCTGTGGTCTATACAAACAAATGTGAATGCAGTATACGACTCTGAGCAATGGTTAGCGGGCGTGGCTACTCAGTTAATCAGTTTAGGACGCTTTTGGACTTTATGAGAACTCGTTAAGACTAGGAGGTAGGAACATGTGAGATGTACATGTAAGAAAAAAGAAAGTTGATGCTACATAAATGTAAGACATGAAAGACGGAAGAGAACGAAGAAAAAGAGTAAGACTAAACTTTTTCCACAAATAGTGGAGAAATAGAGTCAAGACTCAACTTTTTCCACAAAATCAAATATGGAACTACTTGAAGCAAAAATCATAACCACAAGAAAGTCACTAAGTCCTACCGTATCCGACCCAAAACAGAACGCTGAAAAAAAAAAAAAGAGAAAAAGAAGAAGAAGAAGCAGCAATGAGCAATCTTATCCCACTAGTTCGCCTTGCTCTTTGCATCATCAATCATATTTCACCCAAAGAACATAAACCCATTGAATGGTTTTGGTGTCAGAACACTGCTGAGGCTTTGCATCATCAAAATTGAGAGCGTAGCTAGAAGGATCATACTGGAATGTGAACTCTCGTTTGGAGCCATTCTTGGCAGCTTTCTTCAGAGCAGCTCTCAGTCGAAAGAAGAGGCTCCTGAACTGCTTCCTACCATTTGCATTAACCCAGAACCAGTTTCCCACAGAACCCATATTTTCATACGCAAGAAAAGTGTTTGAATGGTCTTTTTACAAATTTTGAGCTGGTTACCGAGAGTTGACGAGTGGGTAGTGATTCTATCCTTGGTCTGGGGAGATAAAGGGGAACTGGGTTTGGCTTGAAATCTGAAAGTAAGGACTTGACTCGAGAGAAGTATTGCCTTTAAAATACTGGGACAACCGTCTATGTAGGAGAAGAGTTTGGAATGAGAAGACATAAAAAGAAAGAAAAGAAAAGGAAGGACCAACTTTTGAAAAGGTTGGGGGATTTGAGGATGGAATCGTGAGAGAGAGAACGAATGTGGGGAATGAACAAAGCTTATTTGCAATGCGTAATCTTTTGTGTCTTTCAAAGAAGCTGCGCAGGGTTCAGCTGCAGCCTCCACGGTGATCTACTTTTCCTGGAAAATCACATTGGGATGCTAAAATTCCATCATCTAGAGAGAGAGAGAGAGAGAGAGCAGTTGGGTGGCAGAAAGAACCTCTCTAAGGTCGTATCACCATCAGAATGTGGTTGTAGCATAACGAATCATTATTACTCCACTGTATTTTCCTTTGGCCTTGGTATCATGCTCCGTTTTGGCTCATTATTTTAAGTGTCACATCTATCTGGCTTTAACCATCTCAGTTAAGGCTTCTTTCCCTTCACTCTCTGCTCCATTTAATACTGTTTAACCTCGTTCTAGATTCTGTATAGTTGATACGGTAGTTAAACTCGGATTCTTAAGTTTTAAAAATTATTCGGATAAGGTGTTCTTTCTCACTTTTGAATTCTATAATCTTCCTAGACCAACGAATAAGAATATTTTGACCATCAAAAATAGAATCTTCATAGCATCGTCAAAAAATAGTTGAAAACTTGTGATGAGCAAGCTCTACATTGATCAATCAAATCAAAGTCCCTCCTTTATTATTATTTCTTTTACTGCCAACTGCTTTGTCTCCAGTAGAAGGCAATGTGGGAGAATGTGGCTATGTGGGACTATTTTTTTAGCATTAGATTTTTATCTTTATCACATTCTGGACCTCTTTTCTCTTTTTGTCTTCTTCTCCAAAGCCATTCTGCCTTTTTCCAATATGCTTATTCAATTCCCTTTTTGTGTCTCACTCACCCTACCTTTCCTTCACAATTCAATTTGCCTTTTAACAAGTCTTCACCTGTTCCTAACCCCTTGCTACAGCTTAACAACAGATCCCATATGACCTGTCATTCTAGCCAAACAAACCAAAAACTTCTTTGGGACCAAAAAAAAGGAGACTGCACAAAATTTTTCTGAGTTGTGGATTATTTCTAGGCCTGAGGCTATTGAATTTTTTGGTGGGTTCAGATATTCCATTTGGTATTTGATTCAAATGGGTGGTCTTTTCTTTCTCTGATTTCTCTGCCATGTTCTCCAAATGGTCCCCAGCAAGGCACTAGTTGGATTGGACCCCATTGGAGACTTGTCTTGATGAATGGTTGCAGTTTGGCCTCATCCATGTGGGACTTGTAAACAATGGGCAGTGGCCTATACCTAATACCCAAAACCATGCATGGAAGAGTTAACAAAACACTGATTCTCCCGTCTCTTCTCGTCCTTCTCTTCCTATTTATATCAATGTTTTCTGTACTTTTTCTCATGTAAAGCTCTCTCTCTCAGCATCAAAACTCTAAAACTTCTGGCTTATTATGTTTGTCTTATGATTCTTTCACTTGTTAATCTTTGCGTACTGCTATCTTTCGTCACTTTTTTCAGTTTACGTTCTGTTATGTGTTCAATCATTGTCGTTTGCATTATTTTTCTTTTTTCTTTTTATAATATAAACAATGCTCTTCTGTGCTCACCATTAGCTTGATTTTAGACTGACAAAAAATACTGATAAAGCGCACACACTTTCAAAATTGAGACTTAAAGATTCGAATCCCTACTCGTTTATGATAAAAATAATAATGATGCACTTATAGGCAGTATTCCACCTTATGATATCTCTTCTTAAGGGGAAAATACTTTGTTACATAATACATAACTTGATACGTTTGGCTGTTGAGAAAGTAATGTATTTCTGTCCTTGTGTGTGCACGTAACAAAGTTCCCAATTTCCACTCATTCTTGTTATTGGGCTCTGGCCTCTGGTTTCAGCTTTTCAACCAAAGCCCAAAAGCATCACACTATTATCCTTCTACAAGCCCAAACAGCATTATTCCCCCTAATAAAATTACTGGAAAATAAGTATAACACTATGCTCTCTCTCTCTCTCTCTCTCTCTCTCTCTCTCTCTCGTACTTTTTTAATTTTTAAATATAATCATGGTCAAGTTGAGAACACATGTTACAATTGGAATGGGCAGTTCCAAATTTTTATGGTCGATAAAAAGAACTTAAATTGGTCGGATTTCTAGTCACATGCCTTATTTCCTTTTTGTCTCCGAAGTATCTGCATGGTATAAAAGCAGATCAAAACATGAGATCCTAGGTGTGCACTACAGAAATAAAATATTGGGGACTTTAGTATATTTAACTTAGAAATTCTTGATAATCATACCCAATTCCATGGACAAATCCTTTTCTTGGCTCAGTAATAGAGTTTAAATAATTAAAAAAAAAAAGAAAAAATAAAGAAGAGGAAGAGGGTGAGAGATTCAAGATGTTCTTAAATCAAGTGGTGGTATCTCTTGTGGATTTGCCCCATTTCTTTTTTTTAAGTTCTTTTTTAACAGTGCATGCTTCCCTGTGTTTTTGCTCCCCAATTCCCCATCTCCCTTTGTCTCTTTCTTTTTCTCAGTATTAAATATAGTTTCTTCAGAGTATATCATACATACTATTAAAGATGTCCTTGCGAGTTAAACAACAAAAAATATATATTTAACTATTGCATGGCTATACAATCCATGTAAAACAAACATATTTAGGATATACCAAATAGAGAAATTATCACTAAAATACCATATGTTTCAAAAAAGTGTGGAAAAAAACTTTATGTTTTTGGAAATTCAAAAAAAATATCTTCTATTTCATGAAAATTATCACTAAAATATCATTTACTTTAAAAAAGTGTGAAAAAACCTTTGTATTATTAAAAATTCAAAATAAATACATTATATTTGAATTATCATATCATTTGCTATCTTTGACCAGTCAAAGGTTTCAAAAAAATTAGTAAAATTAACATTTACCCTTTATTATATTAATTTAAGGCACACACTATACTTAAGAATGAAGGAATAGAGAGTATATATAGTCTTAAAAAAAATTCTTCCCTTCATAGTTGCAGCACAAATCTAAAAAAGAAAAAAAAAATCTAAAATTTTTGAAAATTTTTGTGTCACTTTCGACATTTTCAAAAATTTTAGATTTTTTTTTTTCTTTTCTAGATTTGTGCCACAACAATGGAGAGAAGAATTTTTTTTTTTAAAAGAGGTTTTAGACTCTGTGTATTCTCTCTCCCTTCATTTTCAAGTATGATGTGTCTCTTAAAACAATATAATATAGGTAAAATGTTAGTTTTACTAATTTTTTTGAAGCATTTAACCAGTCAAATGTAACAAATGATATGATAATTTAAATAGAAGGTATTTATTTTAAATTTTTAATAATACAAGGGGTTTTTTTACTCTTTTTTAAAACAGATAGTATTTTAATGATAATCATCGTTAAATAGAAAGTACTTATTTAGAATTTCAAAAAATAAAAGATTTTTTTTCACAATTTTTCAAGACAGAGAGTATTTTAGTGATAATTTCCCTACCAAATATTCCTCCCCTAGCTTTACTTCCATTTCGTACTCTCTATATTGCTTGGACTAATACTTTGAATCGCATTCTTTCACACTTTACAAGATAATGTCCTTTTACTTCACTCGATGTTTACACCACAAAGAACAAAAATCCCTTTCACCAATCAGAATGTACCAAAAAAACTCAAGTAATTTGACAAACAATGTAGTATACTCTCCTATATTTGAAATTTGATTCCGTCTTATAGGACATCGATTTCATCGAATGGAAATTTTCCTCTTTTACGAAATGGACAACAAAAGAGGCAGTAACCAACCAAAAACCTTCGTCCCTCCTATTAAATATTATTTGGTTATAAATCATCACAAGAAAATCTTTGGTATTATCCACAAGCCTTATTATTCATCCCTACATCGATGCCCACAAACCACTAAATTTCTTTGTGTCCTCCGCTGTGTGTCATCCTATAAATTTTTCACTCCTATTAGTAATACATTTCCCGGTTGTCAATTGTGCAAGCCATAGGAAGGTCCACCTCCACCTTTAACCACCGAAACTCCCTAGACACTCCAATGGGTTCACTCCCATCCCCGCCCAACCCCGTGAGTACCCCGCAGCCCTCGGCAGAGAATAACTCATCCTGCAAAAACCGGGTGTACGTGGCGTTCCGTTATAGAGATCCGCAGCCTAGTGAGAGCATATCCATCATGATATATTCCTATGACCCCTCCAATAACTCATGGAACCTTGTGACATTAGTTCCGGGCCTAATTGAAAACCATGGCCTAAAAGACTTTGCCATGGTCTCAATTGGTGACTGGATCTACATAATTGGCGGGAGGCTATTTCATCAGCAGAGAGCTCAGATGGCTGAAGATGAATCCAACTTGTCTACCGAGGTAGACATTGAGGTACTATCCTCAGTGTTACGTTATAATGTGCGTACCGACCGATGGTCCAAATGTGCCTCACTGGCCATTCCAAGGTATGATTTTGCTTGCACAGTCTGCGAAAACAAAATCTACGTGGCAGGTGGAAAGTCCATGCTGGCAAGCGCGACAGGGGTCTCGTCCGCTGAAGTGTACGAACCCACAACCGATGAGTGGACCCCACTGCCCAATATGAGCACCTTGAGGTACAAATGTGTGGCGGTGCCGTGGCAGGGGAAAATCCATGTGGTGGGTGGGTTTGCTTTGAAGGCCGACTCTGACTGTACTAGACCCTATAATTTTATGGCGGAACGAAGCTCGGCTGAGGTGTACGACACGCGGACGCGTGAGTGGGACCTTGTGAGGGGGATGTGGCAGTTGGACGTGCCACCTAATCAAATTGTTGCTGTTGATGGGAAGCTACTAAGCTCAGGGGATTGTTTAAAAGTGTGGAAAGGTCACATAGAGGCCTATGATTGGGAACAAAATATTTGGAATGAAGTGGATGGGTCTCGGTTGTGGAGCCTTAATTCGCCAATATCTAATGACTCCAACCATGATTACAATAGGGGCATAGTCCAGCAACTTTACCTCACAATTGCCCCCATTGGAACCTCTCTCTACCTTTTAGCAGGTTATCGAATGGACGGTGGTGATTTACCGCGAACGAAATCGATCGTCCACAAATTTGACACATCAGCGACAAGCAACGCATGGACGAGCTTTGAGCCCATGGAGGAGGATGGAGAGAAAGTACTTTGTAGCCATTGCTGTATCGTTCATCTCTCTGATTAGATCTCTCTATTTTATTCCACATATAGTCTCACTAGATTCTCAGAGCGACAGTGCTCACAGGTGTGACAATACCATCAATTCTCCTTAAAAAAATTTGAAAAAAAAAAGCTCCCTACTTAGAACCCTTCCTTATCAATATCAAATTCTAGTTTATCACTTCTTTCCAAACCAAATAACAATCCGAAAAAAAAAAAAAAAAAAAAAAAAAAAAGCAAGCTTGCGGTATATGTTTAGTATAGTACAAGTTATTTTTGTTTAAAGTCTTTGATATGGTAGTTTTCTTTTTGTTATTAGTAAAGTATTTGATAATTTAGTTACATATATTTATCTTCCTTGGATGCTCACCTTCTGAACAATATGGAGCTGTCCGAATGATTTTGGAGACATTTGTGACAAAATATAATATGAGTTGTTGCTTTTCTTTTGCCGCTAGCACATTAATGTAATTTAGTGGGTCAGAGAGCATTAGATTACTTTCTTTTATAGCTTTCTATGCTATAATTAAATTATATGTAACCTTGTCCAATGGTAGTACTCAACTAATAAATTTAAATGCTTGTTTGGCATTATTTTAGATCATTTATCATTTAAAGAAAAACAAAAAAGATAATGGAGATTGTCATAAGCAATATTTAAATAGATTTCTACCAAATTTATTTAATTTTTTTTCCTTAAATTAATATCAAAAACATTGGATTTCATGTGGGCTAAGTTGGACACTTATACTAGAAAACAAGTAGCCGGCCGAGATCGGTTGCTTAGTCCTTTCGGTCCACTTTGATATGTTCGTTTCATCTGTTTTGGAATGTACCTTTTTTTTTTGGGGTTAGTCAGTAGTGTAGGAGTTCTTATAATTTTTTTTTTAGAGAAAAAAACGTGGTGTAGGAGTTTATGGCATTTTTACTAAAGAAGAATGGGCATCATGTATAGGTAATGGTTCTATTCAACCCATGTAAATTAAGGGAGAAAGAATGAGAATGCAACCCTTTCCAACAACCTAAGGGCAAAAGATGTGATTACTCATAAATATTCTTTTCTATTTTGGGAGCTATATTTGTACTCTACATAATTATTAATGACACCTCTAAAATACATAAAAGGACAAGAATCAAAATTTATGTTAAGAGTACTTTAAATACCCTCTAAAGCTAACTTTCGTCCATGTAAATCCATGAACTAAACCAAATTAGTAGTTTAATTCTTAGAATGAAGATTGAATCATTGAACAAAAAATTATGAGAGAAACAAATAATTGTTCACTTAATTCTGTAAGTGCACGGGTCGCGTCAAGTAATAAAGTGAATGAGTGAGTGTCGATCTCTCGAAGATTGTGTAAAAGTTATTAAATACCTAACTTATTAACTCTAAGATTATTTGAAAATCAAGTTACGAAGTTTGCAAAATAACAAAAATAAAATAAGTCAGAAAATAACTAACAAAGATTAAAGAGACAAAAATTTAGGGACTTTGATTTCACCATAGCCAAGTCCAAATGAATTTCCAATTAAATTAATGAGTCATATTTTCAATTATTGACAGCGAAATTTCCTAATATATCATTAATCTTTCTCAAGTATTAGTGAATTATTCCAAAAAGTTTCATCCTACACTTACGTCAAAATTCCTCACTTCTCGCAAAGCATTAAGTTTAGAAATTCCCACACACTGCACAAGGCCATAAATATCTCTATCTTATGGTTACTCATGAAATCTCTAGCATTTCTGAATTAATTATAATATCTCGGTCTCAAATTAACTCTAATATCATGTAAATAGTGATCAAGCATTCAAAAGTATTACGCAAAGTATAGAATAATCAACAATAATGAAAATAAACATCAATTAATTAAAGAAGAAAAGTTACAAGTGTAAGGCTAGGTTCCATCTCATCCCTAAAAAAATAAGATCATAACATAGAATAAGTAAAATATTTATAAAGCAAAAGAATAAGCATCTTTCTTAACAACAATTGTAAAATAGAAAAAATAGGATAACAAATTCTCATAAAGGGTGTCACAAGTCCTCTTGGGAATTTCCTCCTTCTTCTTTCTCCTCTTTGGCTCCAAGTTACTATTCCTTAGCTTTGGCCTCCCTCTAGCTTCAAAAATAGCTTGTTGGTGCTCTAGGGCTTGTCAAGATTTTACTTAATATTAAAATCTAAAACAAAAGTCTAAACAAAAGACTAAGAATAAAAATATATGTATCTTAATATATATTTATTTATGTACAAAAATAATTTTGTATGTTTTTCGACTCCAAAAATGGAGTTTTAAAGCTTCACTCTGTACCAAATGGAGCTTGGAGGCACTTAAATAGAGCTCCATAGTATATATAAAACCCTAAACAAAGAAATATAAAGCTCCATTAATTATTATCCTTGGATCTAGAAATGGATGGCCTGGATTTGTCTAAAGGAAAGCGTAGGATTAGATGTGGCTGAAATTTGTGCAACCAAGCTTTCTGATAGAGGAATTCACATGGAGTGCATTAGTTGGGAGAAAGAATGACTTGGCCACGTGGCATGAAGATAATAGCTTTGAAAAGGCAAGTACATAGAATACACTGGAGATGTAAAATACTAGATCAGCAAGACTCCTTTAGTGGTAGACAAGGAATGACGCTTGAGGTCCGCAACTCTCGTTTGTCTGTATCTCACTCTCCATCTAAGGAGTTTGGAGCTGAATCCAACATTGAAAAAGGAGAGTAGATCATTTTCTATACTTGCATGCATGAGTATGTTAATTTTGAATTTTTATTATGATTTTAATTCATTTGTAAAAAGATCACTTTGCCCCTAGCAGCTTCATATTCTTCCATTTTTGTCCTTTTCAACCATTTTATCCAAAATTTTAGCTACACCAAAATTAAACAAAATAAACTAATAATTAAAATAAAATAAATAAAAGACAAATAAAATAAAATAACATTAAAAAACAAATAAAATTAATTTATTTTCACACGAACATAGCAAAAAATATGTAAATTTAAGCACCAAAATAACTCTATTTTGTAGAGTTATCATATCCCCAAACTTAACATTTTGCTGGTTCTCGAGTAAAAGCAAAGAAAAATAACTAAAAACAAAAAATTAGATGTAAAATGTACTAACAATGATGACTTTTTCATTTGAATCCCTCAAAAGTTACCTATGAAACATATCTTATAGAAGAGGTACAAACATCAACTAAGTTTTGCAAGTAATTCAAAAGCATATCATTCAAGATTGGATTTTTCCATGTGTGTGTATGAAATTCGTTTATCCTATCATTGCATGCAATTCAGATGAGTTTATATAAACATCAAGCGATATAATATCTCAAGAGAATGTCAAGTCCTATAGGTTTGTTGTTCATATCCTTCTTCACTAATATAGCCAAACACAATGCTAAGGATCAATAGGACTTTATTAAGCTTGTAATATGTGGCTAGGATGGGGGTTAGATGAGAATGATAAATTTTAGCTCAAATCATACTATAAATATACACATTTCTCTAGAACCTTTGTAGAGTTCCAATCAACGCTCTCTCACTAGTGCCCCCAAACTTGTTTTAAACTTTCTTTTGTCGACATTTTACTTGTTTGACCTCTCTTTTTTTTTTGTGCCACTACAACTCTGAACTTATTTTTTAATTGTCTGAACTAAGAGTGTAGCACAACTTTTTTTTCTTTCTTTTTTTTTTTTCTTTTTTTTTATAAGTGAAAAGCAAAAGCCCAAAAACACTTGTTTCTCAACTCCATCCTTCCTCCCATAAATTAGCAAAACTCCAAATAATTTCCTAGTTAATTTATATACCTATGGTGTGAAAGGTATTAGAGATGAAACTTATTTGGAGGCTAGGTTAAAAACGTGGTTAACAAAGAAAGGTGATAATAGGCTCAAAAAGGATAACTAGGGATAAAATATACAATGGTAGGCTTCAAAGACTCAAACGTTATAAAGATGGCCTAAATCATTTACTTGGCAAAGTGAAGACTAGGATTTCACCTCAAGAGATAATCAAATAAATTCTAGTACTTGTAAGATCAAAAGAATGACATATTCACATAAACCTTTTCAAAATATGCACAACAACTTAAGAATCAAGAATAAGTGCTCAAAAATTGATATTTCATTATCAATAATGATAATACTCAAGAACTAAAAACAACTAGCCAATTATTCATATTCTTCCACAAGATATATACCATGTCAACCAAAATTCTCATCATCAGGCAAAATGAAAAGTCACCAAGGAAAGCACAAAAATACCTCTAAATTATTCTCTCTCTCTCTCTCTCTCTCTCTCTCTCTCTTTTTAAATAATATTGCATAAAAAGAAATTATTTAAAAGATCCAAGGTCACGTGAAATTTACCCAACTAACAAACACAAAGCAACCAACAAACAAAAGTTGAATCCCGTACCCCCAAACTTATCATGAACATTATTATTAAAGCATAGGAAATCAAGGAATTAGAAAAAGATTTAAGGAAACTTCCCTTTGTATTGCTTAGGACTGACGGTTGAGTTCTTTGAAGTCTAAAGCTTGCACCTCGAGTGGTTGCTCATCTCTCATCAGAGAGCGGCTTTCGCTTACAAAATGTGCCATACATCATCACATATGAGTCTTTGTTGTGGATGTCCTCAAGCTTGACAAGTAAGACCAATATGACTTGATTTCGAATGGTGGGCTTGAGAAAGAAATTCCATTTGTGGCTCGGGCTTGTAGAGAACATAATATGGTGATGGTGGAGATGATAGCAAACAAGAAGCGGTTGGAGGTGTGCATGTTTCAACTAGTGATGCCGACATATCAATGGTCTTTTGGATTTCTTCATCCTCCAACACTCCTTGGGGCTCTTCCTCTAATCCCATTAAATACTCTTCAAGTTTGTAGCATTTATGGTCAAAATTTACCAAGTTTTCTAGTATTTGATAAGCTTCATCAATGGGCCTCTCACTATAAGATAGTGAGACATTTTACCCAATGCTTACTTGCGGGGCATAAACTTTCAATGAAATACATGAGTTGAGCCCACTTTAGAATTTTGTGCTCGGGTTCCCTACTAAGCCCGTTATTAAATCTCTTCTAAGCCATAAAGAGTGGTTCATAGTCATATTAGGAAAATGTTGAGAGGTCTTGAAAAAGTTCTGGATTAGAAAACATCTTGCAACTCACAATAGAAAAAGTCAACAGGTATTAAAAACAAAGAGAAATAAAATAAATCCAATAAACAAAAACAAAATAAAAAATAATCCTAGAGCTACTTAGTATTGATATCAACCAAATTTAATAGAACAATTTCAGATAACGACGCCAAAAACTTGTTCGCTTAATTTTGCAAGTGCACGGGTCGCGTCAAGTAATAAAGTGAGTAAGTAAATGTCGATCCCTTGAGGTTTGTATAAAAGTGATTAAATACCTAACTTATTAACTCTAAGATTATTTGAAAATCTAGTTACGAAGTTTGCAAAATAATAAAAATAAAATAAGCAAGAAAATAACTAACAAAGATTAAAGAGACAAAAAATCTAGGGATTTTGATTTCACCATAGCCAAGTCCAAATGAATTTTCAATTAAATTAAAGAGTCATATTTTCAATTATTGACAACAAAATTTCATAATATATCACTAATCTTTCTCAAGCATTAGTGAACTAATCCAAAAAGTTTCATCTGATAGTTACGTCAAGATTCCTCAGTTCTCGCAAAGCATTAAGTCTAGAAATTCTCATACACTGTACAAGGCCATAAATATCTCTATCTTATGGTCACTCATGATATTCCTAGCATTTCCGAATTAATCATCATCTCTTGGTCTCAAATTAACTCTAATATCATGTAAATGGTGATCAAGCATTCACAAGCATTATGCAAAGCAAGGAATAATCAACAATAATGAAAATAAATATCAATCAATTAAACAAAAAAAGTTACAAGTGCAAGGCTAGGTTCCATCTCATCCTTAGAAAAACAAGATCAAAACATAGAGCAAGTAAAATATTTATAAAGCAAAGGAATAAGCATCTTTCTCAACAACAATTGTAAAATAGAAAAAATAGGGGAAAAATGCTCATAAGGGGTGTCACAAGTCCTCTTAAGAATTTCCTCCTTCTTCTTTCTCCTCTTTAGCTCCAAGTTACTCTTCCTTAGTTTTGGCCTCCCTCTAGCTTCAAAAATAGTTTGTTGGTGCTTTAAGGTTTGTCAAGATTTTACTTACTTAATGTTAAAATCTAAAACAAAAGTCTAAACAAAGGACTAAAAATAAAAATATATGTATATTAATACATATTTATTTATGTACAAAAATATTTTTGTGTATTTTTCGACTCCAAAAATGGAGTTTTGAAGCTTCACTCTTTACCAAATGGAGCTGGAGGTACTAAAATGGAGCTCCATGGTATATATAAAACCCTAAACAAAGAAATATGAAGCTCCTTTAATTATGGCCATTGGATCTAGAAATGGATGGCATGGATTTGTCTAAAGGAGCTAAAGCGTAGGATTAGATGTGGCTGAAATTTGTGCAACTTGTTGCTTTTTGATAGTGGAATCCACATGGAGCGCGTTAGTTGGGAGAAAGAATGACTTAGCCACGTGGCATGAAGATAATGGCTTTGAAAAGGTAAGTGCACAGAGTACGCTGGAGATGTGAAGCAATAGATCAGCAATACTCCTTTAGTGGCAAACAAGAAATGACACTTGGGGCCTGCGACTCTCTTTTGTCAACAAGTGTATCTCACTCTCTATCTAAGGAATATGGAACTGAATCCAACGTTGAAAAAGGAGAGTAGATCCTTTTCTATACTTGCGCACCTAGGTATGTTAATTCTAAATTTTTATTATGATTTTAATTCATTTGTGAAAGGACCACTTTGCCCCTAACAGCTCTATATTCTTCCATTTTTGTCCTTTTCAACCATTTTAACCAAAATTTCACCTACACAAAATAAACTAAATTAACTAATAATTAAAATAAAATAAGATAAAGACAAATAAAATAAAATAACATAAAATAAATAAGAAAAACAAGTAAAACTAATTTAATTTCAAAAGAATATGGCAAAATATACGAGTTTAAGCACAAAAATAACTCTATTTTGTAGAGTTATCAATAATTAACACAAGAAAATAAAACACAAGATATTGAAAAAAAATTAAAATAAAACATAGCAAATTAGGTATAAAGTAAAGAAATTTCACTTCCCCTAGTTTAATTTAAGATTAAAGATATTATCAAAGAAATTAGAACTAAAAGAGATGAATTATACACAAAAAGAAATTTTTAAAAAAATAATAAGGAAAAAGATAGAAGTAAGTTTTGAATACGAATGTTACTAGAAAATTGAAAAAGAATGGAAGATGAAGATGGGGTGCCTTCCCCTCTCCCCCTAAATTATCTCTATAATCTATCCTCTCTTTTTTCTTTTTAATATAAAAATCCAGAAATACAATTTTACCCTTGAAAATTTAATTAAATTTAAAACATGTATACCTTTAAAAGGGTAAGTTAGTAAATTTAAAGTATTCTCATTACCTTTCTGAGGTTAAATAAATACATCAATAGTATTTTAATGATTCTAATTTTATTTTTAGTTTTAAGTAAACAATATAATACAAATAATGATTCATATTTCCTTCTATTTTAATCATATTCATTTTCCCTCTCATTTATTCTGATTATGATTACAATAAAATAAACATGCCATTAAATTAAATATATTAACTATTTTTTGTGTTCTAATAACTATCCCTTTCCAATATGCAGTTTCAATCATTGATATGTGGACTCTAGTAAAAAAATTTCACATTATAATAATAATTATAAACCATAATAGCGTCTACATGTCAAGTAGTAAGATTGTAGAGTAGATGAAAGAATAGAAAAGAGAGTGGATTTATTATTTCTCTACATATATAACTACGCTCATACCTATTTTTGAAGAGGGATAGGACCATTCTCGTTTCAACTTTTCAGTTTCACTATTTGATATATGAACTTCACTATCCTTTATAATATCAGTATGATGTGAGATTTTAAGTAGAATTCACATATGAAGCACTGAAACACAATATTAGAAAAGAGAGTGAATTTAATATTTCTCAATTTTAAAAGGTAGTAAAAAAAAAGTCAATATATATATATTTTTAGAGGAAAAAATGAGAGATTTAAATAAAAACAAATTTAGCTTCCACTTAAGTTGTTAATCTTGAAAACGATATCGAGTCTGCTTGCCTCTTTGCTCGAAAAAATTATACTAATATCACTTAATCACTTATTATATCCAATTATATATTTATAACAGCCACTTTTTTTATTTCTCTAATTTATACAATTTTTTTTTTTTAAATTTTGTTTGTCATTTGTCCCCATTCAATCATTCAAAGAAGAAATTAGTAATTAAAACGAGTAATCAAGAGGATATGAAAAGTCGTTATTAATTTTGATTCATATTTCTTAAAAAATGTTAATTGATCATTTCCCTATTTGCTCATACAAAAAACTTTTTTTTAAAAAAAGTAATGCAAAGGTGTGGCAAAGAAATGAGAGACCAAACTACATGGGGCATGCGCAACATGGAAAACAAAAGCCAACATCATCTTTATTTTAACTCTCAACATGGGCTTTTTTCAAATTTTGTAAGGAAATTGATTATGTTTTTTCCAAAATTAGAAAAAAGTTTAGACGACCCAAATCATGATTACATCTTGTTTAGCCACTTTCAAACATATGCGCCTATGTTAATACCATAATCCATTAAAAAAATAAATAAAAAGGTTTCCTCTTTGCTTTGATTTGATCTCTTTATCTGCCCCCCCACCACCTCTTCTATCTTTTTAGTTTTTACCTATAATTTTAAATTTCCTTAAAAGTACAATGACCCAAATCGTGTTCTTCTCTACTAATTATGCCTGACTTTATTAAGATAAAGAGCATGTAACCGTCTATCGCGGCTGTCACATTTAACATAGATAACCATCTTGTTAAGGTAAGTGGACCTCAAAACATAAGCAAAACTCGAATCAGAAATTGTTTTGTCCCTTGGGCCTCATTGTCCCACGCTACTTGTAACCCACGAAGAATCCAGCTCCTTGAATGAGGCAAAAGAAGCCCAAATGGGGTATGAGCTTCTTCTTCGGGTTAAGTAGACAATTACCACTTTTTTCAAATGTTTAACTAAATTTATCACCACTATTAGATTCTACTATTTTTGGGAGGGAATTAGTCAATAATTTATCAAGAATTTATTAAGAATCCATCAAGAATCTGTCACGATTACCACTAACGTCAAGAATCTGTCAGGAATCCTTCAAGAATCCGTCAAGAATTCATTAAGAACCCGTCAATATCGCCGCCAATGTCAAGAATTCATTAAGAATCCATCAAGATCGTCAATAATCCGTCAAAAATTCATCAAGAACCCGTCAATATCGCCGCTAATGTCAAGAATTCATTAAGAATCCATCAAGATCGTCAATAATCCATCAAAAATTCATCAAGAATTCGTCAATATCGCCGTTGACGTAAAAAATCATTCAAGAATTCGTCAAGATTGTCAAGAATTCGTCAAGAATTCATCAAGAATTTATTTTAAAAAAGTGGTATGGTGGTATATTTAACTAATGAGAAAAAAAAAGTAGTATATAACTAATTTATTCAGCTTCTTCTTATCTAAGCAAAAGAGAGTCCAAGTCAACCCAATATAGTCAGTCGGTCCATCCCTAAGATGGCCCATGGCCCATTTAATGGGGCCCACTTGGAGCAACAGCCGGAGACTTGCTTGCCATGTCTCGCATCAGACCGATGGTTAAAACTTACAAAAGGGCCATGGAATCAGTCAAGGTCTCTCAAAGGGTCTGAAACTTTTGACATTTTGGCCTCAAAAGAAGATAAGGGTAGTAAAATACTACGTACTACGTAGTACTATTTTGAAACCAAATACTGAACCAAAGCAAGGACTCTCTCAATGGGTCTGAAACTTTTGACCTATGAGCCTAAAAAGAAGAGTAGGGTACTCTACTTAGTTACTATTCTTGGACCAAAAACTGAGCCAAACAACAGAAAGAAACGGTCTCCCATCTCTCACAGTCACGTGACGTGAGCCATTAAGGACTCTCTCTTCTATGGGTTTGATCCTCCGAGCAATACTAGCTACTCCCATGCAAAGACTAAAAAGTTGTTAGAACATTTTTCTCACTAGAGCTCCACAATTTCTACACTTGCACACGCAATATCGCACGTCTGGCCGTACCAGCTCACGTGCGGGATTCTCTATTATATGTTTCTGATGTAGGACTACTGATGAGATTGAAGACTTTGACTATATGCATATGTATATCAAAGTTATCAAACACTATAATTCAATTCAACGGCCAGGATTAAATGAATAACGAGGCCCATGATCTTGTTAGGGGAACAATCTCGAGGATTAATATGTTCCACATGTTGGTTAGGGCCTGAAAAGCCCGACCAAAGTAAGTTGATATGTCGGTTTTGTTGAGAGTTAGAAGAGAGGAATATCAAGTCAAGTGACCTCCCAAAATCCCTTTGTTTTTTTCATTAAAAAAATTAGTAGATAGAATAAAGAAAATTTTTTTCACACCCCCTAATTCTTCCACACCAGTCCTGATCATGCCACGTGGCGAAATCGAGAGATGATGTGGTCGACTTGACACGTGCTAAAAGGGTACAAGCGGGGACCATTGGATTTGAGGGCTTGGGGGGACACATGCACTTACTCCGACACGGTGCATGTGGGAAGGGGGAGGGGTTTATTGTCCTTTCAAGGCTGGGGTCTCTGCCTAGCTGGCTGGAGAGCTAAGCCAACACTTTGGTCAAGTTGTACAACCTACCAGCCATTTCATCAAAAAATTTGTTGAATCAAAAAAATCTCTTTTCATAAGGTGGGTCTCTAAGCAATTAATAGGGTTAGATTACCATGGTCGAAATATGTCTTTGTTTTATTAGGCGCCCATTCTCCTAAGTTTTTATTTTAATTGAGATCTACATAAGTGCACTTCAACATTGTTAGATTTTTGTTTGTAAATATGATTAGATACTTAAAATTGAGGTTAGAATAAGGAGGGATATCTATTTCTTTAATTTATTAATTGGCACAAGCACAATGATTTTGTGCTTGTTATTGCCAAAGATGGAGACCCAATTGAGTGAAACCAAAAGGGTTTTGTTTGCTTATAATTTAATTGAGTTACGTGTGATAACTAAAAGAAAAAAAAAGAAAAAAAAATCCTGAAACGAATGGGGAAGTGGCCGTGATCTAATAATGTGTATGGCAGTATGCCACGACTGACCATTGGAAGACACGTAATCATAACCATTACTTGGTTAGAGAAGGGGCTCATGGGGACCGCAAAGCTCTGTGATGGCATTTTCAAGATGAAAAAGATAGGCAACAGATCGTAGTACTTTGTTTTTACCTATCTTCCCATGTAATATACATGTTCTTCTTCCCTTCCTATACTTCCTATACGGCTATACCCAACTTTTTCGATCCTTAATTTCACTGATTGCCCTTTTTCGAATAGAACCCATCAAGGATAACCCAATGAGCAAAAACGGCAGTTTAGTAAACATATAAACTAGATTATGGCATTGGACAAAGCTTTTTCGTCACAATTGAACTTAAAAATTGACACACATGTTAATCGGTTATTGTTGATAACTTGATGAGTGTACAAGATTAGTTAACAACTCTAAACATTAGTTTTCAAAAATGAAAAATGAAAAAAGAAAAGAAAAATCAACATGTAATATGCAATTAAGGTGGAAAACATTACTCTCTGTGGGACAAGCAAGTGCAAGAGCTGCTGAGCTGGCATGGCCCAACGTCTATTATTTTCTTCACTGCCCAAGTTATGTTTTCTGTGGAAGAGGCTTAGAAGTATTTAATCATTTTATATGGTCTTCTAATGAGGGAGAAAAAGGAAAAAGGAAAAGAAGAAAAATGCAAAAGATATTCCTCTGGGCCTATTGGTCTGTTTGGATGCTTGCAATCTGTGGTAAGAAGGGGGTCATGTATATTTGCATGGCATGTTGTATCCAAATAAAGAGGTCCATAAAATTAAAAGGAGAGGTGGTAAATGTTGGTCATGATTGCGAAATTGGTCATTAGAAAGTGTTATATAAAGTTGGCCGACAGCTTATTTAGATAAGAGCCCTGAATAATTGAGGAACATATTTTGGAATGGAAGCATTCAAGGTCTTTTTTATGCCAAAAGCAGCCTAAAAAAGAAAAAAAAGGGTTTTTTTTTTTTAAATTTTCTTTATGGCAAAAATGTTTATGAAATCATTTGGGTCAAAACAAAGACGAGTGAACATAAATTTGTTAATGCAATCCACATAGTCCCTTCCTAAACTTTTTTTTTTTTTTTACCCTTATTATTTTAGGAGTTGTGCAGTTGTGATACCAAGTGGGATTTGGACACGCCTAAAAACCAACTGAAATAATAAGTTTTTTTTGGTATCTAATCATTTTATTTATGATTGAGTTACATCTTTCCAACATTTTTATTATGACCCGATCATAGATAGAATAACAATTTAAAAAAAAAATCTGAAAAATAGTCTTAAAAGTACAAAAGAAAATTAAATATCCTTTAGTCCCTAATGTTAACCCTGTAGAGTTGTAACAAGCCTCAAGCAAGGCTCTTTTCTTTGAATAAACACAGTGCAAACTCAAATTTTTATTTGCCCTTTCCTGCAAAAGGAATGCATATATATACAAATACCCAAAATATAGTATCATTTTTTTTATTACCAAAATAAATATGTATTTTTATAAAATATATCCATAAACATGTATTATGTGTAAGGAGCGATCCAAATACCAAAGGTCTTTTTTCCCTTTAACCCATTGGTCACCTCTCTGTAAAGATAGCCCACATGCTTTCCTCCTCTCTCTCTCTCTCTCTCTCTCTCTCTCTCTTAAGGCTTGTTTATAACCAGTTTAAAGTGCTCAAAACGAGCTTTATTCATGGTGTAAGAGCCCTTAACAACTGACATAGCTCATATATATACATATTTATAATATATATGACCATTCATAACCTCTATCTCTAAGCTTTATTCATGGTGTAAGAGCGTCAGACGACTGAAATAGCTCATATATATTCACACAGACACACATATATAAATATATATAACCAGCCATAACCTCTCTGGCTGATTAAAACTTTAGGCCCAAAAATGATGTGAAGAAAGCTAAGCCAAACAAAACCCAGATGTGAAAAATGGTGAAAGAACATGGCTACTCGTGGCCACCCATTGGAGCTCCTCTCAACATGCAAACCGATGAGAATGGTAGAGGCTTTGATAGCTCAGTCAATGCGGTGTCGTTTGGGTTTGTGGCTACCGCCATTCTAATCTCCATGTTCTTAATCATGGCCGTCTTTGAAAGATTTCTCAAACCCACCTCGACGGCTTTGTCCCCTTCCGGCCGCCGGGGCCATGGAGATCTTGAGTCCCAGTTGGATTATAATGCCAAATATGGTCATCCTTCACCAGAAGTGAGTATCCTTTTCTCCATTTTTTGTAAAGATTATTGGGTCTTGTTTCATTTGGGTTTGCATGTTAGTTTATTAGCTCGAATTGTGTGACATTTTCAAGCTCAGTCTCTCTCTCTCTCTTTCCCTTTTTTTTTTTTTCTCTTGGGGAAATGCCAGTGCTGAGAACCAAAAGGGAAATGTATTCGGTTGACAGTTTGGGTGGTTATTTTGAATTATTGCTTCTGCATATGGATATGATTATTTCTCTGCCAAAGTTATCTTTTTTAGTCTAAAGTTTCTTTTTTCTTTTTCTTTGTTAGACTTTGAATCCTGTATAATGTTCATTAACCTTGTTGGGTTTTCTAGATGAGTTGTATTTGCTCCAAATTGCTTAAAAAAATTTTCTTGGAAGTAGGAACTTATGAAGCGCTTGTCAAAACTGGGTTTGCTTTTCTCTCATTTATGCCTTTTTCCTTAGAAATTTCCTTGCGTGTCTGAGACACTTAAGTTCAAGGTTTTCCCTTTATTTTTTTGAAGTCTTTTATTTTTTTAAAGATGTTTTATTTGTTGTCATTGTTGAGATAATCTTCCTCATTTTAACAGTAATAAGACTATTAAACCACAAGTTGTAGTGTTCTACTTGTCAAATTTGCATTCATATTCTGGAATCAGAATGACCAAAAGTATATATCAGAGGCTAAGTTTAAGTTTAAAACTTCATCTATTACAAACTAAGATGGTTCATATCATTTTTCGTTTATTTGATTTATCTTTCTCGACAGCACCTTTATTATCTTGTGGAGTCTTTGCTTTCAAAGAACTATGCTGTCGAGTAATTATGATTGTTTCTTGGAGAGGCCCCATTCGAGTAGTTGTCTGTTGAGTGGTTGGGAACTTGGTCCCAAGCAAAAATGGGGTTTTGGGACTGTACGTACGAGTTCTTTCTGGACCCTACCATTGTGTTTTTTGGCCACCGGATCCATCACTAGCAATCTTTTATGATGCCCTGCATGGCCAGAGCCCCGGCCTGGAGACATGTAGTCAACCTTAGTTGTAAGCATGTCTAAGGTCGTTTTCTTCTTATTTACTGCTTCAGTCTGTCTATCAAACTAGCTCTATTCAATTAATAGATATATAGAAATAGTACTCTTGTGAGATACTAATTGTCTCTTTTCATTTATATTAAAGGAAAGAAGTAAGATCCAGCTGAATTTCATTAGCTCGAACTAAGATATAGTTGAAGGATTCATCAATCGCTTAACTTATGTCTAGCTGATTTGCTGTCCAATTAGAGATGCATTTATTAGGGTGTGACTTGATACGATGTTCTCATTTCTGTTCGAACCAATCTGTGTTTCATCTAGACATGTTCTTAATATCGATGAAGCTAGCATGCCCTGAAGTGCTACTGGATGAATGGTTAGGATACAGTACTGAGTTGCTGTTATTTGCAAAAATTGTTTTTGGCTCTAGCAACCCAGGAATAATCATAAAGCTACTTTCATTTCAGGTGCGGTAGAAAATTAGTCTGTGGTGACATTGAACTGAGAACCTATTTTGTTTGCTTATACTAGCCTACTAGGATTGCGGTTGATAACTCTTGGTACAGTAGCTGCAACACATATTTCATTTCTGAATAGATTGCTTCTATTGGCTATATTTTCCATTGATGTGGATTTTAATTCCACCATTAAGACAACTCCATAGCTCTATGGACAAGTTTTAAGTAGATGGTTGACTCATTATTTTTTTAGGTAATCCGATGGTTTACTCACCTATTAACACTATTTGGTTATTTTTTTCTTCTTAGGGTTATGGTGGGGTCTCTCAGTCTCCACTAATATGCTAATTATTACTTAAAAAAGTGAAAAGATGGAGAGAGAGAGAGAAAGAGAGAGAGAGAGAGGACATGCATTACCATAAAACTATCAAATGATAGGCTTTCTGATTTTTGTTGTTAGTTTAATATCTTTGCTGCTCACGTGTTGTGTTTATGGTCTGTGTTTATTGTTAATCTGCATTAGTTTTTCGAAAGTGTTGTCCAAATGCAGTATCATAGAAGCATGATGGATAACACTGTTGTTTGGCTTGTTTTAAATTAGATTTACTGGTGACTAATGACCCACCAGATTAGTGCCTCGTCTGTAGTATGTAGAGAAAAAGAAAATGTTCATTAGTGGAAGCAAAGAGCATTAGAAGTGGAAATCTACCAAGCTGTTGTGCCAATCTCTAGATAATGCTTTCGTAAATCATATTGGTCTCTTTTCGTACTTGTTTCATTTTGATGTTTTGGATGATATAGACTTCATTTTGGTTGGATGGTCCAATTTTAATAAGATTATGCATTATTGCATAATAGTAGTGGCATGCTTAGCTCAACTTTGATAGAACATGGAGCAGTTTTGTTATGCGGCTGCGGAGAGCAGTAAATTCATCGTGGAGTTACAGCCACTGCCTAATTTTTTTAGATTCAATCTCATCTTCGTCTTCATCTTCTTGTTGCACTACCTAATCTTATTATAAGCTTTCAACATCTAACGATTTTAGTGGGAGGTATCATAATTTTAATTGATTTCCTTTCGCTTTTTCCGCAGAGGACCATTTATACGAGCTCAGTCTTAGTCTTGATGCCCAGAGACGATATCCCGACCTTCATTGCTCACCCAGCCCCTTTTCTCCCTTGTCCTCCAGAACGCATTTCATGGCCTCGGCATCAACATACTTCATTTCACACCCCTCCCTGGAGCTCCTCTGTCTTGCACGCAACAAGCTCAAGTTTACAAGTTCAAAACCAAACTTGAGTAGTCCTTGCATTTCGTTTCGTGTTTGAATCATGCTCAAGCAGAAGTTACTGATGAATGTGCATGCCAAAGCATTTTCATCGGTTCGCCCATATTTTTTACTTTCTGCGAGAGCTCTTTGATTCTGTATATATCATCCATAGGTAATTCAGGCCAAATGCACTTTGCTTCAATTCCTGACCATGTTCCATGGTATTCAAATATTCCCAAATATGACTTTGGTGCATAGAGATGGATTATATGGATCAATCTTTTTTTTTTTTTGGTAGAAAGAAAAGAAAATGATATTTAATTGATATTGGGTGTTAGGGAATTTTTCAGGCACCGATTGCTTGTTATCTAAATTTTAGACAAAATATGGAAACTATGAAGTCTGTATTCATGCAACTACAAAATCCGATCCATACTGCAGATTGTGGTAATCGTGGTTGGGCATGGACTAAATGGGACTATCATTTTTGAGCCCATTATTTGCAAGGAATGCATTTTAGGCCTTTTCATTGCTCAAATTAGGACTAAACCAAAGCCCACATATTTATCATACACGGGCTTTTTTCGTGGGTTGCAGTTATGAAAAGAAATTTTAGTTTTTTAACAGTTTTCTTTAGGGGGGAAAAAAGCCGAAAACTGATAAGGATGTAAAACTATTTACCAAAACTTCTAGTGGAAATTAGATATTATATGGTGTTTCTGAAAAAAATTTAAAAAAGACAGTGATTTCTGATTTTTTAAGGTGTTGTACGGTTTTTATTAGAAAATAATCGTTTTCTAAAATATATTTAGAAAAATACTATTTTTTAAAATAGTAATTAGTTTCTGGTAATCAATTTCCAGAAGCTGGTAACTAGTAATCAACGGTATTTATAACTGGTATATAACTAGTAACAAGTAATCAGTAACCAATTTTCAGAAATTGGTAACCAGTAACTATTTTAAAAATGATAACTGGTAACTAATAATCAACGGTATTTATAACTAGTATATAACTGGTAACCAGATTTATAACTGGTATATAACTAGTAACCAGTAATCAGTAATCAGTTTTCAGAAATTAGTAACCAGTAACTATTTTAAAAATGATATTTTTCTAAATATTTTTTAAAAAATGATATTTTCTAATAAAAACTGTATGAAAAAAAGCATGATATTTTCAACTACTAAAAACTTGTTGCAGGACCTTCAATCATCAATGGCATTTCTTTGATCTTCGTTGAGATTAGAAGATCTTTGATCTTCGTCGAGATTCAGTGTGCTTTTGATCTTCATTAAAATCTGGTGGACATTCGATCTCTGTCGAGATCGGCAAACCTTCGATCATCGTCAAGATCTAGTGGTAGATATGGAGGCAAAGCCCTCATTCATGGGTATGATCTATACTGTAAAGGAGAGAGTGACAGAACATGGGAGAAAAAAAAGGAAAATGGCGATGAAGATAGGTTCTTAGCTTTGAGGGGTATTATTGGTACTGAATTTCCAACGGGCCTTTTGTTGAACATATATCTATAAGATCTGGGCCGTGATCATGAATTAAAAGGAGGCCCAAAATTTGATTATATATCAAATCAGCCTTAGTAAAATACCTATATTTTACAATTTTTGCAAAGTAGCATTTCTAGACTATATCAGACAAGGATCAATACGACGCACGGCAATACTCAATACCATGCTCAATCATGCGAAAAAGCTATTTTGCAAAGAGTTTTAAAACATATGCCTTTTCATAAAGTCACTTTGGTCTAGTTTTCCCAATTTCCCTTCTTCAAAAGAAAGTTAGCAATTCTCCTAAATGCTCCATAATATCACTTCCTATTTTCTCGAGAGGAAATTGGAGAAATTAATACATTTTGAAAGTAACTTTTGGTAAAAGACTTGCTTTTTATACTCTTTGTAAAATAGTTTTTTTACATTATCGGAAGTAGTGTCAAGTATAGTTAAAATATAACTTAAAAAAACTATTTTGCAAAGAGTTATAAAAGATAGCTCTTTTTCTACAAGTGCTTTTCTAAAAAAACCATTTTGCAAAGAAGAAATCCTTTGCAGGGGTTCTTGATCTCGGAAAACTACACTTGTTAGGCTTGTTGATCTCAGAAATTTTAATTTATTTATAGAAATCATCCTCTAAAATAAATACTAGTACCAATTATCGTTTTTCTTTCTTTTTTTACTTGTTGCTGAATCATTATTTATCAACTCGGTTTGCAGCTTTGCCTACTAAGTTTTCTTGGAAAGAAATGTTCTTTGCTTATACAAATTTTTGCTTTGAAGAAGGGTTTTAGTTCTTTATTTATTCTCCCTTTGGCTATAACTATAAGCCTACAACAAGTGGTACCATTTTTTTCCGATATAAATGTTTCTCATGAGGTTTATCCAAATAAAGTATACAATAAGTGAATGCTTTGAATGAACTGTGCAAGGCCATTAAATTGTTAGCAATCCAAGGGTCTAGATATTATGGGAAATTGATGCAATTAATCTCTTTTTCTTACCAAATGATTTTTTTAATCATTTTTTTCAGAATGACTTATGTAGTACGAATTTGTAACATTTTTAGTTCATTTTGGAGAGAGAAAAATACATGATTTCGAATCTACCCTTATGCAAACACAGACCACTTTTGACAATTTTTAGGTGAGTGGATGTACAGATTCCCTCCATTTTTTTTCTTTCCCCCCAATTTTCCCTCCCAACCATACTGAAATTGCTCCTTTCTTCTTATTTTTTATTTTGTTTCCAAAGAAACCCATTTTTCATTTCCCCTTATTGCAACTCTCTCCCTCCATCTCTTTATATCTGGTTTTGTCTTGCCCATCTCTCTATTTCTCACTCTCTCATCTTCTCATTTCGGTTTGTCTTGATTCTACAAAAAAGAAGATATGTGTTTGTTTTAGTTTTCGGTCACTTATTTTTATTTATTTATTTTTTTTGAAAAATTATGTCAGTTCTTATTTGAAGTTAGAAGTAAGTAGGTAATAGTTATTTTAAGGAAAATGATATGAATTTGTACAATGGTTAACATTTTTTTCCACACAGACATATGTCAATATAATACATGCAAATTTGTTTGTGACCATATGTCACAAAGTTTGTGACTATCTGTCAAAATATTTCCTAGGCAAAAATGCTTAAGCTGCAGCCAAGGTGAGCACAATAGGCAAACTTGCGAGAATCTGATCCCGTTACATACAAGCAATCATGGAGCAGAGAGCCGTTCTAGAAGGTGTGTGTGATTATTATTGTTTTGAAAATTTGATTAGTTATTGTGATCTAGAGTCTGACAATTGTGACATAGAGTCACAAATATTGTGACAGTCTCAGGTTAATAACGAAAGTAATGCCTTTTTTCCAAGTCACCAAGAAATTCATTCTCTCCTCCTTTTATATGGCATGATAGTAAAGCTCAAACTCATCTTTCAATGGAAGAATTAATTTTCTCTTGAGTGACTTCCGTTATTGAGTAGCCATGCATGAGATACTCAGCATATTTTTGTGTTTCAAACAACTTTTTGTTGATGTATACTAAGCATATATTGATGTGCCAAAAAATTTTATCCTCGTTTGCCTATCTTCAGACTCCCATAATAAACTCCAGTCCTAGAAAATATAAATGAAAATTACATTTAAAATAATAAGACATGTACAATATTTATCACAATAGAAAGTATGACTCTTACTCATAGAATTTCTGACCCCCTTTCAATAGGAAGATAATAACCCAATCTATTGGTCTAACAATGGCTTTGGGACAATTATCTAACAAAAACTCAGTTTATAATGCAAATCATTTTCTTCAACAACTCTTCACAGTTATAAATTTGTGACAGTTCCATAATATACATGATTTGTGACATAGATTCTGTCACGTTCTTATAAACAATTGTTACAATAGTATGGGAAATCTTAAGTTTGATTCTCCCCCTCTATATTAACATTCTTTCTGAAATTTTTTCTTTTAAATATAATAATAGTGGCTGATGAGAATTGTAAGAGTATTAGCTTTTGAGCCTCATGTGCAGGGACAGAGCTAAATAGGGGTGATGTTGGGTAATTGCCCCTACTGAACTATTGCAAAAAAAATTTTATGTATATATATATGCTATATATATAATTGAATTTTGTAAGTTAATATATATATATATATATATATATATATATATATATATATATATATATATATATATATATATATATATATATATATATAAGTGGATCAAATTTTGTATTGGATTGGTCTCAAGACTTCTCAATCCAAAGTCCATTACTTTACGACCCTATTATCAAGTCAAAATGCATTTTTTTCACTGGGAGAATATCAAATATGAAAATACTGGGAGTTAAAAAAAAAAAAAAAGACTCCCAAAGCAAAGAAGAGAATGGGAGTGATAATGAAGAAAAGTAAAAGAAGTACTTGATTGTGAGGGACCACAAACTATTAGGATTTAGGTAATGCAATTTTGTTCCTTTATTTCTTTTCTTATTAGATAGAATTAGAATTTATTTTATTAGGTAAAGCTGAAAATATGATTATAAAAAATCACCAATGCTATTGAATGTAAAATCACCAATGAAATGAATGAAGTACTCACGACCCCAGTTTTAGCTGAGGAAATCCGAACTGCCCTATTCAATATGGGGCCAACCAATGCGCTAGGCCCAGATGGATTTCATGCAACTTTCTTTCAGACATGCTGAGACATGGTTGGGGACCAGCTGGTCAATTTCTGTAGGAAGGTTCTAACGGGTGAGCTCCCAATTGCTCCTCTCAATTCTACAAGTGTTGTTCTAATCCGGAAAACAAAGTCTCCTAAGAAGGTATCAGATTTTTGACCTATTAGTCTGTGTAATGTTGTTTACAAAATCATAATGGAGACTCTCGCTAATAGATTGAAACTTATCTTACATGAGGTTATCGATGACTCTCAAAGTACCTTTGCACCAGGACACCTCATTACTCATAATAGTATCACATCCTTCGAGCTCATGCACTCTATGAGGAAAAAAATAGGTGGCAAGATTGGTTAGGCAGCTTTTGAACTGGATATGAGTATGGCCTATAATCGGGTTTAATAGTTTTTCTTGTTTAATTTTTCTTACGGCCAATGTAAATCAAGCTTGGATTTACTCCCACCTGGGTGGACATTGTTATGACCTGTATTTCTACTTCTTCATTTCCCTTTATGATTAATGGTCAACCGAAAAGACACGTTGTTCCGAGAAGGGGTCTAAGGCAGGGGTGTCTATTATCTCCTTATCTTTTCTTAATTTGTATAGAAGGTCTTTCCAATATGATAAGGAAGGCAGAGAATTCTGGTACTCTTATAGGTTATGCTTATACTAGGAATGGTCACATGTGAGCCACCTACTCTTTGTTGACGATAGTCTCCTTTTCTCAAAAGCCACTCATGATGAAATCCGAAACATTAACGAGATCCTTTTTGTTAATGAACAGCCTCAGGACAAGTTATTGATTTCTAAAAATTTGCTGTCTTGTTTAGCCCAAATATAAACTCAGATTTATGGGTGTCTATCCAAAGGGTCTTGGGAGTGGGGGGAGCAAACTTCCATGACAAGTACTTAGGGCTTCCAGCCTTAATTGGGAAGAATAAACAAACGGCTTTTCCCATATTGAAATATAGAGTGCAAGCAAAATTCCAGCTTTGGTGGGGAAAATTATTTTCAGTTAGTAGTAAGGAAGTGCTAATCAAAGTTGTGGCTCAATCTATTTCCTTTTACTCAATGAGGGTTTTCTGTCTTCCGGTCTTAGTGTGCAATGATCTCCAAGCTATGCTTACTCGTTTTTGGTGAAGAGGTGATGAGAACAAAAGAAAGATGCATCGGTGGTGCTGAGATGAGTTATGTTAAGGAAAAGAAGATGGGGAGTATGGGATTTAGGGATCTAAGTTCTTTTAACCAAGCTCTGTTAGCAAAACAGGCTTGGCGAATTATACAAAATCCCAATGTCCTCATGTCTCGGGTTCTGAAGAACATATATTTACTAACCTGTTAGATGCTTATGTTGGTCGAGCTTCGTCAGCTATGTGGCAAGGAATTATCTGGGGAATGAATGCTCTTAAACAAGGAATTTGTTGAAGAATAGGAAATGGTAACTCGGTGCAAGTTTTCAAAGATCAGTGGCTTCCTTGCCCAAGTCTTTTCAAGCTAATTACAAAACCAAATTGGGAGAATGCCAATATGTTTTCAAGCTAATTACAAAACCAAATTGGGAGAATGCCAATATGTTTTCAAGGGATCTAATTTCTGACTATGATGCCTGGAAAATGGCAGGTTTTGCTGATTTGGTCCTACATTTATATCAAACATGTTCTAATCATGATTTTGAGCTTTGGGCTCTCATAGCCTAGTTTGTTTAGCACAACCGTAATGCTTTCATTCATGGAGGTCAGTGTAGATCTGATATAGAGCTCCTAAAAGATGCTGGTCTTTGGCTCATGGAGTACCAGAGTCTTCCCTCTGTTAAGATGGCAACTCTCCCCGTCAATCTCCTAGTATCGATTCGCGCTGACACTCCCTGCATCTGGAAGATTAAAGCTAAATGTTGATGCTTCTACTGATGGAAGATCGCACTTAATTGGGGTTGGTGCAACGATGCGGGATGACCGCGGCCAGGTGGCGGGTGCTTTATCTAAGAAAAACTATGGCTGCTTTGATCCTTTCCTAGCTGAGTGCTACACGGTTCGTGAAGGCCTTCAGTTTATCTTAGCCCATAATTTCGATAATCTCGATGTTGAAAGTGACTCTTTGAATGCAATTTCTGCAATCAAGCATTTGGAAGAATTTTCAATTGTTTTTTCCCTTATTATTGATATTTTGAAACTTAGTGCGAGTCTAGGTATTGTTAGTTTTAGCCATATTCTCCATCAGGGAAATGCTATCGCCCGTAATTTAGCTATTTTAGCTTTCTGTTCAATTTGTAGTTCTTGTTGACTTTGATGAAACGCCGGTGTATATTGCAAGCCTTGTATTTGGAGATTTATCTCCTTCTGTTTAGTGGCATAACTAGCTTCGTTTCAAAAAAAAAAAAAAATAGAAAAAGAAAAAAGGACCCATTGTTACCAAAAGTAGAAGGCATATATCGTTTCTCTACACTTCAAATATGCCCATCTAGATTTTCTAGTTTTGGAGTTCAGTCACAATTGATGCTTCACAAAAAAGATATTGAGACTAGATGAAACATCATTTTCGGACTTGTATTCGAATTTTACACCTCTCTTAGATTTGATGAATGGGTTTTAGAATCCCATACCATGGCTTTTCATGGCTAAGTTTCATATAACATAAATTTTGGTTATTTAATTATTTGGCAAAAAAATGCGTCCACAATTTTGATAATGTAAGGATGCCCATATTGCTACGTACTACTTTACTTCATATATATTAAGCTACCAAATATTCCTACTCCTAGTCACTTTGATGTTTTGTTTTGATCAATGTAGCCGGACCTTTGATCAGAAAAGCAAACAAATCGTGCCCATTCTTTAGATAAGCCAATAAATCTATCTAGAGAGTTAGAAAAAAAAAAAAATAATAAAGTCAATACAAATCCACCCTTATTTCGAAATGGCGGTAACTAGTGCAAATCCCCATGTAAGGGAAAAACGCCAATTTTCCGATCTTCCTGAGCAGGCAAATATATTGTTTTAATATGTTTGGTCTCTTCTCTTGTCTTGGGCTCAAAATTTGAACTTTGAACCATATAAGACATTCCTTCTGTGTCCATTCCATTTGACATGATTGGTTTATGAAATTATGAAGAATTTTCCTTTGTTTCTACATGAAATGACAAGGACGGCCTAAAGAAACAGTCCAAAAATAACTTGTATAAATAGATATTAGCCACTTTTGCTTTCTGCCTAGTTAACTATAAGAAAAATAGTGATTACCTTTGTTTTTTATTCCTAATATCATATATTCCAAGGTCCCAACGGCCACATTAGAATTTCCCCGTTACAATCCCAAATTTAAATCCCTTTATCCGATATCCACCACTCATATAACATCTCTAACGATCGCCACTCTTTTGAATGATATTTTTTTACTGACTACTGCAACATAATAACTTTAATTTATCAAAACAAAAATAAATAAATAAAACCAAACTTTTGGCCGACTTTGAAAGAAGACAAAAAAAACGAGCTGTAATTTTTTTATTTTCTTTTTATTTTATTTTTATTTTATTTTATTTTATTTTTTGTGTTTCAAGAGGTTTGACAAATAAACGTCCAATTAAGAAATATAATATAAATAAAAGAATTTTGTTATGATTAAATGTGTCTTACTAATTAGAATTATCTATTAGTATAGAGTCTTACAATAAGACTTTTACCAATGGACGACTCTAATTAGTGCATCCGATGAACGATGATAATATACGTTTTTATTTTTTTATTTTTTTTAAAAGTAGGGCTTAATTAATAACCTCCACTTATTATAAATTAAAGGAAAATATCTATTACTACCTAATTCTCACCCCACCCTATTAGGGATAATAGGTTTTCATGCTAGGAAAATACATACTACTACTTAATCCCCAGCCCACTCCATTAGGAATAATAGGTTTTCACACTTACCTCCGATGTGACTCGAACATAGGACCGAGATCCCAGATAATGGGTGCTCTTACCACTTGAGCTAACCCACTTCGTCTAATATACATCTCTACTTAAATCTATGTTATTTCATTATCATTATTTTCCTTTTAAATTTATGAAGTTAGCACATTATTACTTTCTTTCTACTATTTGGCCTCTAAGGAAAGTGGAAACCAGCGTGATTAGCTTGCTGGGACATGAACCATATTACCTTTTATTATGTATTTTTTTTGAAAGAGAACACTTTTTAGTCCATCTGTTATAAGCCATATATGACATAGAAAAACTATACATTGCCCCAAATCTAGTGTATGATTTGGTTTTTCCTGC
Organism: Trema orientale; assembly: GCA_002914845.1. Lineage (NCBI taxonomy): Eukaryota > Viridiplantae > Streptophyta > Magnoliopsida > Rosales > Cannabaceae > Trema > Trema orientale. The sequence continues at coordinate 3,465,974 of JXTC01000002.1, forward strand.
ATGGACAAGGTGTGGACCAACATGATGCAATTCTCCAAGCTGTCTGATGGCGTGGACGGTCAAAAGGATATAACCCCCTTTTGCAAATTACAATACTCCTCGAAATTATTGAAACTTTCTCAAGTACTAGTACTATTTTATACCAAGCTGTAATCTTCTTTCTTGACTAAAAACTTTGCAACTTGGCACATATCTATATAATTTATTTTTAATTTCCGTGAGTAAATAAATATCAAAACTAGGGAAGCTAGAAACCCTTGTTGGTCCACAATCAACCATGTAATTCACACAACCACTCCCACCAAACCCCCAAACCACCCCCCCCCCCACCCAACAAAAAAAAAAACAAAAAATCTCTTTATAAAAAAGAGAAAACAACAACATGTAACTCACATGGAGAACCGACAAAGGATTAAAATAGTCTGGATATGGAATCCTAGGGTGGTAGGACTCAGGTGCTCCATATAGTTATGCAACAGCTAATGAAGGTCGTTATTATTGGTACAAGAGAAACACATGTCTATTATAAATGTTAAGCATTAGCCAGTTATAACTAACATTTATCACAACAACTTATAGACACAATGCTTTATGAAACCAAGAATATCAAAGGAAAAAAAACCTAAATCATAGTCAAGTGAATCAATGATACCAAATAACAATGTCTCAAAACTGCCATGTCTTTCAAAAAAAAAAAAAACATAAACAAATAAATAAAAGCAAATTGTATTGATATTTGATCGTAATAATAAAAAAAAAAGGCTTCTTCGGAAAAAATAAGAAAGGCTTTTTTCAAGCCTTATTTTGGTTTCTGGAACATAGTAATTATTCTTTTTTAATTGGGAGAGAGATGGCTAAGTAGACTAAAGCGTCGGATTGCTAATCCATTGTACGATTTTTTCGTACTGAGGGTTCAAATCGCTCTCCTTCTGTTTCCGTCGATAACTTTGTATAAATCCTTTGGGAATTTTTCGCGAATTCCTTTATTTTAAGTTAAATTATATAGTTAAGTTATATATAGTCAAAAATGTGAAATAATGAAAGTCCTACTAAGAACATTTAAAATCAAGCAAGAAAAACAAAAACTTGGATTCACTTTCGTTTTCTGTTTTTTGTATTTTTTAACAGAAAAATAGAAATATTTTTTGAAGTTTGTTTGGCAACCTTGTTTTTATTTTTTGTTTCTAAAAATTGTTACTAAATATTTTTAAAAAAGTGGTAACAAAAAATTTATAAGATTTTTTTCTAAACAAATTTAAAAAACAAAGGAGCATACAAATATTTGTACAAAAAATTTACTCTTTATTGTTTTTAGAAATAAGTAATGAAATAAACTTTACCAAATATGTTTCTTGTTTATAAAAACTTAAAACCAAAAACAAAATTTTTACTTTTATTTTTAATTCATTTTTACAAAAAAAAAACTAAAAAAACTGAAAGTGAATCCGAACAAGCCCAAAATCTTCTTTATTTTTTATTCTTCACATCTAGGATTACGGTGCAGATAACTCATTTTATCCTAATTTTAGTTTTTTGTGAAAATTAGGACTTGTATGACGTTTTTAGAAAAAAAAAAATGAAGTGGTGGGATGTGTTTTTTTAAAACTAGTACAATTTTTGTTAGAAAAATATTATTTTTTTAAAAATATTTAGAAAAATACCCTTTTTAAAATAACAACTAATAACCGGTAGCTAGTTTCTGAACAATGGTAATGTATTTATAGTTGGTAATTGATAATCGGTAATCAATTTTTAGAAACTAATAATCATTTTAAAAATAATTTTTTTATATAATTTTTTTTTTCAAAAAATGATATTTTTCTAATAAAAATCGCATGAAAAATGAAAAAAAAAAAGATTTTCGTATTTTTGTAATTTTTTTGGATTTTTATAATTCTTTTGAATTTTTATAGGTAGAAGTGTTATTGGGTTTTTATAATTCTTTTGGGTTTTTATAAGTAAAGTGTTAGAAGCCCTAGTTTTTATTTTTTTCCCTCTTAAACTCCATAGTAGCCAAATGGTACGTAGAAATAGTAATCATGTCTTTGGTTGGTGTCTGTCTGATATCAAGTTAAAGTATATAATTAGTAATGGCATCGATATGGGCTTTTTCTTTTTTCCATTTTTTCAAAAGAAAACAAAAAAAGAAAGTAAATTTTCTCAGTACGAATTGGTAATTTTCATTTTTTTTTTTCCTGCTCAAGGTACGTATTGGTAAATTTGAATACTACTGCAAAGATGCAATCTTTACAGTCTAGTATAGATATAGTAATAGTACAACAGTAGACCAATAACGAGGGGCAGAAGTGTCACAAAATTTAAAAAGGTCAATTAATTGCCTTACGTATCCAACTATCCAAACTGCGAGGGTCATGAATCCCTGTGCTTTCCCAGACTGACCAAATATACCTCTCAAATCCCCATATTGACCTCTACCATCATAACTATTTGCATTAACATCCTCCCCCCAAAAAAAAAAAAAAACCTCGGGACACCCGAGAACCCGACCGGAGCTCCATGAACTCCGGCCACTGATTTAGACCCACATTATATACATTGTCACTCTTCATAGAAAAATAAAGCATTCCAAGGAAACTAAAGGGTTCTCAAGCGACTCATCAGTAGTGCTCGTTGGGGGCCACTTACCTTCCAATCCCAGATCTTCTGTTACTCTCCGGTTCGACCCGTCAATCGGGCCCGACGCGGCCCGACCCGGAGATTTAGCCGATCTCCTGGCAGACGGGCTTCGGCCCACCGCGCCGGATCTAGTAGCAGGGGACCTCGACCTCCGAGCAGAGCCCTCGCCCGAGTCCCGCCGCTGCGGCTGGAGGTGCTCCGTCGTCCTCAGCCCACGCCGGGCCATCATCGCCTGACCCGGTTCTCTGCCCTGCACCAGCCTGACCGATCCAACTCCGTTTCCGTTTCTCCGACCCGGTGACTGGTTCGATCTCCGGGTCGGGGACATCCCGACGGTTCTCTCTCTCTTCGCGGCCCCCAAATCCCCGGAGTAAGATCTGTTCCTCGTACCCTTCATGGGCGACCTGTAATTTACCCTTAGCCCGACCTCTTCGTCGTCGTCTCGGGTGATCGTCGTCGCCGCCGAGACGCTCTCGCTCAGGCTGCAAATCTCGGATACCTCAGAGATCTCCTCCGCCGCAGCGGTGCTGGGGTTGAACGGCGCCGTCTTCTCGATCTTCTCGTCGTGTAGCTTGATAATGGGGAGGAGTACTGGTCTGGGCTTCGGGATTTTGCTCTCTTCGTCCTTGGTTTCCTCTTCCAACTTCGGAATTGGGCTTGTTTTGGGCCTGGCGGTTTCGGAGAGCACTTCCTTGACGGTCTCTTCCTCCGCCGACGGCGGCGGCGCTCTGCTATCCCCGGCCACGGATCTCGATCCGGGAGCCAGAGAACTACCCGCCAAAGTGGAATGCTGGTGGTTTTGAGGGCCTGGAGCTGAGAACTTGGTCTTCCCCGTGCTTGCACAGCAACCCATTTGAGCTTACTCTTGTTTGTTTTTTTTTTTTCCTTTTTTCCTATTTTTGGGAGTCCAATTCAAAAGGGCATTGCGTGATGACAAGACGCCGTCGTTTTCCGGCGACGGAGTAGAGACTGAAGTGAGCTCTGGGTGGGTGGTTTAAGTAAAGGAGGAGTGAATTCATTGAAGTAGTAGAGTGGTGGGGATTTAAAAGAGGAAATTTTGGAGTCTTAAGTCAACGAAGTGCATTTATTGTAAATATGTGTTATATTATCACAGGTCGTTCACACTCACACAGGTCACCGCTAGTACTAGTACTCCTACTATAGTAGAACTTTACAAGACAGATAATAAAAGGTTTATTTATTTATTTATTTTTCTGAAACAGATAATCTAAAGCTTAGGTCCTTAAACTATGTATTAATCAAAGAATTTACGTTATAAATTACTTATTTTAATTTAAATGCATAAAATAGACCACAATAATTTTGTTGGTGCAGCTTTAAGACCCTCCCTAAGACTAGACTATATATATTTTCAATATTTTGCAGTGTTCTAATATTATACGGTCATTTATAATAATTGGTCTCGTGATCTGTGCTCATCATGTCTCACAGGGATTTATTAAGGAGCAGCTCATGTCATCATTGGGGGCACGTAAAATTTTCCTCCACACCCGCCGGATACATGTGAACGACATGTGTGGAGTCCAATCAGTGTGGAGCAACGGACATAGTCCGCACACTTCACACTTAAAAACTATTTGTTGATCCACAACAATTGCCCATGGAAGTATTTCCCTTTATCCAAATGCGAAATTCGCTTAGACCCTTTTGACCCTTCCCCTCTAACATATGTCCTAGTGCTGCTAAATCTATCGTATTAGTGACCACTATTTTTTATTTTATTTTATTTTATTTTTTTGCTGAAGAGTGACCACTAATTATAGATTTATAACTAATAACTACATAGTTTTTTTTAGAGGATTATTGTTTTTTTTTTAACACTATTTTAAAACTTATGGTGAAAAATAAGATAACTTTTAAGTATTTACAAAATAGACCTTTCTTTAAATGAAAAATAGATAATCTAAAATTTTCTCCTCTTCATCACCACCGTCCAATAAAAACTTGACCATTGCCAAAATACAATAAAAAAGAAGAAAAACAATTATCCAAGCTCAACTATGTTTAACTATGGTTTTTTAAGTAGTGTGAATTGCAAAAAGAAAAATACTATGAAGTTTAAGTATTCTTTAATTTAAATCTTAAAATTTAGACTCTGCAAAATAATATGAGATGAATTTCTGAAAAATTAATACCACGGACTAATTTTTTGACTAATTTTAATAATGAAAAAATAATAACGTCCTCTATTAAAACGGGATTAATCCTTATTATTCTCTTTAATTTTGATGATATTATTGTCTTTTATCGATTAAAATTATCCAAAAAGTCAACTCAGCTATTAAATTTCAAAAATTCTTAATTTCAGGGTATTATTTTATAAAGTTTAAAATTTCAGAATGTCATTATTTTTACAATTTACCCATTTGAATATATAAACCACGAAAAAAATAGACAGATATAAGTTATGCGACTCGAAAAAACCAAATGCGATTCCACCAAGCAACAATGTGGAGGAACTCGGGGTTTTTGTGAATGATAATTTTTGGAGTAGTCAATTTAAACCATGGGTAATAGAGTACACATGAGACGAGAGAGGTGCTGCGTGCAAACAACGATGATGATGTGTTGGAGGGCTTGAAACACATAATCTGGCGACTATTGGAGACGCCATTTACTGGGCTTTGTAGTGTCGCCGATCATGACGGAAAATTACGCTAACATGGTGGAGCAAGCCAGCATGGCTACAAGTAGTGACTACATGGAATTCCGAAGTTTTTTTTGTTCATTTTGTATTTTTTTTCTTTTTGATTATTAATTGTAGTGTTTTAAATAAATTTAGATATATGACATCACATTATCTATACACTACTTCTGATAAGATTATTAAAAATTGAAATAGGGCTAGCTATCTCCAATAAGAAATTAGTTGCGATGAAAATTCCTCTAATAATTAACATTTTTCTAGAAGTTAATAGTCAATGGACGCAATTAAGTTTTTCTCATGATTGAGTTGGCATTATATAATATGATCAAATGAGTGGGTTCCTTAGTCAGAAGGGAACAGAGTTTGGCGTATATATATAGCCTATATCATGCAGGAGATGAAACTCAATTAAGGTGAGTGAGAGGAGGATTCAATATATGGGATACTATCACTTTTATACGTTGAATTTTAATACTTTGTTCAATTTATATCTTGTGTTTTTGTTATTATCAATACTGACTTTAGATTTAAAATATGTTACAAATTTATATTTTGATAATTTACTAAGATAATTTAATAAATTTATTCTCGGATCAGTTTTTATACAGTTCATTTTTAATTAACTACTCTAAATTGGTGTTAGGATATAAATTTGTAATAAATTTTAAATCTAAAAATTAATATTGATAATAAACAAAATATAAATTATAATTTGAACAAAATGTCAAAATATAAAATATAAAATATAAAAATTATAATATCCCTCCAATATAAAATAATATTATAGATAATACGTTTTTTTTTTTTTGGGGGGAGGTGAGAGGGGGGCTAGAATGCAGATAATATTTATTTATAATATAAAAGCTCCAGTCCCTAGTCCTCACCCATTTTTATGGTAGATTCTGAGTAATATAAAAGGTGGATCCCGCATCATGGTACGTCTAGTGGTCTATGATTGTTTTCTCGCTTGTTCATCAACTGCACAGTGTAGTAAATATTACATGCAGTATGGACATTAAAGCATGGAAGAGTAAAAAAGTGGTCGCTACTCTCTATGCAATTCATCATATGTGTGAAATTAATGGGACTAAACGACTAGAAAATCCAAATTATAAAGCTAGAAAAAAACTGAGAAAAAAAAAAAGAAAAAGAAATCTGGCACATTCTGAAGCAAATAAAAATATTGCAGAAACGTATAAATGAATAAATGAAACTATGTGGAGATATTAAAGAATTTTTTTTTTTTTTAATTTTTCACTTGTGCAAGTGGGAAGGAGAAGAAGAAGATGCTATATTTAATGGCATGGCATAATGTAATTCATTTATCAGAAATGATGTAAGGTAGCATTCAACTCAGTCATCTGCCTTAAAATCTTAAGTTATAGAGATAAACTTAAAAAATCATATCAACCTTTTGATACCCATCCCACTACAAGTGGTGTCATACTTGTAGAGTCCTATTAGCCTGCATTTGTGCCTATATAAGGGTTTGTAATAATAATAAAAACTATATAGATACACACATATTTTTTTTCTTTCTCTTCCTCTCAACGAAGTTCCTTAATTTTCTTTGTCTAGTATATTTACTCTATTAAAGGTCATAATTCCCTTTTTCCAACAGCTTATCCCATCATTCTGTTAAAATAATTCCCATAAGCCTCGTCAGTTTGTTTTTATTCCCATATTAATCCCTCGATTCCATATATAATTATATAATTATTATATGTAAACTGATTCCTAACTATAGAACTATTACTTACACGTATATATATCTATTACATTACTATTAGATTATATGAATTATTAGTATTAAAACTATTCATATTACCATTTGGAGTCCACTATCATTCTTTCACTGAGACCACTATCTCAATTTTATCAGTGTATATATACATACATACATATCTTATTTCATATACGTATATCCATTTCATCAATGTATATATATATATACATACATATATATCTTATTTTATATACGTACATATATCCGTGCATTTCTATAAAATAAGAACAATATATCATATATTATTATTTACTTATTATTATATCATTATTATTATTATAGATTTTAGAATACTAAGTTACTCACAGTACTATTTTCTATTACTCTAAATATTTCTGCAGGGTGCTAACAAACTCTATATTGTGCTAACATAACTATTAACATTTAAATTCTGCAATTCAAATACTTGCAGACCCGTGGGGTTGAGTTGTTTTAGTACGTTGAATTGCGTAATGCGACCGCACTATTTACAACCTCCCACGTTATTTTTAGTACTTTAAATTCCCGCAGATCTGTGAGGCTAAGTTGTTTATTAAGATGAGTAGGGCTAGCAATTCATGTCTACGGGTTGAATTTGTATTGTATTGATATACATGTATAACAAGTAAATGCTCAATCTGAATATGGTCCGTTTAATAAATGGGTCAGAAATTATGATAGGAGCATGACCCGTTTATAAACGGGTTGATACGACATAACCCGTGTAACTCATTTACTATACAGGTCATATTGACTCGGGATCCGTGACCCGCGACCTGTGACTCGTGTGGGTAGTGTTTTGAGGAGGGACACTTATCCAATCAAATTATGACAATTTTCCTTTAAATTAATAAATTTTCAATAATTCAAGGACTATATTTTAACGTCTTGATTCAAATATTAACTTCCAGTTTTTAATATCATTCAAAATAAAAAGGATTCAAGTATAAACCAAACATACATAAATCATACTAGTCCAAAAGTTATTCAGATACCAAATAAGAAATATAAGCCAAACAAACATAAACCATAAATAGTTCCACATGTAAATAAGAAACACAGTACTAAATTACTTATTCAACGCAATAGAGCTTGAATATTGTATCAAACTTTCATCCCCTTTAATGCTAAGCTTTATGATATCTGTTAAGAGCTCTTCTATTTCATCGGTTTTGGATTGTGAATTATCTGAATTTCGAAAGAAAATATTAGGGCTGGCAATTCTTGTTCATGGGTCGTGTTCGTATCGTGTCGATGTATGTGTATAATAGATAAATACTCAGAAATTAAATGGGTCAAAAATTATGACACGAACACGACCTGTTTATATACATATTGACACGACACGATCCGTATAATCTGTTTACTAAATAGGTCATTTTCGTGTTAGCGGGTTCAACCTGAACACGACCTGTTAATTAAATGAGTCAATATCTCCAACCCGAACACGACATGAACATGATTAAGCTAAACCCAAACCCGTTAATTTTATACGAGTTTCGAGTCGTATTGTTATGTCATGTCACGAACTACTAGCCCTAAAGATGAGTTGTATAATGTGATCACTTTTTATACAACCTGTGTATTAAATTCAACAATTTAAATTTTAGTCATTTAAATTCAGTATACTAATTTAACTGAATCCTAACTATCTAACATGTTGTGCTAAATTGTGGCTCACAAAGTTTTTTATAATTAGCCATTATTATGCTTAATTTTTCTTTTGCAGAAAAAGCATCCTCATCCTAAGCATTAAAAGGCGACTCCACTAAGGAATAGAAGAGGGAAACTAAGTTTTTTTAGTATCTCCAAGATCTCAAAAGTTATCTCGTGACTCTGTCCGTTCTTTATCTTTTTCAACCAAAACATAAAAATTCAAAAAAAAAAAAAAAAAGAGAAAAAAGCAAAAAAAAAAAAGAAAGAAAGAAAATCATCTCATTATCTCAAAATCGTTAAGCAACAAATTCACTGAATGGTGAAATCTCCACTATCTTAACTTAGTTGGCAAACTCAATAGACACCATGAGGCAATCTCAAGAAGACATGAAACTATGTCATACTCAAATGCTCCAGAAGATTGCCAATCTGGAAAAAGTAAATGGAGTGGGAACTTCTGCTTCGGCTCTACCCAATCAAAACAACCATTTTCATGCATCTGAAAATCAGATTCCCAACGTGCCAGCAACAGAAGAAAATCCTGTCAACCTTGTTGGCACAACCACAACCGGAACTGATAATAGAACTTCAGAAAGCTTTATTACAAAAAAGCAACTACAGGAGATGCTTAGAACTGAAGTAGAAAAAGCCAGTAAGATTGTTGTAGCAGTGAACTTTCAACCTCTTTATCCTGTCAATATTCTTCTAAGCCATATATGAAGGATTACACTAATCCTTGATTTAAGATGTTCGATGGAAAGAAAGGTAATGCTAGGGAACATGTCATCAGTTTTTTAGATGATCTTGGAGTTTTCGCCAATTACCATGATTTGAGACTGAGAGAATTATCAAAATTTCTTATGGTTTGTCAAATTACTAGCAAGCATCATCGATATTTGAGAAGAATTGGTAATAATATTCTGTACAAACTTCTTTGCAACGGAATGCACGCTGGGCTTATCTGATCTTTCCAACACAACATAAAAAGAAGATGAAGCACTTACAGCGTACGTGAATAGATTCAAAGAAGTGACTTTTAACCATAAAGAAATTATTTTTGAACAATAAATAATTCAGGTATGCATTAAAAGAATGCAAGACGAATACAAAGTTCATATTGAGAATCATATGAACTCGACTTTTGCCGAATTAATATTCATAGTTAGTAATACCGAAGCAACAATGTCAAAAATGCATAAAGCTGTATAAGAGAAAGGACTACTGCTGAAAGTTGGAGCAAATCAACTCCCTCCAAAAGAAGGAAAGAGATTACTATGGTTAACTAACGCCAACAAGATAGAAGAAATCTGCTCATTCCACCAAAAATACCATTTTTCAATAATAGAATCAATGCTCTAATACGAGTCTGGATAAAAGATGGTATTGGTAATAATTTACGAAAAACATGACAAAATCAAAGATGAGCGGAAGCATGGAAAACAAAATTTTTTCCGAATTATAGTTTTTCATAAAACCTTTTAGGATCTTTGTTATGGTCTAAATACATACAAGAGATTATGTATCTCAACCAATGAGTCTTCCTTCCTAAGCACCAAGCTTGTAACTGCAGATGTATATGGGCACCTCGATCTTAATCAACTCCAAAGTGATAATCCAAGAACTCCAATAGCCTCTAATAGTAGCTCCAAGAATTTCTTCTCTCTCTCTCTCTCTCTATTTCAATTAAAACTGAATCACCACACAACAAAAGAGGGGAGGAGTCTTTAAAAGACTTCTCCCTATAGGGAAATTTGGCCAGCCCAAGTGGGCCTAGAGGCTACCTGAATTTCAGTGCTAAATTAGCAGTGTGGTGGGCCCCAATGGCCCATTCATCAGTCCAGCATTTTTCTTCTTTTTTGTGTAATTGCCAGAAAACTGTTTGAGCCCAATTGATCTTATGCAGCCCAGGATGTTAGTATAAGTTGGGTACCTAAATAGACATATTCAATTCAAGCTCCAATAGACAAAGGCCCAGTTTCAATTAATTCTTAATATAAGTGGGCTTATACTATTAGTTATGGACTTATTCCACTAAATGTCTAAATTGTACTCTTGAACTAAATAAGTATCACAAGATACTTTATAGTTAAAATTATATTCATTAGATAATTAACACTTGCATATGTATCTCCACATGAATACCGATAATTGGAGCTAGGAAAAATTACCGTTTTGCCCCTCCAATTATATCTTTCAATTCCTTGATACAAGAATATATCTAATGGATGACTAGATTTATAGAAAGTCTTCAATTAATAAAATATCCAATTTTAGTAATTACTTAGCTAAGGTTTAAATCATTGAAGCTCATATAGCTCCTTAAGGCAGTATTCACTTCTCTTTATAATAGAGTTTTGGATTCCATATCTATAAGCATATGTCTCAATGCCTATAATAATGCATTACCAAAATGTCAGAGTCTAGATAGTCAATTTATTGATCTGTACCTTCTAACATCTCAGATAATATAAGTTATAAACACGGGTTTATCACTTATTTCAGGATTAAAAAAGACATATGTTAATTATCAAGTTTGTGATAATATATTCTTGTCAACGACACTTAATACAAGAACATATTTCACATAGCCCTTGTTTAATATTTACACACCAAGACCTTTTGCTCATAGTAACACCAATATAGATTAAGACACACTATAAATTCTCAAAGTCTTATAATACGATCCAAGATAAGTGTCCAACTTCTCTTATTACTTGTGAACAGTCTTATTTGATTTAATTAGAGAAAATATGCCTTAATTTTAATAAACAGCTTTATTAAAATATTTTTCTAATGAATAAATCATGGAACCTTTCTGATACTTACTATTATACCAATAATCATAAAATTATCATAAATACTATGTATGAAATATTCAATATATTCAATAAATATCCATAAATAATAAACACTTTTTGGGCATAATCCTAACAATCTCCCACTCATACAAAAAGTAATTTATTACATGTTTCACATCTCTAAACCTATAAGGTGACCCTCAAAGCTCTTGCCAGGCAGTGCTTTAGTCAATGGATTAGCTAGGTTATCTTCCGACATGATCTTGCACACAGTCACTTCTCCTCGATCAACTATATCTTAAATGAGATAATACTTCCTCTCAATGTACTTTGCGTTTTTGTGGCTTCTAGTTTCCTTTTAGTTGGCAACTACTCTACTATTGTCACAATATATAGTCAATGATTGATGAGTAGTAGAAATCACTTATAAATCCATTAAAATTTCTGAAGCCAAACAGCTTCCTTTGCAGCCTCACAAACAGCTACATATTCAGCTTCTATGATGGAGTCAGCAATATAAATTTGCTTCACACTAATAATAGCTCTTCCGTCAAGAGTAAAAATAGAACCAGAAGTTTACTTTTTAAAGTCAGGATCTGATTCGAAATCAGAATCCGTGTACCCAATGAGAGTAAGGTCTTTTCTAGAATACAAAAGCATATAGTCTCTAGTTCTCTGAAGGTACTTTAGAATATGATTGACTATCACTCAATGTTATGGTCTGGATTTGATTAGAATCTACTAACAACTCCACTGCAAAGCATATATTAGCTCTAGTACATAACAGAGCATACATGAGACTTTCCACTACTGAAGCATATGGTATCATCTTCATGTTTTCTATCTCTTTTGCATTCTTAGAAGATTGCTCTTTTGACAGTTTAACTCCATGTTGAAAATACAACAACCCTTTCTTGGAGTTTTTCATGTTAAATCTAGCCAAGATTTTATCTATATAGAAGCTTGGGATAAAGCTATAGACTTGTTCTTCCTGTCACGATTGATTTAGATTTCTAGTATATAGCTTGCCTTACCAAAGTCTTTTATATCAAATTGCTTTGCAAGCCATACTTTAGTACTTGTCATTGCACCTACATCATTTCCAATGAGTAAACTGTCATCCATATAAAGTACCAGAAAGACAGATTTGCCACTTTTTATCTTTTTGTAGATATAAGGCTCGTCTACAACTTGATCATATTTATAAGATTTAATAGCTTGATCAAATCTTATATTTTATGATCTAGATACTTGTTTTAGTCCATAAATGGACCTCTGCAAGAGATAGACTTTTTTCTTATGGCTTTTTTCAACAAAACTGTCTGGTAGCACTATATAGATGCTTTTGTTAAGATTTCTATTCAAAAATACAGTCTTGATATCTATTTGCCAAATCTCATAATTAAGGGCCGCGTCTATGGATAAAAGAATACGAATAGACTTTATTATAGCAACAGGAGAGAAGATTTCCTCATAAATGATTCCTTCTTTTTGGGTATAACCCTTTGCTACAAGCCTTGCTTTGAAGGTCTCAACCTTCTTGTCTATTCCTCTTTTTCTCTTGTAGACTCATTTGCATCCTATGGATTTTATTCCTTCGGGTAGATCCCTAAGTTTCTAGACATGATTAGATTACGTGGACTCTATATTAGATTTTATGGCCTTTTGCCGTGAGTTGGTATCAACATCCTTCATAGCTTCGTCATAGGTCGATGGATCCGCTTACAAACTTTTATGGATAGTCTGGAAGAATTCACCTTGCCATCTTTCGAGTTGTCTAACAACCTCCCCACTATGACGAGGTTGTGTACCAGCTGGTTGTTGTTGTACTATAGGGTATTTTAGCGACTGGTTATTGTTGTACTATGGGATAAATATTTTGTTCTACAGAAAGGGATCCACGAGTAGATGGTGCTTGCTATAGAACCGGTGGGTTTGCAGCTTGAGTCCTATGTGGAACTTGTTGCTGTAAATGCAACCTTTGTATTAGAGTACTTGTAGTTCTCCGAAATGATATCATCTCATCAATCACATGTGTTTTGACATTTGGAACATTTGTGGTTGATATCTCCCTAGTGATTTATTCAATAATTACTTCGCTCTTAGGCTTATAATTCTTCATATAGTCAATTTCCAAGAAGGTTACATTTATACTAACAAATACCTTATTATCATTTGGACCAAATCTCGAGTCAGGTCGGGCAGGTATCTCGGGTCGGGGCGGATTTTTGCATTTTTGTACAACTCTATGGGGTAACAATGGAGTAAGATTAGTAACGAGCCCTACTGTGGTGAGAGCCGACTGGAGGAGAGCCCACAGAATATTATAATTTTAGAAAGCCCTGCAGGCCCAATGCCGAACCGGACAGTGTGCACAAGACAAGGGGGGTCCAAAGGAAAATGTTTCAAAAAGTTTAAGAAAGCATGATCATACATTTGGTACATGTCATTGAGAGAAATTTTATATATTACTTTACTTACTGAGCTATAGCTCACAGTAGTCTTGTATTGTAGGTAATAAATGAGATCCCTAGTTGAGCTTATGCGCTGGAGTAGAGGCCTCATCTTGGTGCTATACATATGAATATTTTGACCACATAAAGGGTCCTAATTTGTATATTTTAGAATGTTTTGTAGTTTCTCAGAGGTGTTGTTCTTAGTTCATTTTCTTAATACTTACTTACTACTTTATGTTATGTAATATATGTATATACCGATTCAAGCTATATTTGTAAATAAAGTCATCTACCCATAGGGTTTTAAAGGAAAACAAAAAGAAAAAGTTCAAATTGGTCCATATTTTTAGAAATAATATCATAAATATTTTTAGAAAGTATGCATCATTAATGGAAAGTTAATAAATTCCTACTAGTAGTATGTGGATAACAAGGGTGTTGCAGAACAAATCTCTATACGATTTTAAACAGGCGCTAATGTATTAGTATAAGAGATTTGATTCCTTCATTATAAGCCCTGGGTAAAACAGACCCAGTTCAGACCACTACACATACTTCAGGAGATTTTATAAAGATAGTGATTTCATTTTCTTATTGTTGTACATGGACGACATATTGGTAGCGGGCCCCAAAAGAGGTAGAGTCCTAGAATTGACGGCACAGTTGGCTAGGAAATTTGATATGAAGGACTTAGGACTAATAAACAAGATTCTAGGGATGCAAATTTACCGAGATAGAGGTAACATGAAGATTTGGCTTTCTTAGAAGAATTATTTAAAGAAAATCTTGCGACGCTTTAATATGCAAGATTGTAAGCCAATTTCTACCCCACTTCTTGTTAACTTTAAGTTATCTTCCCGGATGTATCCTAGTAATAAAGTAGAGAGGATGGAGATGTCTCGAATACCGTATGAATCAGTAGTGGGAAGCCTAATGTTCGCTATGATATATACAAGACCAAACATTGGAAAAGCAGTAGGAGCCGTTAATCGGTATATGGCAAATCTTGGTGAAGAACATTGGAATGCTGTGAAGAGGATTCTGAGGTACATCAAAGGAACCTCAAAGACTATATTATGTTATGGAGGATTAGAATTTACTGTCAGAGGATAATATTGATTCAGATTTTGTGTGTGATCTTGACAAACGAAAATCTACTATAGGCTATATATTCATTCTTGCATAAGGAGTTGTAAGCTGAGTTTCAAAATTGCAAACTGTTGTGACTTTATCTACAACAAAAGTAGAATACATGGTGGCTACACAAGCTTACAAAGAGGCTTATTGGGTTCAAAGGTTATTGGAGGAGCGTAGGCACAAACAAGAGAAGATTCTTTTGTTTTGTGACAGTCAAAGTGCCTTGCATATTGCAAGAAATCCAACCTTTCATTTTAGGACGAAGTACATAGGTGTTTAATATCACTTTGTTCGAGAAGTAGTAGAAAATAGAAGTGTGGACATGAAAAAGATTCACACCGAGGAGAACCAAGCAGACAACCAATCAATACTGACAAGTTCCAATGGTATAGATCCTTATATGGCCTAGTAGATATGTAAGCAGGATGAAGAATTGACAAGTAAAGAAAAGAGAGATTTATCAAATGAAGACATGATTAAAATCAAAGACTTCAAGTAGGAGAATATGGTTAATATATGTGACAAGCAACCACATTTAATCAACAATTGCAACATATCATGCCGCAGTCCATGTGTAGAAAAAGGGGGAAAAAAAAAAAAGAGGAAAAAAGGGATGTATTGATCGGAGGAGGGGTGAGGGGTTCACCTGTAAATACCGCTCACCTCAACCTTATTTTGTATCTCATTCTAAAATATTTCTTCCCTCCTTAAGAGAGAGTTTAAGCCTAAAAATTCCTCTTAAGTATCCCACTTATTTTTTTCTAAATTGTTTAGAGAGAGTGTTTTCTCTTATTTCAAGATAGATGTGCTCTTTTGTTTTCTCTTTGTATTTAGAGAGAAGTGAGTTGTAATCTCCTTTTCATAGTGAATTTTTTCACAGTGAATGTAGCCTAAATTGGATGAACCACATTAAATATTTTGTGTGCCTTATTTTTTTCATTTTACCCAAATTTTCTCAACTCGTATTTCAGCTCTGTATTGTCGTTTCCGCAAAGCTGATCTCCTAACAAACATAGCCTTGGAGATGAAAAATGGGGGAGTATTTATAAGAATGTCCTTATTTTTTTTAGATCAAGTTAAAAAATAACTCTTTTTTTTTTCGCATCTATTTAATAAAGTCATTTTGTAATATTTTATTTTGATAAATAGGCGGTTTTTTATTTGATCTACTTTTTAAAAAATAAATCAAATTTTAAAAAATTAATCAATTTTATACAAAATAAATCAATATATTTTGATTTATTAAATATGAAAAACTGTTATTTTTTAAATGACGTTTTCAAATTTCGGCTATTTTTTAATAGTATTTGAAAAACAATCATTTTTCAAACGGTGATCCAAAATTCGGCCAGGTTGAAAAGCCCAAAATGGGCGAGCTGCTGCCTGCTTGTCATACACAAGGTTGGGCCGGTCCACTCGTAGCTTACATAGCCCTACAACGTGATGGATTGTGCCTTGCTAGCCGACGAAAAAAGCCTTGGACATAACATGGAAAACAAGTGAACCGAGATGCATGCTTTTGGAGTTTTTTGTTTTTCTTTTAAAGAAAAAAAAAAGGACACTAGATTCCTTCAAATGTGAAGGTTACGAAAGTTGGTGGGTTGATTTTAATTCAATTCACCATTTTTTGGAGTTAATTTCATTTCTGAACTCAACCAGTAAATCACCTATACAAGCAACTCAAATGATTCAATATACCATTTTTTTTGAGTTAATTTCATTTCTGAACTCAACCAATAAATCATCTATACAGGCAACTCAAATGTAAAGCGTGTAAAGAAGGTACATGATTTTTACATGGTTCAAGAATGCTAAAGCATTGTATATATATCTATGAGACCAAGTCCAGATAGCAAAATTCACTAAGAGAAATGTGAAAATACAGCAAGGTCTTAAACAAACAATTAGAACAACCTTCTAGATGATGCCCTTTGATAGTTCCTCTCTTTACGTGAAGCTTGTTGTGTTCTCCAACTCCCATTGGTGAGATGATTATTAAACTCTCTTCACTCTTACTTTGCGGCTAAAATCCTTCAGCTCAAGCTCTTGCTAAACTCCCTTCAGTTGCAGCTTTGATCATACAAGACTCTTGTATTCAAGATACCATTGAAATCCCTTCAACGGTGAATCAATAGCAAGGATGAACATAGCACAATTTCACGAGTAAAGAATGACTTTGCTCCAAGAACACTCGCAGATTTGTCTATGAGCTAGCTCAAGCCTTTTTAAGAAGATGAGTATCGAGTAAGCATCAAAGGCATAGGCCCCGTTTGTTTCAACCATTCCATTCTATTGGAATGGAAAATCTATTTGAATGTGTGTTTGTTTCAACAATTCAGTTTTTCCATTCAAATGGTCCATCCAAAAAGTTAACCATTGGAATGATTTTTTTGTATCTTGAATGAGAATGGAGGGGAGGATGTGTTTTTGAATGGTTCATTCCAATGCTCCCATTTTAATTACAACACATTCTACTATTTTTTCCATTCAAATGTCTCCCATTCTAATTATAACACATTCCATAATTTCCATTCAAATACACACATTCAAATAGGCGAACCAAACGGGCCCATAGTCATTTCAAAGAAGAATGTTGGCTTTATAGCGGGGAAGGTTGGACATACATTCCTAACGAAATTCTAAAAGCAGAAAATAACTAAACAGGACAAATAATGACTAAGCTCAGAAAGAAGGAAAAAAAATATCCAAGCACTGAAAAGCCTAATAGGACGATTTGGAGTTTTAGATCTAGAATATGCAAAAGATCAAACAACTACATCAGTGATAAAACATTAAAAAATTATGAGCTAGTGAGGTCACTGGATGAGCTTGGAAGATACTCATAAGCTAATGAGATCCCAAGGTCACACATGCAAGTCAAGACAAACAAACAAATGATCAGACATTTTAGACATGGATGAGATGGTGAGCTAATGATCTCTAGAAAATACAGATGAAAGTTAAGACAAACAAGACTATTGATAAGACATTTCAATGAACTTTGTCCTGATCAATGAGAAACTTGCTATGGCATTCAGCAAATGAAATTATATTGAACACATAAATTTATACATAGATATTAATATGAAAGCATAAGTCTAACTGACTTGAAATATTTAATGCAACCCAAATGATCATAAGATGCGACACAAAGAAAAGGCTTCTCTCTAAAGAGAAAAGCTCTGCCCTCTCTCTGGAGTTTTTCGGCAGGATTCTTACCGGCTCAGCACCCTCCTCCTCCACCAGTATGTGTTGTTCCTACCAGGGAGGGGGCTCTTTTTCCCTCTCCGTTTTGTCTTTTTTTTTTTTTTTTCCATTTGTTAAGATTGTTGTTCACCTAAATCTAGATCTATGATATTCTTTATACACCTAGATCTAGATCTATGACATTTTTAGGTGTTTCTTGTTTTTCATTCTATTTCTAGTGCACACTCAGATTTAGATCTGAAGTCTTTTTTGTTGTATTTTTTTTTTATTGTTATTCCTCTAGATCTGATATAACAAACTCCATATTGTTAATGATTAAAAATATAATTTGTAATTATTACCATAATAAAATCGATTAAGACACGTACATTTTTTTTTTTTTTTTTTTTACGTTTCAAAAACGTGGGGATATTAATAATTGTCTAATTTAAAAACACAACTATTTAAAATCCTTTATTTGTACACAATCATTTTATTTTCATTTACAACTTATTTACATAAAATAACTACCCAAAATCAAAATTTCGAGTCATGGTCCAAAATATTTCCATTTTCCCACGATCAGGCCATATGTACATCACACTCTAACTGGTCCGCTCTTCACTAGCTTACTTGAATCTATCTTTTACCTATAGCATAGAGTAACTACATAAGCCAATGCTTAGTAAGATAGGACATACAGTATTCTAAATCCAAAATAGCCAAACACTAATAACAACATTATACGGCATCCACGGTGCACAAATATAGCTGTAAAAAAATAAGTATAACAAGTTTGCCTTCATTAATCCACAATAATAGATCTTAGACTCTTTTTATTTTGTTAACCAATATTGGGCGACTCATCAGAAGCATCGCCAACCTATCTCAACAGTGACTCATCACAAGTATCACTGGAGTATACATGTAACAACTTATCACAAATATTATTACTTAATTATAATACTGACTCATCAAAAGTATCATAAAATATATATAATGACTCATCACAAGCATCGTTAGGTAAGTGCATATATGTGCATTTGCATATGTGCTCTACTATGTGCTAACAAAACATTTTAGTAGTATAAAAATCAACTTATTACACACAATAAGTAAGGCACCAAAAAATATATTTCCAGCACAAAATTTTGCACCATTAGGTACTCAATGTTGTAAACAAATAGTTGCACTTACCTGAAAATAGTATACTTTAAGCTTTAGCAGAATAGCTCACACCAAAATCTCACACACAAAAGTTCCCACTGTAACATAATGTAGTGACAAGATTAATTAGAACTTTTCTCTAATTTTATATTTCTATTGTACAAGTTATTAATACTATCACAACCTAACTTAACTCAGACTTAGTCTATAAAACATAATCTAACTTAAATCACGGCTCTCATATATATATATATACACCACTTTACTGCTGAAAATATTTAAGCTAATAATTTCACGTCAGAACTATTAGACAACCAATATTTAAGCTCTTTAATATCTTAAGCTCCATAGGAAATCTATTCCAAAAACTCAAACCATAAAATAAAATCCAACAAAAATAGGAAAAGCAAACTTAATTGAATTTAATCTCACAAGTCTACTCCAACTATAAATCAAAAAAAAAAAAAAAAAAAAACGACAGCAAGCTTAGGTATAGAATTTAAAACCTATAAGATAACATAACGTTGACACATATGCAAGGTATTGAATACTTGATTTTTAATTTTCTTACTATACTGAGCTAATCTATTGTAATTTTTTTTTTATGATCCTTTCATCTCAAAGATTATTTCCATAAATTTTCCTGTCATAGTTTCTTCCTTTCTTACTAAACATATTCTAGAGTCTTTCTAATTTTCGGTATTGTCTATGCATATCTCTTCTGTGACTACTTCTACCATTAATGATTCCTTCATAATCAATACAGTAACCAAAATAAATCTTTAAGTATCATAATAACCGAATTAATCTAAATAACCATAACTATATTTGAGAAGAGGCACACTTCAAAGTTATCTTAGTTTTGCTTGACAAATCTGTCATCTTCGATGCTTCCAACTATGCGCTCCTAGATCGCCAACACAATAAAAGACTATTTCTATTTCGAATAAGGAGAAGAAATGTTGCTCTATGATATATTAGTTCTACCCAAATGGAACAATGATCCCAACTAAGCTACAAAAACCACGTATTGTTCTATTTGACCAGGGGTTGAATTTAGTGCCATTGTCTATCTTAATGTAGTCTACATCCCGTGCTTCTATTTCTCTATGCCAGTAAGGAAACATACATGTCTATCGGTCCAATCATAATAAAGCATCAAATAACCCTCGACTAACACCTCGTCTCTTAAAGTGCAATCTGTCTCTTAAGAATATCGAGTTGCTATATATAACTGCCACCTAACTTTGTATCAATCGAAAAAATTTCAGATCCATTAGCCTAGCCACGTTATAACACTTTTAGATAGAAAGTAAAGCCACTGGTATACACATATAATAATATAAACACATAAAGCTTGCTTTTATATATATTAATTATATAACTAGCTCATTTCTTCATTACATCTTTTTAACTCCCACTAACCATTCTATAATAGTCATAATCACATTATTATAATATAATGGATGGAAAGCACTACGCATCTAGCTTTCTTGGTGCTCACAAACTAATTCTTACACCACTACACTTAGCCATTAAAATAATAATATCAGTGCTAAAAAAAAAAAAAAGAAACTATATATAACTACAATTACATAAAGTAACCTACAACTTCTACGATTTACACTAAATTCTACTAACTTAAAACTACAAACAATATTTTCCAAATAAAGAAGACTATTAGTAACATACATATAATTATACATATACATTCCTATATACACCTATTGGTACATATAAGATTGTATACTTACCCTTTTCTTTTTTTACCAAATACTAAACTTTAATTTAATCTATGTAACAATAAATTCACGAAAATAATCTTGTAAATTTTTGTGCGTAAGATTTATGAAAAAATCACAATTTCCATTTTATTTTTCATCCCAACACTACGATACAAAAAAAGAAATACAATGCACTGTTCACAAATTTAGGGGATTATATCTAGGGTTTTCGAGAGCCAGATTTGGAAGATTTTACATGGTATTTGTCTCACATTTTCAGTTGTGAGTTTGATATAGTTATTTTTTTCTCTTGGGTAGGATTTTCATGACCATTTGTATGTACTTGATGTAATTAATAAAACTGTTTTAATTGATTATTAATATAATCCTTTGAGGAAATTCATTAAAAAAATGATCATAAGATGCCTAACACTAAAAACATAATAACCTAACAAAAGTCAAATTCTCCAATGTAACAAGCATTGTTTTTTTTTTTTAAATGAAAAAGGGGCACTCTTTTAAAATGTATGTTTGCAATTATGAACAGAAAAATAATATAAAAGAGTTAACTGTAAAAAAATACCCTCAAGTATGCACTTTCTTTAAAATTGACCTGGTATTTTTGACTCTACAAAAAAAAAAAAAAAACCCCTACATTTGAAATTTTAAAAAATATGTATCCTCCAGCCTTTTTTCCCCCTTAATTTGCCCTTTATAAAAAGTTGAAATCTGAATAAGTTGATACTATCTTAGTTTTCAAACAGGTAAAAAGTATTTAAAAAAATTAAAAAAACAAAAGGAATAAGCAAATATAAACTAAAACTCAACTCAAAATAAAACAAGAAATGAAAATGAATTGAAAAAGAAAGAAACAGAGGAGAAAAAGAAAAAATGAGTTCGTGATTATATATGTTGTTCGAAGGATTGGGACTTTGGGCCGAGCCATATGCAAATCATGGGGAGGAGATTGTAGAAGAAATTTTAGGTTGATTTTGGTCTTTATTAGATTGAGATTATATGCACTAAAAGTGGGTAATGAAAACTGCAGGTTTGCACTTTGGGCCATCTGCAAATCGTGATTATATATGTTGTTTCTTGGTTATTTAAATTTCTAATTCTAAGTATTCTGAGAACACTTTGGTTGCTTATTTGATTGTTATGGTAAATATTAGGGAAAAAATATTAAGTTTGTGTAGGTTATGGAGTTGGAGATTTGGTGTGTAACCTATGTGTTTTAGAAAAGAGCCCTTAGGCCTCCATCACCAAACTTCTTGTAGAAGTTTTTCTATATATGTTGGCAGCATGATCTTTGATAAACGTTATAAAAAACAGTAGCAATAGCTTCAATAATTCCTTGTTTATGTTAAAAAAAAAATGTAGAACATCAACAAGCCTATAATAAAAGCATTAAGGGTCATGAAATAGATGAAAAAAATACAAATAACAAACCTAACCTTTTGTCCATCTGAGATGGCAATAAACTTCTTTGTTTCCAACAGTGTGGATATCATACCCTTCAACTCATTCGTAAACCACTTCTAGCTATCTTTGTTCTCTGTCTCTACTAGTGCAAAAGCCAATGGAAACCAGTGCAGATTAGCTTCTACCCCAATAACAGACAGTAACACACCTCTATATGGCCCTTTGTGATGGCATCCATCGAAGCCAAAAAAAGGCCTACATCTAGCTTGAAATCCAACAACACATCTATCAAAGCAAATAAAGGCCCTTTGGAAAGCAAGAAGTGCCCTAGTATTCAAGACATTGGTTTGAATCTTAGCTACACTACTAGGATTGGTTTTCAACACCATGTGATTATAGCACCTCAATATCATGTATTCATACCCATGGTTTTTTGCATTATCTCCCTAGCCATGCATCGTACTCTATAAAGCTTAGTGTTTGGGATAGAAATACCATACTCTTTCCTAAGAAAAGTCCTCGTTCCATTGCAATCTAAATCAGAAAAGTCCTTGAAATTGCTGCCAGCTTTTTTGCTATCCAACTACAAGAAACTATTTTATTCTTCTTGACAATATCGTATATGTGTTTGTCTGTCAATATCTTTATGACAAAAATAGAGCCATCTGGTCCAAGAAATGCATGTACATGAAATGGACGACCAGGAACCTTGCATTTGACTATTACTCTCTTCTTCCAATTCTTGATATTGACATGGTCAAATCCTTTCTCTATAGCATAGTCCTTGATCATCTCATTAAATTCCTTGTAATCCTTGAAACAGTGATGCAAAGCAATCTGTTTCTTCTCAGCATCATCAACAAAATGAGGAGCTTTTCTCATATTTTTGTTAGGGTCTTCAACTCCATCATCACTAACGTTTTTCCTTGGTTTGCCTACCATGCCATCACTCGAGCTATCTGTTGGGATATTTGCCCTAAAAGGTAGATTTTCAATTTTATCCTTTTAGTGTAAATAACTTTTTCTTATATATAATTATGATATTTTCTAGATTAAACTGTCTCAGTTGATTAGTTTATTTATTTGAAAAAGATTCTATAACTTTATTTGTGTATAAAGAAATAAATATGATTAAGTATTAATTATAGGAAAACTTATTTTTTTTTATCAAAGTCTAAATTAACTAGTTCACAATCTGTAAATAAAGAAAAAACTTTATTTACTATATGTTGTAGTATTTGTCTATCTCAACGGGAATGATGTATCTCAAATTATTGAAGTGTTTAACTTTTGATAGAAACATTAGTATAACATAAATAAGTTATGCGTATTGAGCTGGACCAAGTAATATAAAGAATTGGAGTACCGTAACTCATTTCTTAATATTACCACAAACTAGCTTTTAGCATGTAGATCTTAATCCTTGATGTTTGACTGGACTTATTTTTATGGGTTGTAGCTTTTTTATTTCTTAAAAGATTAGTCTCTGTGAAATTAGAGGTGAACTCTGGCATATTAAAGGTTATGGCTTATGAATTGATGGGAATACCAAATAGTTAAGGACACTATATATTACTGCCACTTTAGGGTTTTTCAAGATTCATAGAATAATTAAATCTAAGATCCTAGTATTCACTTTGTGAATTGGTTGATAATTTTATCTAAATAGCTGTTGAAAATAAAATTATCGACAATATTATTTCTTGATAGAAAGATGGTAACTTAAAGGTAAATATGTCTTGGAAGGATATTACGGTAATTTTACCTATCTAACTACGACATTGTATAGGGATTTTACATGTGGTATAGAATATGCGAGATGAATTGGTTAATCAAGGCTAGTTGATTAAATATCTATAAAAGATATGACATTTAATCTAAGAGTGCGGTATTTGGCCTTTAGTGAATTGTCCCATTACTAATAGTATTTATATAAATACTATAATAAGAGTTATTATGTATTTATCATACTATTGGAGCTTAGATTATTTGGATCCATTAGGTCCCTTGTCTAGCTTAATAAAGCTAATTAATTAGTTAGTAGTATTTGTGATATTAGTTTCATGAAACTGTGTAAAATAATGATTCTATAAATAAGTTACATGAGTTGGACATATTTATAAAAGTACACCCAAAGCCCAAATTGGAGAACAAGCCCAATCCTAGTTGGACTAAAATTAGTAGTTTTGGGCCCCAGATATATAAAATACATGAGAGAAAAAACTGTACAGTAACACACTAGTATTACATGTGAAACATAGAGAGAGAGAGAGAGAGAGAGAGAGAGAGAGAGAGAGGAGAGAAAAAGTTTTTATTTAATTTCTTTACTTGTTCTATTTTTTGTATTTTTTAATTTTTGACTCTTGTTTAAGTTTGTTCTTGTACTGAAAAGATCATAACGAGTCATGTTTTTGCATTTTAGGAATCAAAACTCATTTTAATGAAAAGGCATTGATAAGCTTTATTGTTCTAAATTGGCAGAGATTAAAAATGGGCTTGCATACACTTCGTATTCAATCATGTGGTCATAAGCTAGATGATTGGACTGTTGACTCAGATATGTTCCACTATTTGGAACTCTGTGGAATTGTGTTCAATAAGTTTTAGGGCACTGAATTTGCTGAAAGAGAGGTAGAAGTATCAACAAAGGCCTAGATCAAAGGAGGAGAATATATAGTGATCGTGGAAAGTGACAGAACATTGATGGATATATTTCAACTTAATGGTGATGGGTCTAGGCCTATTAATTTATACGTGGATATTAACTTGCAAGTCTATGTTCCCCTAGACAATTTCATCTCTCATTCTATAGAAGAGGAACCTATTGAAATCTCTAGTGATGATGAGACTGCAAAAGATGTAGCGGATGATGGGTTAGATCAGAAGGATGATAGGCTAGTAGAGGTTGAGATACAACAAGCAAAATTGAGTACGAAGAGGGGCAAACAAATAGTAGCATCTACTTCTGAAGATGACTTTGGAGCTAAGGGGCTTTCATCACCCACAGATGATGATGACACTGTATGGAGAGTTGGTGTAATGAACACATCCGAGGAGGATACATATGAATCTTATGAAGATGATTTGAGGTAGAAAATGATGCAGAAGGAAATCCAGACCTTCATGATCGTGATGGTGCTGGAATTGACCTAACACTTAAGAAAAATCATGCATGCATGGAAACTATAAAAAATGCATGTTCACAACATGAACGCAGCAGAAAAGTTAGTAGATTTAGGTTTTAAAATTTTTCATAAAAACAATTTTCAAAACCATAGAACATGCATATATTATATACAGGATCATGTATAATATAAATCAAATCTAGATGCATAAACTCTCGAGATGAGATTAGGGTCTACCTCTTGTAGCGTGCTTCTGTTTGATCTCTTTGTTGATGGTAATCAAATCTCTAACCCTAGATATTCTTGTCTATGCTCCAACTCTTGGTTGATAAGGCGAGTGGGGATCAAGTTGAATCCTTCCTTAGAGAATTATCAAGAACACCTTCTTGATCTTTTAGAATATCGGGATGTGAGATGAGACTGTGAGGTTGCTATTTAAAGAAAATTAAAAAAAAAAAAAACCAATGAAAGGTTTCACAAACTTGTTAATATTTAAGCAGATATAAATTTTTTTCCTTAGGAATCTATATGGCATTTACATACTCGGTTACAAGAAAATCAACCAAACAAAAATCCTAACTTTAGCTACTTTTAAGAATCATTAAACACATTTAAATTTCCCTTGTACAAAACATCTTTAGAGACATTTTTAAGTAATTTTCCATCTCAAGGCCTCCACCCCCCCTCCCCCCCGCGTGTGACCAAGACTTCATGCACAAGTAAACCCTAAAATAATCACCCGTAAACATGCAATAGAAAAGTTTGAGAAAGATCACTTTTTTACAGTTTTCTCATCCATCCAACAACAATTATTATAAATCAAATAAGCAAAATTTGTAATTAATTACCCGAAGAAAAGTAATACCTTTACCTTTTCCTCCTTTGTAAACCCTCTGTTTTCTTGAAAACAATGTCGACCAAAACCTTTATTCTTCGAACAATGTCACCTCACCTCATATTTTTTGCTCAAATAACGCCTCAACCATCACCTTCGATCACTCTATGGTTGAAGGCTTACTGTCTTCTCTCGAGAGGAAATGAACAGACTGCTTTAACTTTTCGTTCTTCCTCTTCCTTTTTTTTTCTTTCTATTTTTGTTTTTGGGGAAATTTTGAGGTAATAAACGACGTCGTTTTCTATTTCTTTCTCAATTTACTTTGTTTCTTTTTTTTTTTTCCCATTTTTTCAATTAATTTCTCAATTTATCTTTATTTTTATGATTGGCAACAAGGATAAGCCATTCCATGCTATTTTTACACTTTTTATTCAGGGGGAAATTCGTCATTATGTAGCCAAATTGGGAAAAAATTGGCGAGAAAGTGTACATTTTTTGAAATTTTAAATATTGAGGTATTTTTTTGCAGAGTAAAAAATATGGGGTCGATTTTAAAGAAAATGTATATTTGGGAGTACTTTTTTGCAATTAACTCAATATAAAATACACAACAAAAACAAGCGCTTTTCTTTTTCTTTTTCTTTTGAAAAAAAATCAGTTGATTTTATAATCACATGTGAAACGAAAACCTTATGATCAATTTGAAGTTCTTCGTACAATACACAACTTGCCCACCAATTTTGAAACAAAACCGCACGATAATAACAATAATAATTAATAATTTGTTAAATTTTGTTAAGACAAATTACTGAGCCTCATTTGTATATAATAGTTACTTTCCTTTTATTTCTTTTGTATAGGACACTCTATCGTTTGCTATATGATAATATTCTTGTAATCTTTTGTCCATTAGTGTATAATGAAAAGGCTGGCCCTTTGCTCAGGTTGACTAAGCCATTTACCATAATTTATTTCTCTCTCTCTATTTCCCTTTTTTACCACAACAACTCTAAATTAGAGTCGATAATTCGTGTCATTTTATATCGACATTTTATGTCGACTCATTTAATATCGTGCGGATTTTATGTTACTCACAAGTGACTTATTTAATGAAAACGTCAGTCAAACTGATGTGTAATAATACTTCTAAATATTAAAATTATTCATTTATTTATTTTTTCACTTTAGTTTTACTTTATGAAAGTAAATTAGCTTATTAGTTTATTGTTCTTTAATTAAATTACAAAAAATTTGTTAAAAAAATATTTTCTATGAAGTCGTTATTAAATATTTTATAATATATTTTGATAAAAAAAATTTATTAATCGTGTCAATTTTAGCTAATTTCATTTTAAGCATGTCAACTAAACATACGGATTTCGAATCGTGCCGAGGGGTTATATTCAAACTTGATGGTGCATTCGTCCGTTGAATACGTTAGACGCTAGTCCGTAAACGTCATTTTTCTTTCGAGTCAATTAAACTTTAAAAGATGTTAGTCAGTGAACCGTTTAAACAGTCCCGTCTATACAAAATGTTAAGTCTGAATGTGTCATTGTGTGGTATATTTTATAGTTTCTCAAGTCATTGTTAAATATTTGATCATTGACCCGACAAACATATACTATCTTCTAAATTATTTCCGCACGTATAAAGTATTCGATCCACTTGTAATATATATATATATATATATATATATATATATATATATATATATATATATTCCTCTTGGCCAACTTGGTTCAAAAAGCAATCAACAATAATGAGTATATATGAACGTAGAAAAACAGAGACGAAGCTCATCAAGCACTGATGAATATTACAATGTTAAATAAAGACTTGGAAAGTCAATCTAAAGTCTTCCTTCACATTACCCGGAAATTGCTCTGATTTTGGATCCAAAATGTTAAAACACCCAATATAAGATATGTTTCTTTCTCAAGAGAACAGTAAGAAAGCGCATATACTTTCCAAGTGAAACAAGAGCAAAGAAATGACGAGCTATCTAAGATCACTTGTGGTTATGGATCACCTGAGATCATACTTTCGTAATATTTTCCCAAGAAATGAGCCAGATCCCGTGCGGGATACTATACAAGTCCTCACAGCAGGAATTGGTTTTTCCATTTTCCTCGTCTTTCTAAGTTTTATATCTATGCAGTATATAAATCACAACAGGCGGATCATAAGCGAATGTAGATTATTGGATGCTCTTGTAAAAGAGATCGAGACAGCTAGCAAGTCGGTGGATCAAATAAAGCAGAGAGCCAATCAAGTTTGGGAGTCGGAACTCAATCTGGGAATAACTCACACGTTGAGCAAAATCGAGAGGCGTTGGCTAAGGAACGCTGGGAAAGTAGGGTCCGATGCCAAGCAATGGGCGGAAGACTACGAGACTGATTGATATTGCCTTCGGAATAAAGGGAGCCAAGGGAGTAATAAACGGCATGCCGAGGAACAAAAACAACGCGAATCACATCACAGTGTTACTCGAGGATTGGAGGAGTAAAGTGAGAAGACTACAGGACAGACCGATTGAGGAGACTGAGCATAGTACTGGTGTCCCTCCAATGCTGCCTTTTCGCTCAGGTGTCGCTTTTGTTCTACAACGTCTGCTTGCTGAGAAGCCAAATTTGGTTCGTGGAATGGGGGAGCAAACACGATCCGTCGTAATGCATCTCCAGCTACTCGAGCCTTTCGTAAAAGATTTAAGAAGGTTCAAGCCGGATAGCAGAATAGATATGGTCTGGCAGGAGGAAGCTCAGAAGATCATTGTCCAAGCACAGAATGACCTCAACACCTTCTTGCAAGAAGCAGCAAACCATACGGATCTCGGTGATTTGGCCTTGTGGCCTATGTTCATTTGGACTATAACGAAAGTGGTTAGCGCTCTGTCTCATCTCCTAAGGACGAAAGAAAGATATGGTTTCAAGTTTGCAGGAAGAGTGCCATCCAAAGGTTATACCCTTATCCCACATCCCCAACAGCAGAGCAGCGGTATAGACGACGTAGTTAGCATTCTATCTGCTTTGGAGAACATTAGGAGCCAGTTCAACCGGGGCCAGGGACCAAGCAACCGAGTACCGGATCACCTAGTTGCTTCGCTTTTGGGGGAGCTGGAGTATACACGAAAACTGCTGAAAGATCAAGAAGCAACCAAAGGCGCAGAGGAGACGAAAATGGCTTGCCTCAAGCTATTGCAGAAAATGTTGGAGGATACGCAGAAATTAGCGTTGCCTCCCATATTTAACAGAATATCATATTTCCACCCCTTAAAGGAAATGGTTTCAGTGTTTGCGGTATCTTTCAAGAAAAAACAGATCGAAAATTTACGGAAAGACGTTCGTCTTCTCAAGAGATGTGTAAAAGCGTATAGGATTGAGTTGATGGAAGAATCATGCCCGGTTGTCGGTCTGGAAGAAGACACGCATAAATTGGTTTTGAAGCTGACCACTGGCCATGATCAAAACAGATCATTCATTTCTATAGTGGGGATGAAAGGGATCGGTAAGACAACTCTGGCTAAGGAAATCCTAAACCACAGATCCATTATCAACCACTTTCCTGTCCGTCACTTTGTTTCCGTCCCAGAAGAGACTGATGAAATTGTACTCCTCCAAAGTGTTGGGAACCAGATCCTAAAGACCCAAGACGAAAGAAGTGAAAGAGACTACTGGATCCACAAGTTGCAGAATTTCTTTGAGGCGGAGAAGCACTGCCTTCTAGTTCTAGACAACCTGTGGTCAAAGGAAACTTGGGACGTACTCAAAATTGCGGTGTTCTCCTCCAGTAATACTACTGTGCTGGGCACGACTCGCGACAAAACCGTAGCTTCACATGCGAATTCGAGTAGCATCCACCATCTTCGGCTACGAACTGAAGAAGAGAGCTGGGAATTCTTCATCCAGTTAGTTCTTTTCCCTTCAGATGAAGCAACGGAAAAGCTCGCTAAGAAAGTGGTAGTGAGGACTGGAGGCCTGCCACTTGCCATCTTACGTCTTGGATATCTGTTGTCAGGCAAGAAAGTCACTAAAGAGGAGTTGTCTATCGTGCTTGAGCGTGTCACTCAGGGCCAGAACCAAATACCATGGGTAGCGACCAAGGACACCAGTAAAGAAGATTTGAGGTCGAAACCAGTTCTTAAAAATTGCCTTTCCTACTTTGAATTGTTCCCAAGGGACTCAGATATTTCCGCGAGGAGACTAGTTGCTCTATGGGTCGCACAAGGATTGGTAGAAAGTGATAATACTAACGGAATGAGAACTCAGGAAAAGGTTGCCGAGGGTTATCTTTCAGAACTTATTGATCGTAATATCATCCAAATAGTCGAAAGAAAGCTAAATGGGAAAGTCGTGACATGTCGATTTCCGGGCATTCTAAGAGAAATCTGGTTGGCAAGCAGAGCAAACAACGTAGCAGCTCACTCCTGGTCCTTATGTGCGAGTTTTGATGGGAAACTTGCTTATCGTTTTGATGACGATGATGCCAGTTTCAGTCGTAGAATTCATCGTCTTGATCACTCAAATGTTTTACCGGAGGAAAGTTGTCCCCTCTCCATTATGTTCTTTGATACCCGAGAGGGAGATCAGCCTGGTGAAGATGTATGTAACTTTCTACGCAAGGCCATTACAACTGGGCGCTTACTTAATCTCGTGGTTCTTGATCTTGAACACGTATTCAAACCTCAGTTGCCCAGCATCATCGGTAAATTAAAGAAGCTGAAATATCTAGGCCTAAGATGGACTTACGTAGAGACTCTCCCACCATCCATAGGCGAGTTGTGGAATCTCCAAACCCTGGATTTGAAGCATACTCGTGTGAAAAAGCTTCATAGCTCGATATGGAAACTAGAGAAGCTACGGAATCTACATTTGAACCATAATTGTCGAATTAAATTTATGCCTCAACCGAACAATCTGCACAAGTTGTCTGGTGTATTTCTGGATGACGAAGGCAAGGCTTTCATGGATGGGCTGCACAAGTTGAAAAACCTTCGGAAACTGAGGCTAACAATCCGGTTGAAGCCGCAGCTGCAAGGGATTCTAGCAAGACACATTCTGCTACTAACAAACCTACAGTCTTTGAGTCTGAAATCCGTAAACGAAAGCAGCGAACCGCAGGAGCTAATTCTGGAGCCTTTGAATAATCTTGTACAGCTCTCCAGCCTAGGTTTGACCGGAAAGATAGCAAGACCATCCATCAAACTTGAACTACCCAAAAGCCTCACCGAACTTACCTTGTCGGGTTCGGGACTTACAGCAGGAGGCCAACTATTGCAAACGCTAGGGGAGCACCTTCCAGCACTCAAATTTCTCTACTTTTTGTCTGATTCTTATTGTGGAACAGAAATGGTTTTCTCTAGGGGCTTTCAAAAGCTTCTAGTTCTAAAACTGTGGAATCTTCCTAATCTTGAAAAACTGGTCGTGGAGGAAGGAGTGATGCCACAACTAAGAGTGTTCGAGGTCAGGTCCTGCGCTAAGTTGACTGCGCCTACCACTCGGTTAACCAAGTTAAGTTGTCTCAAAGAATTGAAATTAACCAACATGCCTGAAGAATACACAGCCGAGTTGAGGAAGACTTAGCGGCAAGTAAGTCTCAGTCTGCCGGTAAAAACCTTCACTTTCCAGCCAGTGCTAAGGTATAACGTCTTTATTAATGTTGCTACCTACTGTTTTCTTTTCTCTCTCTCTGTAATTGTCTAAACTTTGAACAAATTTCGCTATCCTTCAACCGATTAGTAAGTAATTTACAAGTTCATTAATCACAAGCACATTAATCTTTTGGACTGCAACTTATGTTACAGATCTTATCCTCGTATCGGCATCCCTTGATCAAATATCTGAGCTCGCTCGAAGCAAGTTTGCGGGATGAACTATGATTCTACAACTTGGCCCCTCCACGGGAAACCTATGAATATTGGGCGCGTCTATAATAGGACGTCCCAAGTTATATTTTCACTTAAAAGGATCTCCAAATTTATAAGTGCTAAAATACAACCGTGCCAGCTGCAATATTCCACCTACGACTTTCTTTTTTCTTTTTCTTTTTTTTTTTTTTAATGTACGGGCACGATTCCAAGTACCAATTGTAAACTGCAGAACGGAATAATAACAGAGATACACAAAACTTTTCAGGCAAAAGTCACATACATTGTATCTTTTACATGTTGCAATCCTATTTTGAAAAAATAGAAAAAGTATTTATGGATATAAAACATATCACATCATTGTCTCTAATTTTAATTTTTATGTGTACATAATATATGTCTCTAGCATTATTCCGCGCGTATACAATATACACCTTTACGTAAATATTCTAAAATTTCTCCTTTAAAAATAAAAGTTATCACCCTTATGTCACATTTTAATTTCTACTTTACACATAGAAGTTATCAAGTAAACCTAATATTTTATAATACGTTAGTATCGAAGGAGATTACAGAATCATTAGGGAACAGTTTGGTGGGGGAGTGGGTGGGAGCTTTGCCCCCTCTAATTTAAAAAGGAATAATATCATTTTTATATATTGTATTTTGACATTTTATTTAAATTATACTTTATATTTTGATTATTATTAAAATTGATCTTTATATTTGAAATCTATTACAAATTCATATTCTGGCACTAATTTATAGCAGTAAATTTATAAGATGCCATTTAAAAAATTGAAAATAAACCATATAAAAACTGATTCGGAAATAAGTTTATTAAATCATCTTAGTAAATTAACTGCTCTAAATTATTATTAGGGTATAAATTTGTAACAAATATTAAATCTAAGGGTCAATGTTGATAATAACAGAACACAAGGTACAAACTGATCAAGTGTCAAAATACAAGATATAAAAGTGATATTATCCCATTTAAAAAAGAAAAATTTATTTTACATGTTTTTTTTTTTAAAAAAATACATCCTTCTCTTATTTGCCCTCACTGAATTTATAATTTTTCAAGTATTACATATTTTTTTTATTAACAAAAAATGATATTATGTTCCAACACACACTTATGTTTTTAAACTAAAAAATTTAAATAACTATAGAATATTAAAGACATCATTCTTTATATTTGAATAAAAAATTACTTCGTTTTTTCACTCGTCAAATTTTTTTGGACCTAACTCAAACAAACTCAACTAAACCGGTTTAGAAAAAGGGAAAAATATAAAAATAAAACAAAATTAAGAAAAAAAATAGGAGAAAAAGAGTTCAAAAACTTTTTTTTGGAATCAGTAGTTATGCCCCCATTTAAATTAATCCTTCTTTTTCAAGCCCCAAAAAAAGGGAAAAATTAAATTTATCTAGTAAAGTTTGAAAAATTTCGGAATTATTTAAAAAAAATACCACTTTCAATTTTCTAGATTAATTATTATGGGCCTGGATTTTTGTATTGGACTTTAGTAAAAAGCCCTAAAAAAATCCTTCTTTTGAAAACATCACATTTTAATCTCATTTTTTTGAAATATCATATTTTAATTTATGCTTTTTAAGTGTCAATTTTTAATGAGAATTTATTGTGAGTATCCTTTTTTTTTTTTTTTTTTTACACTTTTAATGAATTAATGTCTGTTTTTCTCTTCTCATAGCTAAATATTTAAGGATATATATTTTTAGATTTGGTATATCTATTCACCAACTTTTCTATACATATTGAGTATATTAGTTTTTGGGCTGAGTAGATATATGGCCAAATTTTGGCCCAAAACTCAGTACCTGACTGTGACCTAATATTTATAGCAATTTGTCCGCACGATAGGCCTATTAGAAATTTAGTACCGAAGATGCCCCTAAAAGAGCTCAGTTATGCATTTCCCTCTCATCTGAAAGATTCTCGCCCCCATTCCCTCATTTGTGATATTTTCTCCATATTTTTCCTCTCATTCTAAAATTTTCTCACCCATTTTCTATCTGATCCGAAATTTTCTACTCATTTTTGTTCAAAATTTTCTCGCTCTAGTTTATATGAAAATCTTCTATAAAAAAAATTGAACCTATACAAAATCTGAAAACCAAAAATCTCAAAACCTATACAAAATTTCTCCAAAAAAAACCCCCAAATTTATACGATTCGAAGCTTACATTAGAGTACAACAAATAAAAATCCTCAGGGCCCATTATCAAAAGGCACATATTTTAACTTCGCTTACTATGTATATATGTGTATATATATGTGACCGTGTTTTAGTTTACATACATGTTTGTCAATTTATGTTTTCATATTCCTCTGAAAGTTTGGTTTAAATCTTCTAATGTACCATATATATCATGATTCCTTGATTTTATTTGATATATAAATTTCGGTATATGGTTCATATATTCTAGAGTTTATATATTGAATATATAAAATCCTCTACTATGACAGATTTTTAAAGATTCATTTAATTTAAATTAGTACATTGATTTGGTAGATTTTTATGAATTTTAGGTTCATAGATCTTAGGATCCTTGAAATTTTCACTATATTTTTATTTTTCTCATTAAATCTTAGTACATAGTTATAATGACAGATTTGATTTTGTGTTTTATACGTTGCACATCAAGTGTTTGATGAAATGCCAAAAAGAAATTTTGTATATGGTCAGGTCTGGTATTTATGGGGATTTTGTTGTTTCATGCTTGAAGTGGTGAAAGATGTATGTATGTATATATGTATATATATATATTTCACTGATGGCTCAAAAGGTGTGCAAAAGATGATTTTTCTTTCATGTTGTTTTGATGTGTACTCTATTTAATATTACTTTTACATTCTAGACTTGATTGGTGGACGTTATAAAGATACATTGTTAGAAAAGCTATGAACTCTTCACTGTTTCTTATATAATCCACAAACAATTTTTGTTAGGAAACCTTGTCTAAGAAGGTTCAAGTATACATTCATATTAGAAGTCTATTTGCGGATTAATTAAAATGAAAAGGTTAGTGTATATATATATGTACATGTATGTCCATATATATATACAACATATATATTAGAGTTATTTTGTTGGTTCGTGGGTATATATGTCTGCAATATAAGATTCTTACAATTATACAATTGTTTTAAGGACACTTTAGGTTGACACTGCAGCTAAAGCCCTAAACCAATTCAATATATCTCTTTTTCTAAAGAGATAAAACATATGGCTTTATGGTTTATTGAAATTATGTGTTTTTTCATTTCTTGTGTTGTGGTTTTTTAATTTTTAGTTTTGAAGCTTTGACTTTCTTTTTGTTTTGTATATTTTTCGTCTAGTTGAAAACTGTTTTTAATAGAGGTCTATTCATTATTCTATCAGCTTTTCTATGAGGCCATCTATAAGGTTTATTCATTTATATTCATTTTCTAGTTCATGCTTAAGCTTTCTCTTTTTATTATATGAACTTGGGAATCTGGTTGATACATTTTACGGGTTCTGACTTTATTTACTTATTTGGATCACTATTAAATTAGGTTTATAGTAAGGTTCATGAAAATTTTATTTAGACAACTAATTAAGTAATTTGGGTATTACTAAATTGAGGTCTATACTAAGGCCATTTTGATATTGGTTCATGAATTTTTATTGTGGTTCACAAATAATCACTTAATTTCCTAAATTATGTTTTATTGATTTTAGGTTCATTATTTTTCTATGCTTGGTACTGTCAATTG
This sequence comes from Trema orientale, assembly GCA_002914845.1. Lineage (NCBI taxonomy): Eukaryota > Viridiplantae > Streptophyta > Magnoliopsida > Rosales > Cannabaceae > Trema > Trema orientale. Next base: position 3,502,182 of record JXTC01000002.1, read on the forward strand.
AATTATCAATAGTATTTGTTTCAATTGTATTTGATACATTTTTTTTAGTTCTTTAAAATTGTAGTGTGTGATTTATTGTGTGTGGTTCATTACGTTTTCAATTTCATATGAATTATGTGTGGTACATAGTTTTCGAATATGAGCTACAGAAATTTACAACATTTGATTGTTAGGAAGGGTCAAACCCTTCTACCATTGTTCATGGTTAAGCACTTGTGTCTATCACTACTCCATTTCATCAAGCTACTTTCTGGTTTATTATTTGCGTCATTTGTAAACTAATGCTTACAATTTCTATTTTGACAAATATATGTTTCTGTTGCTCACTAAGTTTCTGTGGTTCATGATTTTTCATAGTAGTTCATGAATTTTTCATTGTGGTTCATACTTTTTCCATAATGGTTTATGAATTTTTCATTACCAATTTAATTTGTGTTTGGTTTATGTGTTTCGTTCATAACCTTCATTTATTTGTCGAAATTATACTGTTTGGTTCATGAATTTATGCTTTTAGTTCATGATTTTACTCTTACGGTTCACATTTGCTATATATATATTGTTTAGTTCATTCATTTCCTACAGTTATGTATTCAGTTCATAAGTTTATCAACTTATGTTTGTTTTTGGTTCATTATCTGTTTAATTTGTATTTGGTTAATAAGTTTATATGTTTGGGTTTATCGATTCTTATAATTTCTTGACCTGCAAGAGTCTTACCTGCATATATATATATATATATTAGTTTTGGTTCACGCTTGATGTTTATTACTACAAGTATGAATCTAGTATTTCAAATGCATTTCAGTTTGTGTTCATATAATGAGTTATTGGTATAAAATTTTACTTCAAATATGGTTTATAAATATATGGTTTATAGGTATTTAGTTCATAGATTTCTATTTTTCTCAATTGCACACATTCTTCAAGTGGACATATTCATGAGATCGAGTGCATACATTAGTGTAATATCCAATTCTGTTTAGTTCATAAATTTTTCATAGTGGTTCATGAATTTGTCATAATGATTCATAAATTTTTCATAGCGGTTCGTGAATTTTTTAATATATATTTATTTTATGTTTGGTTAATAAGTTTATATGTTCCGTTTATAACCTTGTGTATCTGGTTCATATATTTATAGAATTCCAATTAAAGTGGAGTATATTATATTAAAAACTAAGTGGTCAATCTCCTTGTAGTACTTATTGTTCATATAATAATGATACCAAACCTCAATCCACGATCTTTTATGAGAAGAGAAAAGAGATCAACTAAGGAGACTTCGCTCTAAACTTTGTAAAAGATATTGAAATACAACAAAATAAGTAAGATAACTCTACAAAATCAATACTGGTATACATAAAATTGGATGTAGTACGTGACCTTTAATACTTGGTATATGACTTATGAACTTAGTTTGACACCTCAATGTGGTACATGCTAATTGAATGTGGCATATGACTTGTAAAATCTAACAGTTTCTCTCATGAAAACAGGGCCAATTACGGAATATTTATAATCAAAAGAACAGAGGCATTGATGATGAATGTCGGGATAAATGAAGTGATACAATAAAAAATGACATTCTATCGACAGAAGATGGATGTTGAACTTTATCATTGGGCTGATAACAAGAGAATGACATGATACACAAGTGATATAGAAACACAAAAGTGAAAGTTATATGGAACAAATGATCTTGTTTTGATTTAGAAAAAATAATATGATATTTTAATTTTTTGGTTTGACAAGGATTATTGTACTGAATACTTTTAATTGTGAACATATTGAATATTAGACAATTTTCTTGTTGGTTCATATGTTTTATATAATGCGATTTGATATAAATCTAAACTATTAATTTCTTGCTTCTGCTAATTCACTTTGTGAAGTAAATTCGAGTAATTTAAACTATTTACGAATGATAATATATATTGAAAAAATTTTCCTTTTATGGTATATAATCTTTTGAACTAGGTACATAAGAATTTTTTCATGGTTCATACTAGTATGAAATAGGTATATAACTTCTAATACTATGACATGATATATGGACCAAGGCATTATGCTTAAATACCGTAACCAACTAAAAAGCAGTACATAAATTTTTCAATTTCGAATTCGGTATATATGTTTATATACAATCATCGAAATTAAAAAATCATTAATAACATTTTAAATTAGACACATAAGATTTTTTTCGTTGTTCATGCTAATATGAAAGTGATATATAAGTTCTAATTATCTGACGAGTACTCAACTCAACTCAAAAAATAATACAATTAATTTTCTTCATGGATATTAAGAATTGGAACTCAGTATATTGTTCAAATACCATAATGTATATATAAGTTTGTCATAATGGTTTATATAATTTCAAATGTATATGTAAAATATATATAGCTTGGTATACCATGACAAAATTTTAATCTTCCAGGACCAAAAATTCGTGTACCTAAAAGTGTGAGAACAGATAGAAACAAACTAATAATATCTAATATCTAAGGTAACTAATTTGGTATATAACCTCATATACCATAACAAAATTTTAATATAGTAAGACAGAAAATTCATGTACCTGAAAGTGTAAGAATACGTAGAAACAAAATAATAATATCCACTACTTAGAATAATGAACTTGGTATATAAACTGATAAACATTGATAAAGCTTCCATACATCATGACCAAAAATTTCTGGTATATAAACTCATAAATATTGACAAAGCTTCCATATACTATGACCAAAATTCATTGTATAAAAATAACTAGAAACAAAATAATAATATCCAATATCCCAATGTAATAAATCTGAATTTGGTACATAACCACATATACTATGACAAAATGTATATATACTAGGACCAAAATTTCATATATTAAAATATGTAAAAAAGAAAACATTTCATTTAATAACAAAATAAAGTACAAACTCAATACAAAGAGACTATTGATCCTTATAACTTTTCATCCTCTTTGGAACATGTAATTTGACAGGAGTTGGATTTTGGCAAGTTTTCTGATTGTGGTCAAATTGCTTGCATCAACTGTACTTGACTTACTTCTTCTTCTTCAAATTACTAGCGAAGAGGATTATTTTCCTTTTGGCCCCTAACAACTATGATAACGAATAATAACAGGTATCTTTACCATACCTGGAAATACATCAAAAATAAATAAGTAAAAAACAACAAGTACACCAGATACATAAAAAAATAAACTAGGTACATGAATAAGTAAATAAGGCACATAAGCACATAAACTATATATAACAGAAACATGTTTCAAACTTTTATCAAAATAAGAAAATTTTAAACACCTACAATAGGTATATAAAAAAATAAAATATGTACATCATTCTGCGTACAAAGTTCATAAGTGTATGAACCACAACAAAAAGTATAGAAACTAAAGGTAAAGTACTAAACATGTTTAAAAACACTATACTACAACTAAAAATACATCACTAACAAAATTACATATACCACAACTAGAAATATACGAAACAAACAACAAATAATGAGCATACAATAATCACAAAACATAAATACTATATAACACCTCAAAAATCCTATGTACTATGTCCAAAAATATATGAACAAAAAAAGAAAATATTTAACATGTTCATAAATAAAAAGTAGAGAATAGAAATACCATATAACAGCACAAAAAACACATATACTATAACAATAAATCTATGAACCGAATTAAAAATAGTAAAATTATTCAATAACAAAAATGAAAAAACAGTTTTACCATATACTACCACAAAAAATATATGTACCACGATAAAAGATTCATGAACCATTATCTATTATAAAAAATAATTCAAAAGTCATAATCCACGATAAAAAATACCATATACCAGCTAAAAAATCACATATACCATAACCAAAAAATTTATAAACCAAACAAGAAAATACCTAACATATTTCATAAACAAAAACTAGAGAAAGGAGACACTATATACCAACAAAAAATATTACATATACCGCGACAAAGAATTTATAAACCGAACTAAAAATCGTGAACATCTTCAGCAATAAAAAATAATAAACAGTAATACCATATACTACCACAAAAAATATATGAACCAAGACAACAAATTCATGAACCAGTACTAATTATGAAAACTAATTCAAATACACATAGAAAAATACAAATAATCTTTAATTGATAACAAAAAATAAGATTATATAAAAAATTAACATCAGCTGTAAAACAAATTAGCAATAAAAATCAAAAGCCCTAAAATAAGACACAATATAATCAAATAAAATCCAAATCAAAGCTCATATCTATAACATATAATACACACCTCCCAGGATGAAAGAACAAATTCCCCAACGACGCCACCGAAGAAGAACCTCAAAATACTGGGAAATTTTTTGTTAGAAAATCGATCAAAATAAGAGAAAGTTCGTCAGAAAATCGATCAAAATGAGAGAGAGAGAGAAAGAGAGAGAGAGAGAGAGAGAGCGAGAGAACGTGAGAGGAGAGGGAACGATGGAGAGAGAGAGAGAGCGATGGAGAGAGAGAGAGAGAGGAGAGAGAATGATAGAGAGAGAGAGAGAGAACGAGGGAGAAAGAGGAAGAGAGAGAGAAAAAAAAAAGAAAGAAAAAAGGACAAATAAGATAAGGCCAAAACTGGAAACTAAAAGATTGATTAACTAAGAGGTTTTTTAATCGTGGACATTTAGCTATAAAATATAAAGCTTGAATATATACTTAAACAAATTTAAAAATAAGGACATACACCTAAATTTCTCTTAGTTTTTATACTCAGTATATCATATTTTATTTTTAGTATATTTATTAATATATCGATTATTTTGTTATTTGAAAAACAAACTATGAAGTACTGTAGTTCCACTGGTCCAACTAGGCGGCCGTATTGGCAACATTGCTAGTCTTTTTCTAATTTAGTCAACCAAATTAAGTCATGCCTTCAAACAAATAATAATAATAATAATTAATAATAATAAAAGACTAATTTGGTTGAATCCAAGTCCTAACAAAAATGTTGACCCATTCCAAAAGGGACATATTAACGTTGCTCATACTGTAGTTTTCGTCCATATATGTGCAGAGCTAGTAGTAAAAAATATAGTTCGTATTGCTGGCTGAGAAAGCAAAATCGTGCACACAGGTAAAATCCATGTCTTCTTCCCCCACCCCGTTTCTTTTTTATTTTTTTTTCTTTTTGGTTTAAGCTAACTTCATAGAATTTTCTTCTTACGAAGACGACAACAGATAGAGCAACCTACTAATTTGGATTGTCCTATTTATTCCTATTCATTTTAACAGCAGTTTATCTATAAATCTGCGCAAAAGAAAGATAGGAACTGGAATGGCGCGTGTCTTTCCTGAAAGCCTCACCAGACTTTGGACAGAATGGAGGATCCCATCAATGGTTCTATTTAGCCTCGTATGCCAAACCATCTTGATCCTCTCCGGAAGCCGAAGAAAATATTCAACTAACATCTGTCTCAGATTCCTTCTATGGCTGGCCTACCTGTCAGCAGACTGGATTGCAATGCTCTCACTGAGCTCAATTTCCAATTCCCGAACCGGCGCAGACGATCCTACAAACCCCGACTACGTCATAGGGGCCTTTTGGGCTTCTCTTCTTCTTTATCAACTCGGTGGACCGGACACCATTACAGCCTATTCCTTGGAAGATAATGAACTATGGTGGCGAAACTTTGTCGTTCTTTCCGGACAAGGGATAATCTCTTTCCTTATCTTCCTCAACGCTTGGTCTGCCAAATGGCTCAACGTTCTCTCTGTTCCAATTCTTGTAGCTGGGATCATCAAGTTTGGACAGAAGAGCTGGGTTCTGATGCGTGCAAGTACCGAACGTTTTAGAAAATCGATGTTTCCTTCTCCTGATCCGGGTCCAAACTATGCCAGATACATGGACGAATATAACTCCAAGAAAGCAGAGGGGTTTAAGGTGAGCTCAGCAAGAATAGTTGACGTTCCAAAAGTAGGCCATCATCTTTATACTGTCCCGGCAAACGTCGAAATCCCCTATGCAGAAAACTTGCAAGATGCTTACACTTTCTTTGAGATTTTCAAGCCCCTCTTCGCGGACCTCATCCTCAGCATCCATGACATCGTTAACAGCCGGTCCTTCTTCCAGAACAGACCCTGTGAGGAAGTCTTCAGGGTGATAGAGATGGAGCTCGGATTTATGTATGACGTCTTTTACACGAAAGCGGTTGCAATTTTCACCATTGTAGGTGGTTTTCTTCGTCTAGTCAGTTTTTCCTGCGTCGTTTCTACACTTGTGGCCTTCTCCATAACTGAGAAGCAAGCGTACACGGGCAAACATGTTGTCATCTCCTACGTACTGCTCGGCGGAGCCGCCTTGCTTGAGATATATGTCCTTCTATTTCTACTCTGCTCTGACTGGACAATGCTTTGGATGAGCAAGCACAAGAACATTGCGGTTTATCTCTTATACCAAGCCATTTCCTCCATTTCAAAGTGCTCAGTTTTCAAATACAAGAGATGGTCTAATAGCATTGGACAATACAACCTTATAGGATTTTGCCTCAAAGACATGCCTGGCAACTGCATTTTTTACCTCAAGTACTTCATATGCATTTATGATCAGCTATTGTATGAATACCATTATAAGAGGCTTAGCATTCGTGAGGAGTTGAAAGAAGTGGTCTTTCAGCAGCTTCTGAAGAAATCTAGTAGCGCCGCAGAGCTTAGTGCTTGCAAGGAATTATGTGATCACAGGGGTGAATGGGTTCTAAAGAACGAGGGTTGTGACCCTGGACTAGGCTGGAGCGTTAAGGGTGAATTTGACGAAAGCATTCTTCTCTGGCATATTGCAACAGATCTCTGTTATAACTCTGATATGGATGAAACCTCGAATAATTCCCAACCAAATCAAAATTCAAACACTGTTCGCAGTCTTGATTCTAAAGAGATCAGCAAGTTCTTGTCCGAATATATGTTGTACATTCTAGTGATGCGCCCGTTCATGCTGCCCAACGGGATTGGACAAATCCGGTTCCAAGACACTTGTGCCGAGGCAGCCGAGTTCTTCAAAGAGAGAAAATCCGTCGCAGATGTTAAGAAGAAGGCTTGTGAAGCATTGCTCAAAGTTAGCACCGAAATTCTTCCATCCGAAGTGAAAGGAGATAGAAGCAAATCGGTACTATTTGACGCCTGTGGGCTAGCAAAAGCCCTGCAATCCCTTGAAACAGAACAAAATTGGGATAGGGAAAAGAAGTGGGAACTGATTAGCCATGTTTGGGTGGAGATACTATCTTATGCCGCTAGTCAGTGCCAAAGAAATCAGCATGCTCAGCAGTTAAGGCGAGGCGGCGAGCTTCTCACTCATGTCTGGCTACTTATGGCGCATCTTGGTATAACCAAACAATTTCAGATTACAGATGGCCATGCGAGGACTAAGCTGATTTTGCAGTGAAAATGTTGTAGTGAACAAGTTCTTTTTTCAAGTGACGTGATATGATAATTTACTTGTAAGAGTAGCTAGAGTAGCTAGGGCGAGCATAATTTTTATTCTATATTTAGTGATCCTTGTAACACTGTTTGATCTATATGTTGCCCTGGTCTATAAAATAGATTTGCTTATTTGCTGGCCTCTGAATGCTATGGTCCACGGTACACATTCTAAGGCTAATCAGTTCTCAGCTCAATTGTACTGAGCTAAATCATGGTAAATCACGGTAACAGGATGTAAACTTATGCCAATCAATTTAACATACGATGAATAGACATTTGTATTTGTCACCTACGAATTCACTTATAATTTACCTGTTGTGAAAATAATGAATGCAAGTGCACGTATCGAACAAATATAAAGTGTAAGTATAAGTATCGTTTCTATGAGCACTGTATTTATTAAGTATCAAAATTATTTTAACTCTAATTTTATTTGAAAATAAATTAAAAAGAAAATTTACGCAAAATAAAATAAATCAAAGCAAAATAAAATAAATGGGACTTCAAAAGACCGAAGGCCTAAGGTTTCCGATTTCACAAAGACTAATTATGTCTAAATCTCCCATTTAATTAAATCAAATTTTATTTCATATGTTGACATCGAATTTCTCTAATATAATTAGTAATCTTTCTCAAGTATTAATAATTTAATTTAAATAGCAAAGTTATACATCTCTGTCAAAACTCTAAACTAGTCAAATTTCATTAAGAACAAGAAATTCATAAGTACTGTACGAATCACATAAATATATATTTCTATCTTATGTCAATTTATGGTATTTCAATTAGGTCAAATTCAATTATCACTTCTTAGTCTCAAATTAAATTTAAAATCATGCAATTATTGATCAGGCAATCACAAGCATTAAGAACAAATTGAAATACTAACATATATTGGAATAAAGCTCTAATTTAATTAAACTAAGAAAATTTAGATATTCATAATCCAGCTATATCGTAGCCCTAGAAAAGAAAACTAGTGCATAGCTAAACTAAAAATAAACATTGAAAATAAAAGTAAAAAGTATTAAAAATAAAGAGAATAGAGAAAAAGAATAATGGATTTGAGTAGAAGCGCTCCTGTCTCCTGCTCGCGCTATCCCTTTTCTCCTCTTGAATTTTCTCTAAATCTCTCTTTGGAGTGCTATTTTCTCTCTCTAGAATAGTGTGTTTCTATTCTATCATGTTCTAGCTATTTATAAGTGCTGAAGGAGAGTTTCCCAATTGTACACAAATTCCTATACTCAATCCTTGGTAGAATGATGTGTCAATTTCCTATTCAAACTCATCTCTTTCTTTCTCTTCTTTTCTCACATTCTATAAAATAATTTATATATAAAAAGCTAAGAGTCCTAAGAATCTTAATTCAATTACAAAACTAAATAAAGGAATTTAAAAGAAAGTAACATTCTAATTTAAAATAAGATAAAAACCTAATTAAAGATAATCTAATTCCTAAAAGACAATAATGATAATAATAATCTTAATCATTAATCATCATAATCTGCATCAAATGTATTTCATATTTTATATTGAAATCATATATTATATCATTAATTTTAATCATTAATCATCATAATCTGCATCAAATGTATTTCATATTTTATATTGAAATCATATATTCAAAGACACGTATACGTTAGGCACATCTTCCAAAACTAGTAAGATAATAAGGGGCATTTTTTAATTTTATTTTTAGGTAAGAAGTGGTATTGTGTAGGGATGTCAACGGAGCGGGACAGGACCGGTTTTGTGGTTACTATTTCCATCCCTATTATTATTTTACTATACTATCGCTGCATAATTCACTATTTCATTTGATGCGGGGCAATTTTGGAGAATCCCCATCGGCGATCGGTTTACCCATTGGTATATCGGGATCCCCATTTGAAATCGTCATCTTGAATAAATTAAACAATCTTATGTTAGTCCAAATCTTTTAAAAGTCTAAATATATCCAAAAAAAATCAAAATTAATGTTAACTTCGTTAAAAATTCTAATTTTAGACCTAAATAACTAAAAAACACATTCAAATAAAATTTTAACATATTAGAATTGTCAAATGTAAAATATTTAATACCAAAATTATATAGCATATCATTCATTCATAAAGTCATTCATTCATAAAGCTAGCACAATCCCAAATAACTCAAATAATATTAGTATATGACTATACATTATTAGATTTTTTTTTTTGAAAAAATCTACTTGAATCACTATTATATAAAAAAATAGAAATTAACTTATATATAATTAGGGCGGGGTCAGTGTGGGCACTCAATCCTAAGCCCACCCCGTCCTGTTAAATATTAAACGGGGAATCCCCCCTCCATCTCCCGCACCATTTATAACGATGAAAGTCTGCCCCATTCGGACTAGTGCACCGCGATGCACCATCTCGTTCGGTGAAATTGACATCCTTAGCATTGTGTCTCCAACTTTCCACTTTCTCCTATCGTCTCACCATTCTGGTTTCCCTGTTTTTGGGCATAAATTGCATCTACAACTTCTCCATGGACTTTAAACTAAAGAGCTTCCTTTCTTTAGCATTGGCATGTGCCCACATTTTGAAGGTTATTTAACGTAGCACTACCTTCAGGTCTTTCCAGTTCTCTAATACCTTTTTGAGGTAGAAACATGTTAGTCAAAAGTAAGATTAATTGTTCATAAAAATCTCTCCCACTAATTCATTCATATATTATTGCCGCTTATGATTATACATAAATACATAAAAATCATGATATATATATTCACATTTGCAAGCATCAGTAGTTTGATAATCTTGTCAAAAAGAAGTGAGAGAATTACGGAAAGAGCACGGAGCTTGATAATCTTGTCAAAAAGAAGTGAGAGAATTACGGAAAGAGTGCGAGCTCCGTGCTCTGGTTCTAACTAGCCTTGTCTTGCAGATCATCCTTATTTTTTTCGGAAACCGGAGAAAACATTCAACCAGCAACAAAGTCAGAGTCATTCTATGGCTCGCCTACTTATCACTCGGTCGCAACAGTTTCACTTGGCGTACTCTCTAACAACCAAGAAGAAAATTCCAAGTCAGGCAACGATAAATTAGAAGCTAATTTCAGTTAGTACTTACCAATTATAAATCAAGTACTCTCCGCGGAATCGGCACTCTCTTACTCTATATTACTTGTTATAACCCATATATTTGTCATGTTTGTGTGTTAGAAATAGCTCAACAAGTTTTTGGCTCCGTTACTGGGGAGTACGGTGATTTACTATTTGTTAATACTAATATCAATTAGTTTCAATTTAATTCAAATTTTTGTTTTTATTGTGAATCTTAGATGTTTTGTGTTGCTATATGAGACGCACGAGGAGTGTAGGATTCATACCATTTGATCCTGAGATTGAGTGTACCTTGAGAGAAATCCGAAGACAAAGGAATCAAGTAGTCAACCCTCAAGTCGCTATGGGAGACCGAGACAACGCTAGAACTTTGAGAGACTTTGCAGTTCCTATTCTCGAAGGGTTTGGTCCTAGCATTCGGAGGCCGGCTATTAATGCTATCAACTTTGAATTGAAGCTGGCAATCATTCAGATGGTGCAAACTATGTGCCAATTTGGTGGCTTACCAAGTGATGCTCCTAACCAACACATCATGAATTTTCTGGAGATATGCGACACGTTTAAGCACAACGGAGTTAGCGAGGATGCCATTCGCTTGAGGTTGTTCCCATTCTCCTTGAGGGATAAGGTTAAGGGCTGGTTGAATACCTTACCCTCGGGATCAATCACTACATGGGATGACTTAGCTCAGAAATTTCTTGCTAAGTTCTTCCCTCTAGCCAAGACCGCTAAGCTGAGAAATGACATCACTTCTTCTGTGCAATTTGATAATGAATGCTTGTACAAGGCTTAGGAGTACTATAAGGAGTTGATGAGGAAGTGTCCACACCATGGGATACCAAAGTGGCTTCTTGTTCAAACATTCTATAATGATTTGATGGGTCATTTGAGGACCATTGTAGATGCGGCAGCCAGTGGCATATTGATGGGTAAATCAACGGACGATGCCTATGAGCTTTTGGAAGAAATGGCAGCGAATAACTACCGATAGCCTTCCAAGCATGTCAACCTAAGGAGAGCCTCAAGTGTCAATAAGTTAGAAGTTATTTCTTCATTGGAAGCTCAAGTTAATGTGTTGACCAAGAACTTGGAGTCAATAACCAAGAAGCTCAAGTCTATGGTGATCCATGAAATGCATGCAATGCAAAGCTCAGCTGGAGCTTGTGAGCAATGTGGTGATAACCACTTGAGTTCTTATTTCCCTTTGGACACAGAGTCAGCTTACTTTGTGGGGAACTACAGCCAACCACACCGCAACAATCCCTACTCCAACTCTTATAATTCGGTGTGGAGAAATCATCCCAAATTTTTCTTAGAGTAACCAAAATCAACATGGGCAAAATCTAAACGCAAGATCGATTCAACATCAAGTATTCTAGAATCAAGAGCAATCAACACAAGAGAAGAAACCATCTATGGAGGAGATACTCATGCAATACATCTCAAAGAATGAAGTAACCTTTCAAATTCAAGCGGCCACCATGAGAACCTTAGAGACACAACTTGGCCAATTGGCAAATGCTATAACCAACCGCACTCAAGGAGCGTTACCGAGCAATACCGAGGTAAATCTAAGAAACGAGGGCAAGGAGCATTGTAATGCCATCACATTGAGAAGTGGGAAGGAGTTAGTGAACAATGTTGAGAATCCTACTTCACCCTCTAAGCAAATTATTGAAGAAGTTTTGGAGGAGAAGCAAGCTAAAAAAAATGATGGAGAGAAGCCAATTAAAGATGTGAGCATTAGGAGTCCTTCAACTTTACTATTAAAGCCATGTCCCTATAATCCACTACTACCGTTCCCCCAACGCTTTCAAAAGAAGAAGCTTGACCAATAATTCTCCAAGTTCTTGGAAGCGTTTAAGCAACTATACATCAATATTGCTTTTACCAAGGCACTTGAGCAAATACTGAGCTATGTAAAGTTTATGAAGGAGATCCTTTCCAAGAAAAGTAGGTTGGGGGAATATGAGACCGTTACTCTCACAGAGGAGTGCAGTGCCATTCTTCAAAATAAGCTTCCTCCTAAGCTCGAGGATCCAGGTAGCTTCAACATTCCGTGCACTATTGGTGATCGTTTCTTCGGTAAGGCATTATGTGATTTGGGAGCTAATGTCAATTTAATGCATTTTCTGTGTCTCGAAAACTTGGTTTGGGTGAAGCAAGGCCAACTACTACCATGCTCCAATTTGCTGATCGGTCTATCAAGTATCCACGAGGAATCATTGAGAATGTGCTAGTGAAGGTGGACATGCTGTTCTTCCTAGTTGATTTCATTGTTCTTGACATGGAAGAAGATGCAAATCTTCCAATCATCCTTAGAAGACCGCTCTTAGGAACGGGGAGGACAATGATTAATGTGTACAAAAGAGAACTTACCATGAGGGTGGAGGATCAAGTCATATCCTTCAATACGTTCAAAGAGGCAGATTCTCCTAGTAACATCAATAACTGTTACAGAGTAGACTTGGTGAAGGAGAGCACTAAAGACAATGCATTGAAAGAAGCTCCATTGATCAATCATAAGGCCTCTATCACTCATCCCGTTGATAAAGAGGCAAAAAAGGCTCAAGGGAACGCCAAGGTTATAGAAGCCACACAACAGTCTTCTAAGTCTAATCCTATAATTGGAGTCATGATACCTTCACTCTCATCCTCCAGTCACCACAAGCCTCATAAGAAGGATACAAAGAAGTGGAAGACAAAGAAGAAAAACCATGGTGATCATCACTTTGAACCAGGACCAAGAGGTGTGCTTGGTTCATCTTATCTAAAGCTCTTCTCAGGTAAGCTCAAGGCAAGATGGTCGGGGCCATTCAAAGAAACTAATGTATCTCCATGTGGTGCAACTAGAAGAATCAAGGTGGACGTACAAAAGCTCAAGGATTAGCTGGGAAGAGATCTTGATCGAGCTAAATCATGCACTGCCTCACTCAATCCTCCATAAGGAGCGGCTATGTCAAGTTAGGGACGTTAAACAAGCGCTACTTGGGAGGCAACCCAAGAATATTGTGAATAAAGAGAGAAGTATGTTTGAAGTTATTTTTTTGTGATTGTGTTGAAGACTAGCTGATGAAGGTATTGGTGGAAGGACTTGATTGAAGAAAATTTGAGGAGAGTTGACATTTTGGCACCCCAAGAGCTCAAATTGGCGCTCCAGCGCCAATCTGGGGTGCCACAAACAGAAACTTGGCGCCCCAGTGCCACAAAATGGTACCCCAGCACCAAAAGTTGCCATATCCCCAGGTGTTGGCACCCTAGCGCCATAAAACGGTGGCCCGGTGTCAAAATTCATGAATTATCCTAGTGATGGCACCCCAGGAGCTCAAAATAGCGCCTTGGCACCATTCTGGGGTGCCAAAATCAGGGACTCGGTGCCCCAGAGCCAAAAATTGGCACCCTTGCCCCAATATCAAGAAATGGAGTTAATGGACCGTGCCTTTATTTTCTTTTTCCTCCTCTTCTTCTCCTTCCATGGCTGCCTCCCTCTCTTTCTCTCTATCCCAACGTCAACACTATAGTTAGTTCTTAGCTTATTTTCTTTATTTTCTTGTGAGTTTCTCTTTGAATTTTTCATATTTAGAAAGTGATATTATTGAGAGCAAATATTTGAGAAAGGAATCAAGAGAGTAAGAACCAACCTTGAGGGAGGAGATTGACAACCTCCATTAACACCTTAAAGCTTTTCAAAGAGGGAGAATTCTAAAACTCTTTTCTCTTTGATATTTTGTATTTCTTGAATTTATCGTATGAAAATGTTATTTGTTCTCAATTTATATTATGAACTAAATTCCTCTTTGTCTAGTTTTACTATGTGAGCCTACCTTGTATCTTTTGTTTGTTTATTTCTCTACTCTTTCATTAATCTAATCCATTGTTGAGTTATTTATTTTACTTTATACTTATTGCTTCTATTTAATTGATCACTAAATAGAGTGTTGAGCAAAACATTTATGAACTTGGGAAGGGAATTTAGGTTTGGACGTAGGTAGAATAACATAGGATCATATAATATTGTGTGAGTTTGCATAGAATAGGAATATATCTATGTGACTTATGCAACCTTTGTGTGAGAATAACTAAACTTAATGAATCTAGACAATTTATGTCAGGAGTAACAGATTAGCTTGTCTAGATATTTTCACTTATGTCTTGGAAATGAGTTTGTGAATACATTTGAATTCTCGGTTGACAACTCTTGTGGATTAATTAATTTAAGAGGGAAATTGGGAAATTGTGTGTTTAAAGGATAGTTAGGGAATTAGTAAACCTAGATATTTTTTTTATTGCTTGCTTTTATTTATTTTGCATGCTAGTTTAGTCGCTTTTTTTTATTTCTTAAAAATCTATGTTTCGATTGTTTAGATAAAATTAGAATTGAGATAATTTTAACACTTAGCTTAGACTTAGTAATCAATCCTCGTGGGTTCGACACTCTAACTCCTAAATCTATATTACTTGTGACCGTGTGCACTTACAAGAAAGTGTGTGAGTATAATTTATAATTGCACATTACAACTAACAACATTTTGCCAAATCCCTAGGTGTTGGCGCGCCGGCGTCGAATTTCGTGATTTACCCAGTGGTTGGCACCTTAGTGGGTCAAAAATATTGGCACCTTAGTGGGTCAAAAATGGTGCCCCGGCGCCATTCTAGGGCGACACACTAGCACCAAAAATTGGCACCGCGGCGCAAAATATACATCGGTGCTTAGGTTGTGGTGCCCCGGTGCCACCTAGTAGGAGAAAAAAAAAAACTTCCCTCGTTTGGTACTGCCGCCGACACTGCTGTTAGCTGAAAGTGTTCAACTTGGCGACCACTGCACCCTGGAGGTCGACTGAGTGGCCTTCGATCAGGTAAGTGCCTGTTCCTCCTTGTTATTTCATGTTTAGTGCATTAGGAACAATGCACACTTTAAGTCTGGGGAGAGTTTTTAGCACTTATCTGTTTTGTCTTCGTGAGCATTTTAATTGGTTAAACTTTTAAACTGTTTTCCCTTTGTTTTATTTTAGTTTATTCAGTTTCTTTCTTTCTTTCATAGTTTGTAGTTATCTTTTGTTTAGTTGTTTTTTTTTGTGTTATTTTGAGCTTTTGATAGAGGTTAACGGTCGATGATATTTTTGTGAGTTTGTGTAAAATAACTCTTTAGAAACATTTGGTATCATGACTATTTGTGTGCTTAAATCTTTTGTGATTTTGCTTTGTGAACAACTCTTGAACACATTTTACACGTAGTTGTGAGCATTTAGTCTTGAATTGCTTAGAGTAGCTTTATGCTTGTGGCTTAGAAGAATTTTGAGTCTCATGTCATCTTAGAACCGGTTTAATTGTCAATCGAGGTGAAATCCTAGGTAGCATGAAAATCAAAGAAATGATGTAGGCCATTTTGGACCAGTTGAGCCTTTCAAGCCTACCCGTAAATGTAATATCATTAGTCACCCCTATTGAGTCAAATTTCTTAGCCTTTTCATTTTTGAGCTCTATAAACTCTTGACCGATAAATAATTTCCCAAATTATCTCACCTTATACCATAGATGCATGAAAGTAAATTTTGAATTTGTGTTGAAGCGTGAATGGTTTTCGAAGACCGAAAATGAGAAGTCTTTTTGAAGGAAGAATTTTGGCTACCTTAAATTTGTAGTTGGTTTAAAAAAGAATGAAAAAAAATGAAAACTGGGTTAAAAAATTAAGTCTAGGGGAAATTGCTATGGTATGCTTGAGAGAGTTGTATTCATTGAGCAAAAACGACATCTATGGTGTGAATAAGCCTAAATGATACCATTCCATCCACCCGTACCCAAGCTTTGCATTACAAGCTGATTAAAGACCTATTAATCTTCGATTGAGTGCTATTCTACATTAGTGGAGATTGACATGAAAAGCGGGCTTATGAGGTGGCTCCGTAAGTTTTATTGAGACAGTTCTTAATATGTATTCTAAGTTTGCATAAAGCACCAGGCATAAAAGGTTAAATGCAGACAACTATTACACACACTAAGAGTTGACAACAAAGCGAAGCTACTAGCAAATTTGAAATTCTAAACTATTGTGATGCTTTAAGTTTCTTTTGAGTTATATACCTTTTCGAGAATGTTGAGACAAGGTTAACCTGATTCAAAAGTCTTGTTTGTGTGTGGTTTTTGTTAATTCTTGTTTTTTTTCATATTTTGTTTTAGATCGAGGACAAGCTTTAGCTTAAGTTTGGGGGTATGTGATAATTGTATTTTACACTTATCTTTACTATACTTTCGAGCTTAAGAATTGCTCGTCTTTGAGCTCTTTTTACTTGTTTTGTTATTTTTAATGCATATTTCAGGTGAGAGATTGTTGAGCGAAGAATATTATTTTTATGAGTTATTTTGGAGGAAAAGTCAAGTCGTTTAAGTGACAAATTCGCACAGTAACGAGAGAAGACCAGTGATAGAGCGTTTAGAGTGAAGTTAGAAGCGAGACAAGACAGCGCCATTTCACAGAAGATTTGGCGCTGTAGCCCCAAAATCATTGGGGCTGCGGCGCCAAACACACGAGGCCGCAGCCCCAATTCCATGGGACTGCAGTCCCATTTTCTTGGCGCTGCGGCCTCAATTCCATAGGGCTGCAGCGCTAAGTTTATGGTGCTGCAGTGCCAACTTGTGGCACTACAGCACCACCATTTAGCACCGCAGTGCCATCTTCCTACCAGCTTTGGCGCCGTAGCGCCAAAAAATTACAGAAAACCCGAAACTGAGTCGTGACAGCTCCTCTATTTAACTTCTCTTTCTCTCATCTGAAGAGGTGGAAGAAAGGGGACAAAAACCCTAGCAGCCAAAGGGTTCCTAGAGCCATTTCTAAGGGAGAAAACAATAACAAGGAGAAGATTGAAGAAGGAGAAATCAGATTAGAAGCTTCAAAAGAGTTTTTTTATCTCTTACTCTTATCTTTCTCTCTTCTATTTTCTGCAAGATGATTATGTATCAATCCTTACATATGTGTTGTGATTCTTTTTGTATGAACATGAGCTAAACTTCATTTTCAGGGAGGCAATTGAACCTCTAATGTAATTCAATTATTTAGTTTTCCTTTACTGTTCTTGATATCTGTTGTTGAGTTAATTGTTCTATCTTGAGCTTATTTACTTGGCCATTAAATAGAGTTATGTTGTGAAGTCTTTATGAACTTAGGAAAGGGAATATAGGATTGGACATAGATAGAACATCACAAGATCGCCTAGTGTAGTGTGAGTTTACATAAGATAGGAATATACCTATGTGATTTGTGCAACCATTATATGAGAACTACCAAACTTAATGAATCTAGTCAATTTATATTGGGAGTAAGATACTAGCTTGTCTAGATATTTTTACTTATATCTTGGAAAAGAGTTTATGAATACATTAAGATTTTTGGTTGTCAATTCTAAATAGACAATTGTTTTATGAGGAAAACTAGTAGTTGGAGGAGTTAGAGGATAGATTGCATCCCTAGGTCCCTTATTATTGCTTTAAGAATTATCTTTGGTTGCTTGCTTTCATTTTCTTTTTTTGCATTTTTACATTATATTCACTTTTCAATTCTTGCTGAAAACTATCCATTCTTGTGGTTTGGATAAATTAGAAGCTAATTTTGGTTAGTAGTTACCAATTTTAAATCAAGTACTCTCCGTGTTATCGACGCTCTCTTACTCTATATTGCTTGTTACGATCCGTATACTTGCAGTGTTTATTTTCTAGAAATAGCCCAACAAGTTTTTGGTGCCGTTGCTGGGGATAAAATATTGTCCCTTTTGATTAAAAACTTGTATTCATTTTGGTTGTATTAAAAATGAATAATGACAATAATGATAGCACTCTTCAAGTTTTTATATGTTATCGTATGTTACCGTTGCCAGTAATATATGATAACATATATTATCGGCAACGGTGTCAAAAAATTATTGGCTAGAATCTGTAACTATAAAATCACACACTCCTGTGCAAGTACATATGGTCACAAGTAATATAGTTATAGAAGTAGAGTGTCGAATCTACGGGGATTGATTTCTAATTTAATGCTAAGTATCAAAATTGTCTCAATCTTAACTTTATCCAAACAAATAATATATAGATTTTGAAGAAATAAAACTAAAGAAACTAAACTATCATGTAAAATAAATAAAAGTGAGGAATAAGAAAAATGTCTAGTTTTACTAATTCCCTAACCTTCCTTTAAACATACAATCTCCTAATTTCATTCTCACATTAATTAGTCTACTAGAGTTGTCAACCGAAAATTTATATGTATTCACAAACTCCTTTCTAAGACATAAGTGAAAATACTTAGACAAGCTAATATGTTACTCCTAAAAAAAAGTAACTAGATTCATTAAGTTTAGTTATTCTCACACAAAGATTGCACAAGTTACATAGATATATTCCTGTCTTATGCAAACTTGCCCCACATTAGGTGATCTTATATTATTTTACCTAAGTCCAAACCTAAATTTCCCTTCCGAAGTTCATAAAAGTTTTACTCAACAATCTATTTAGTCATCAATTAAATAGAAGCAATAAATATAAGGTAAAACAAATAACTCAATAAAGGATTTAATTAATGAAAGAGGAGCGAAATGTACAAACAAAAGATTCAAGGTTGGTTCATATAGTAAAACTAGACAAAGAAATATTTAGTTCATAATGTAAATTGAGAACAATAAAATTTTAATACAATGAATTCAAGAAATATAAAATATCATAAAAATACACAAGAGGTAATTACTGACACTGATAATTTCCAATTGGTTCCTCAATATTCACATGATAACGTAACTTAAAAAAAAAATGCAAATATTGGCTGGGTATTAAGAATAACTTAAGAGTATATCTCATCTCAGATCGAATTTCATGTTTGTGTATGTGTAAATGCCTTTCTCCTATTATTGTGTGAAATCCGGATAAGTTTATACAAACATATATTAAGCACAAAATCTCAAAGGAAATAATCAAGTTTCATAAGTTTACTTTTCAAATCCATCTCCAATAATGTAGATTAACACAACACCAAAGATCAAAAGGTCTTTTTTAAGCTTGTAATGTGGACTTTGGTGAAGGTATGATTTTTTAGATAAAGTAAGCTCAAATCACCCTTAAGCATATTAACTTTAGGACTCATATAGAACTATTCTTTCACACACCAAGTAATACACCAATAAAATCAAAATTTCTTTTCCTTCCATCAACACATAGCTAAACACTTATATTTTTTTTTGTTGAGTTGTACACCCCAAAGCTCGTTTCTTTCTTTCATGAACAAGTGCATAACTCATCTTTTTTTTTCCTTTTTTTATACAATCTCACTCCACCCATCCTCCCATAACATAACATAGCTCAAAATAATTGAATAAAGACAATTAATATGCTTAAGGGATAAAGGTTGAATGATATTATTTTAGGTTAGGCTAATATATATATGACTGAAGAAGAAAAGGCTTTACAGGGCTCAAAATGGGTTTACTAGGGATAAAATATGTCATGGTTAGCTTGAACGGCTCAAACAGTCCAAAGATTACCTAAATCCTTTCCTTCGTGAAATACTATCTAAGATTTCGCCTCAATAGATTATCAAGTAAATTCTAGTACTTATGAGATATCAAAATGTCATATTCACATAAACATTCTCCAGATTTACACATAAATTAAAGATCAAGGCATTGTGCTCAATATAGTCTTTTACAATCAAAATAGAACTAACACAAGAGTTATCCATAAGACTAAGCCAATATCCACATTTTTCAACAAGTTACGCAAAAATTCGCCTCTAGTTCTTATCATTGGAACATGGTAATCATCAAAGAAAATATAAAATACCACTATTTATTCAAACACGCAATCACACGACTAGAAAAATAAACACATAACCACAAACAAACAAACACAAGTACAATCCAACAAAGTTTGCTCCCTCTCCCAAACTTAGCATGCAAAATATTGGAAAATTAAAGAACAAAAGAATGAGTTTAGGGATACTTCTCTCATTGGTACATAGCCATGAAGCTTGATCTTCTTGAAATGGCACCATCTATTTGGATTGCTCAACACACTAAAATGAAAAAAAATACTTAGATGGCTCAACACACTAAAAAGAAAAAAAACACACTAAAGCTTGATCTCTTTAGATTGCTTGTATTTATCTTTTGTTTGGTTGTTTATCTGTGTGTATTGTTTGGAGCTTTTGATAGAGGTTAATGGTCGATGATATTTTTGAGAGTATGTGTGAAATAACTCTTTTGAAATATTTAGTATCATGACTGTTTGTGTGCTTAAATCTTTTGTGGTTTTGCTTTGTGAGCAACTCTTGAACACATTTTGCATATAGTTGTAAGCATTTAGCCTTTAATTACTTAAATTAGCTTTATGCTTGTGGCTCAGAAAAAAATATTTAGTCTCATGTCATCTTAGAACTTGTTTAATTGTCAATCGAGGCGAAATCCTAGGTAGCATAAAAATCAAAGAAATGATGTAGGCCATTTTGGTCCGGTTGAGCCTTTCAAGCCTACCCTTAAATGTAATATCCTTAGTCACCTCCTTTGAGCCAATTTCTTAGCATTTTTCATTTTGTAAGCCCCATAAATGCTTCCTACTAATAAATAATTTCCCAAATTATCCAGCTTCACACCATAGATGCACGAAAGTAAACTTTGAATTTATGATGAAGTATGAGTGGTTTAAGAAAAAAAAAAAGGGAAGTCTTTTTGATGGAAGAAGTTCGGCTACCTTAAATTGGTAGTTAATTTAAAAAGAAAAAAGAAGAAAATGGGTCAAAAGCTAAGTTTAGGGGAAATTCTTGTGGTATGCTTGAGAGAATTATATTCATTGAGCAAAAAAGGCATCTTGGTGTAAATAAGTCTAAATGATACCATTTCATCCACCTGTATCCAAGCCTTATATTACAAGTTGATTGAAGACCTATTAATCTTTGATTTAGTGCTATTCTATATTAGTAGAGATTGACATGAAAAACAGCTTATGAGATGACTGCTCTACTTTTATTGAGACAGTTCTTAATATGTATCCTAAGTCTGCATAAAGCGATCCGAGTAAATTAGGTTAAATATGAACAACTACTACTTACACACATACTAAGAGTTGACAAAAAAGCCAAGCTACTAGCAGTATTGAAATTCTAAACTGTTGTGATGCTTTAAGCTTCATTTAAGTTATATTTCTTTTAGAGAGTTTTGAGACAAGATTGACTTCATTCAAAAGCTTCGTTTGTGTGTCTTAATTTTGTTTTTGTGTTGTTTTAGTTAATTCCTGCTTGTTTATTTTTGTTGTTTTAGCTCGAGGACGAGCTTTAGCTTAAGTTTTGGGGTATTTGATAAGTGTATTTTACATTTATCTTTACTATCCTTTTGAGCTTAAGAATTACTCGTCTTTGAGCTCTTTTTACTTGTTTTGTTATTTTCGAAGCATATTTCAAGTGAGAGATCATTGAGCGAAGAATATTATTTTTCGAAGTTATTTTGGAGGAAAATCAAGTCGTTTAAGTGACAAATTCACACAGTAACGAGAAAAGACTGGTAATAGAATGTTTAGAGTGTAGTTGGAAGCGAAACAAGTCGGCACAGGATACAAAGATTAGAGTTGCAGCCCCAAGATTTAGGACTGCAGCCCTAGGAATTTGGCATCATAGCCCCAAAATCATGGGGCTGCAGTGTGACTACCATGAGGCCATGGCCCCAAATCCATGGGGTTACAGCCCCATGCTCATACCGCTGTGGAGCCAATTTGTGGTGCCGCGGTACCATGTCAGCGGCACCGCAACACCACTTCTTGGCGCCGTAGCCCCGGTTTCGTGGCACCGCATATTTTGCGCCACAACGCCAGGTTCCTGCTAGCTGTGGCACCGCAGCGACAGAAAGTTGCAGAAAATCTAGATTTTGCTTGTGACAGCTCCTCTATTTAACTTTTCTTTCTCTCATGTGGAAGAGAGGAGGAGGGGAACGAAAACCCTAGCAGCCAAAGGGTTCCTAAGCTAATCTAAGGGAGAAAACAATACCAAGGAGAGGATTCAAGAAGGAAAAATCAGATTGGAAAGCTTCAAAAGAGTTTTTCTTTCCTCTTGTTCTTATTTTCATCTTCTATTTTCTGCAAATGAATATGTATCTTCCTTGCAATATTTGTTTTGATTCATTTGATACGAACATGAGCTAAACTTATTTTTCTAGGAAGGCAATTGAACCTCTAATGTAATCCAACTATATTATTTTCCTCAGTTGTTCTTGATATCCATTGTTTAGTTGATTGTTCTATTTTAAGCTTAATGCATCTATTTACGTGGCCATCAAATAGAGTTATAATGTGAAACCTATATGAACTTGGGAAGGGTAATATAGGTTTGGACATAGATAGAACATCACAAGATTGCCTGGTGTAGGGTGAGTTTATATAGGATAGGAATATACCTATGTGACTTGTGCAACCATTATATGAGAATTACCAAACTTAATGAATCTAGTCAATTTATGTTAGGAGTAACATGCTAGCTTGTCTAGATATTTTCACTTATGTCTTGGAAAAGAGTTTGTGAATACATTTAGATTTTTGGTTGTCAATTCTAAATGGACAATTGTTTTATGAGGAAAACTAGTAGTTGGTAGAGTTAGAGGATAGATTGCATCCCTAGGTCCCTCATTATTGCTTTAAGAATTATCTTTGATTGCTTTCTTTCGTTTTCTATTCTTGCATTTTTACATTATATTCACTTTTCAATTCTTTCTTAAGACCATCTATTATTGTTGTTTGGATAAATTAGAAGCTAATTTCGGTTAGTAGTTACCAATTATAAATCAAGTACTCTCCGTGGGATCGACACTCTCTTATTCTATATTACTTGTTGTGACCTGTATACTTACGGTGTTTGTGTGTTAGAAATAGCCCAACAAGTTTTTGGTGCTACTGCCAGGGAATTATGATGATAACTTGGAATATTTAGTGCATTCTAAACATTCCAAGTTATCATCAACGACGCCAAAATGTTTTCAACTTATGTCTAAGATGAATAATGCAAACAAAGCAGTATAGAGCTTTGTCTATAATAGAGCCAAAAAACCTGTTTAACACATTATTCATATACACGTAGACTGCCAAACATGTATACGAATAATGTTTAACACATTATTTATGTGCTAGGGTTTATGTATGTTCACAAAAGGGATAACACATTATTCATATTGTATATGGATTTACACATTATTCGTATACACGTTTGTCCCTAGAAAATTTGAAGAGCACTATCATTTTGGCGCCTCAGGAACTCAATTTGGCACCCCAGGACCAAATGTTGCTGATTTCCCAGGTGCTGGCGCCCCAGTGCTACAAAACGGCACCCTGGCACTAAATTTCACGAATTGCCCAGGTGTTGGTGCCTTAGAGGGTCAGAAATGGAGCCCAGACAACATTCTGGATGCCACAAGTGGGAACTTGTTGCTGCGGTGCCAAGTACACGTCGGAGCTCAGGTTGTGGTGCCCCGGCACCACCCTGCGGGGGAAAAGTACTGCAATTTTTTTTTCTGGGTAGTGGCACCCCAGTGCCACTTTTTGGCGCTGTGGCACCACCAGCCCAAAACAAAAAAAAAAAAAAGACTTCCCTTGTTTGGCACTGCTACCGCCACCACCGTTAGCTGAAAGTGATCAACTTGGCGAACACTGCACCCTGGAGGTTGACTGAGCGACCTTCGATCAAGTAAGTGCCTTTTCCTCCTTATTCTTTCTTGTTTAGTGCATTAGGGACAATGCACACTATAAGTTTGGGGGTGTTTCTAACACATACCTGTTTTGTCTTTGTGAGCATTTTAATTGGTTAAACTTTTAAACTATTTTCTCTTTGTTTTATTTTAGTTATTCAGTTTCTTTCTTTCTTTCATAGTTTTTATTTATCTTTTGTTTAGTTGTTTATTTATGTGTGTTGTTTGGAGCTTTTGATAGAGTTTAATGGTCAATGATATTTTTGAGAGTATGTGTGAAATAACTCTTTGAAAATATTTAGTATCATGACTGTTTGTGTGCTTAAATCTTTTATAGTTTTGCTTTGTGAGCAACTCTTGAACACGTTTTGCATATAGTTGTAAGCATTTAGCCTTGAATTACTTAAAGTAGCTTTATGCGTGTAGCTCAGAAAAAAATATTTAGTCTCATGTCATCTTAGAACTTGTTTAATTGTCAATCAAGACGAAATCCTAGGTAGCATGAAAATCGAAGAAATGATGTAGGCTATTTTGGACCGGTTGAGCCTTTCAAGCCTACCCTTAAATGTAATATTCTTAGTCATCCTCTTTGAGCCAATTTCTTAGCATTTTTCATTTTGTAAGCCCCATAAATACTTCTTACCAATAAATAATTTCTCAAATTATCCTGCTTCACACCATAGATGCATGAAAGTAAACTTTGAATTTATGATGAAGTGTGACTGGTTTAAAAAGAAAAAAAAAAAGGAAGTCTTTTTGATGGAAGAAGTTCGGCTACCTTAAATTGGTAGTTAATTTTTTATTTTTTTTTAAAAAAAGGAAAATGGGTCAAAAGCTAAATTTGGGGGAAATTCTTGTGGTATGCTTGAAAGAATTATATTCATTGAGCAAAAAGGGTATCTTGGTGCAAATAAGCCTAAATGATACTATTTCATCCACCTGTACCCAAGCCTTACATTACAAGCCGATTAAAGACCTATGAATCTTTAATTTAGTACTATTCTACATTAGTGGAGATTGACATGAAAAGCGGGCTTATGAGATGACTGCTCCACTTTTATTGAGAGAGTTCTTAATGTGTGTCCTAAGTCTGCATAAAGCGATCCGAGTACGATGGGTTAAATGTGAACAACTACTACACACACATGCTAAGAGTTGACAACAAAGCCAAGCTACTAGCAGTATTGAAATTCTAAACTGTTGTGAGGCTTTAAATGTCCTTCGAATATATTTTCTTTAGAGAGTTTTGTGACAAGATTGACCTCATTCCAAAGCTTCATTTGTATATCTTAATTTTGTTTTTGTGTTGTTTTAGTTAATTCCTGCTTGTTTATTTTTGTTATTTTAGCCCGAGGACGAGCGTTAGCTTAAGTTTGGGAGTATTTAATAAGTGTATTTTATACTTATCTTTACTATGTATTCGAGCTTAAGAATTGCTCGTCTTTGAGCTCTTTTTACTTGTTTTGTTGTTTTTGATGCATATTTCAAGACGGGAGAAGACCGATAATGGAGCGTTTAGAGTGCAGTTGGAAGCGAAACAAGTCGGCGCAGCACAAAAAGAATGGAGCTGCAGCTTCAAGATTTGGGGTTGTAGCTCCAGGAATTTGGGGCCGTAGCCCCAAAATCATAGGGCAGCAGCGCCACTACCATGGGGCCGCGGCCCCAAATCCATGGGGCTGTAGCCCCATGCTCATAGCGCCGCAGCGCCGATTTGTGGCACTACAGCACCATGTCTGTGGCACCGTGGCACCACATCTTACCGCTGCAGCCCCGATTTTGTAGCACCGTTGTGCCACCATTTGGCGCTGCAGCGCCAGGTACCTGCCAGCTATGGCGCCACAGCGCTAGTCTTAGGACCGCAGTGCCAAAAAATTGCAGAAAACCCGGATTTTGTTCGTGACCACTCCTCTATTTAACTTCTCTTTCTCTCATCTGGAAGAGAGGATGAAGGGAACGAAAACCCTAGCAGCCAAGGGATTCCTAAGCCAATCTAAGGGAGAAAACAACACCAAGGAGAGGATTCAAGAAGAAGAAATTAGATTGGAAAGTTTCAAAAGAGTTTTTCTTTCCTCTTATTCTTGTTTTCATCTTCTATTTTCTACAAATGAATAAGTATCTTCCTTGTGATATTTGTTTTGATTCATTTGATATGAACATGAGCTAAACTTATTTTTCTAGGGAGTCAATTGAACCTCTAATGTAATCCAACTATATTATTTTTCTTAATTGTTCTTGATATCCATTGTTGAGTTGATTATTCTATTTTAAGCTTAATGCGTCTATTTACTTGGCCATTAAATAGAATTGCGTTATGAAACCTATATGAACTAGGGAACGGAAATATAAGTTTGGACATAGATAGAATATCACAAGATTTCCTAGTGTAGGGTGAGTTTGTATAGGATAGGAATATACCTATATGACTTGTGCAACCAATATATGAGAATTATCAAACTTAATGAATCTAGTCAATTTATGTTAGGAGTAACATACTAGCTTGTCTAGATATTTTCACTTATGTCTTAGAAAAAAGTTTATGAATACATTAAGATTTTTGATTGTCAATTCTAAATGGACAATTGTTTTATGAGGAAAACTAGCAGTTGGTGGAGTTAGAGGGTAGATTGTATCCCTAGGTCCCTTATTATTGCTTTAAGAATTATCTTTAGTTGCTTCCTTTCATTTTCTATTCTTGCATTTTTACATTATATTCACTTTTCAATTCTTGCTCAAAACTATCTATTATTGTTGTTTGGATAAATTACAAGCTAATTTCGGTTAGTAGCTACCAATTATAACTCAAGTACTCTCTGTGGGATCGACACTCTCTTATTCTATATTACTTGTTGCGACCCATATACTTGCGGTGTTTGTGTGTTAGAAATAGCCCAACATGCATCACCATCAAATAAATAAAATGGAAGTTGCATACGTAAGTGAAGCCCCATAATTTAGAATTAGAACTCAATTTTCAAATCTATGAAAACTGTTTTCGAAATGCTGAAATTAAAATCAAAGGCATAAGTCGGCATGGGCTAATAAAAGCTCAGGCTGCGAAACCGTTCAGCTTCCTTGCCAGTAGATTCCAAAACCCTCTCTCTTATCTTATCTTCAGGTTTTCTTTTTTTTTTTTTTTTCAGTGGCGGTGAATCTAAGCATTAGCCATAAAAAGTTGATCTAAAGAACAACACTTAGTCTATGACGAAGTACACAGATCTTAATCCTTACGAATGGCTTCTTCACTAGAAAATATGTTGTCCACTTACTATCGAAAAGACTATTACATATATTAACATGAAAAGTTCTCTAGCCAGAATAGGACACAGAATTCATCAATATGATTTACCGACAATGATAAGGATGAATGAGGAAAATGAGATTTTTTTCTTATTTAAAAAATAAATATAATAATACTAAAAAGATTATATGTACGTGACAAGTAAGTGTTAGTGGCACAAATCATATAAGGCCACGTTTCTCGTGTTAAAATCCGCTCGGCTTAAATAGCACAACTCTTCTATAAATATAGGTTTGCTTCGGGATAATATTAAAACAGAAAAATCATGATTTTTCTTAGAAGATCGGATTTGCAGAAGTGACAACACACAGCTAAAATACGAGTTGAAAAAACTTTGGAAAAAGTAAAAAGATAAGATACACAAAAGGTTTAATGTAGTTCACCCAATTTTGGCTACGTCCATGGATAAGGCTATAAAGAATTTCACTATGAAAATGATATTATAATTTACATTTCTCTAAATACAATGAGAGTAAAAATGAACCTCTCTCTCTTGAGAGATTCGTGCCATTGTTGATCAGTGTCCATCATATCTCCACCTCCATAATAACCATAGTATGCCATCGAAAAATACCTAAGAAAAATAAGTAAATAAATAAATAAATAAAAAGTTTGAATTAAAGCTAGAATTAATTGGTATTAATATTAACAAGAATTAGTATTTCAATCCCCAGCAACTGCGCCAAAAACTTATTGGTTAGAATATGCAACTATAAATTATAATCACTCACTCCTGTATAAGTACACACGGTCACAAGTAATATAGATTTAAGAGTTAAGAGTGTCGAACCCATAAAGATTGATTTCTAAGTCTAAGCTAAGTATTAAAATTATCTCAATTCTAACTTTATCCTAACAACCGAAATATAGATTTTGATGAAATAAAACAAAGCAACTAAACTAGCATGCAAAATGAATGAAAGCAAGTACTAAGAAAAATATCTAGGTTTACTAATTCGCCAACCATTCTTTAAATATACAATATCCTAATTCCCCTCTTACACTAATTAATCCACTAGAGTTATCAACTGAGAATTCAAATGTATTCACAAACTCTTTTTCAAGACATAAGTGAAAATATCTAGACAAACTAATATATTATTCCTAACATAAATTGACTATATTCATTAAGTTTAGTTATTCTCACATAAAGGTTGCACAAGTCACATATGTATATTCCTATCCTATGCAAACTTACCCCAAACTAGGTAATCTTATGTTGTTCTACCTATGTTCAAACCTAAATTTTCCTTTCCAAGTTTATAAAGGTTTCACTCAACAATCCATTTAGGGATCAATTAAATAAAAGCAACAAGCACAAGGTAAAATAAATAACTCAACAATGGATTTGATTAATAAAAGAGGAGAGAAATAAACAAACACAAGTTACTAGGTTGGTTCATATAGTAAAACTAGACAAGAAATATTTAGTTCATAATATAAATTGAGAACAATAATATTTCAATATAATAGAATCAAGAAATACAAATATCAAAGAGAAAAGAGTTTTAGAATTCTCCCTCTTTGAAGAGCTTGAAGATATTTATGGAGGTTGTCAATTTCCTCCTCCAAACTTGGTTTTTACTCTCTTGAATCCTCCCTCAAAGATTTTCTCTCAACAATATCACTCTGTAAATATGAAAAATACAATACAAAACTCACAAGAAAATAAAGAAAAGAAGCTAAGAACCAACTATGGTGTTGATGCTGGGGAGGAAATCAAGAAATAGAGACTTGGAGCTTGTAATCTTCTTCTTCTTCCTCTCCTTCCATGGCTGCCTCTATCTCTCTTTCCCTCTATCCCAACATGCCTCTTTCAACCCCAAAGATAGAGTTTTAAAGAGGTGGCTCGTACAAAAATAAAGCAGGCTGAATTTGGATACTTGGATCGTCAAAAAATTGATCACGACCATCAATTATTGACTCAGGACGCAGTGGGTAGCGCCGCGGTGCCATTTTTGGCATTGCGGAACCAAAAATTCCTGAGACTTGGTGTTGTGGCACCACTTTTTGGCACCCCAGTGCCACATTTGTGCTGGTTTGGCGCCTCAACTTCCCGGATGCGCTATTTCTTTGTTTTAACTCGGATTTGCCTCACTTTCATTGCCTTACGACTGTATCAGATTCAACTTCGATCACAATGGTTTGAAAACCCATTTATGAGTCACAAATTTACCTCATTTTGCATCAAATACCATTGTTTCATTCTCCTATTGAGATAAACAAATAAAACATCAAAACAACAAGAAAATACTTAAAACAAATTAATTTAAATAAGAACAAAGCAAAACTTAAGGCATAATAGCACTAGATAACTCCAATTCTATGGACTTAATACACCCCCAAATTTAAGATTTTGCTAGTCTTCGAGCAAAAGAAAAAGAAAAATACCTAAAAACACATAAGAGATATTATGTCAACACTGATGATTTCCAATTGGTTCCTCAATGCTCACATAATAACATAACTTAAAGAAAAATACAAATATTGGCTATGTATTAAGAATAACTCAAGAGTACGTCTAGTTTCAAATTAGATTTTCTGTGTGTATGTGTATGCCTTTCTCCTATCATTGTGTGAAATCCGGATAAGTTTATACAAACATACATTAGGCACAAAATCTCAGAAGTAACAATCAAGTTCCATAAGTTTACTTTTCAAATCTATTTAGTGATCAATTAAATAGAAGAAATAAGCACAAGGTAAAATAAATAACTCAACAATGGATTTAATTAATAAAAGAGGAGAGAAATAAACAAACACAAGTTACTAGGTTAATTCATATAGTAAAACTAGACAAGAAACATTTAGTTAATAATATAAATTGAGAACAATAATATTTCAATACAATAGAATCAAGAAATACAAATATCAAAGAGAAAAGAGTTTTAGAATTCTCCCTGTTTGAAGAGCTTGAAGATATTTATGGAGGTTGTCAATCTCCTCCTCCAAACTTGGTTTTTGCTCTCTTGAATCCTCCCTCAAAGATTTGCTCTCAATAATATCACTCTTTAAATATGAAAATATAATACAAAACTCAGAAGAAAATAAAGAAAAGAAGTTAAAAACCAACTATGGTGTTGATGTTGGGGAAGAAATCAAGAAATGGAGACTTGGAGCTTGTAATCTTCTTTTTCTTCCTCTTCTTCCTCTCCTTCCATAGCTGCCTCCATCTCTCTTTCTGTCTTTCCCAACATGCCTCTTTCAACCCCAAAGATAAGGTTTTAAAGAGGTGGCTCGTTCAAACCTAAGGCAGGCTGAATTTGGACCCTTAGATCGTCAAAAAATTGATCTCGGCCGTCAATTATTGACTTAGGACGCAGTAGGTGACAGTGGGGTGCCAAAAATTCCAGAGACTTAGTGCTGCGGCGCCACTTTTTGGCACTATATTTATACTGGTTTAGCACCTCAACTTCCTAGGTGCGCCATTTCTTCGTTTTAGCTCCGATTTGCCTTACTTTCATTGTGTTACGACTGTGTCGGATTTAACTTCGATACAATGGTTTGAAAACCCATTTGTGAGTTACGAATTTACCTCATTTTGTATCAAACACTATTGTTTCATTCTCCTATCAAGATAAACAAATAAAACATCAAAACAACAAGAAAAAAACTTAAAACAAATTAATTTAAATAAGGACATAGCAAAACTTAAGACATAATAGCACCAGATAACTCCAATTTTATGGACTTAATACACCCCCAAACTTAAGATTTTACTAGTCCTCGAGCAAAAGAAAAAGAAAAATACCTAAAAACACACAAGAGGTATTATGCCGATACTGATGATTTCCAATTGGTTCCTCAATGCTCACATAATAACATAACTTAAAGAAAAATGCAAAATATTGGCTACGTATTAAGAATAACTCAAGAGCACGTCTGGTTTCAAATTAGATTTTCTGTGTGTATGTGTATGCCTTTCTCCTATCATTATGTGAAATCCGGATAAGTTTATACAAACATACATTAGGCACAAAATCTCAAAGGTAACAATCAAGTTCCACAAGTTTACTTTTCAAATCTATTTGGTGATCAATTAAAAAGAAGTAATGAGTACAAGGTAAAATAAATAACTCAACAATGGATTTAATTAATAAAAGAGGAGAGAAATAAACAAACACAAGTTACTAGGTTGATTCATATAGTAAAACTAGACAATAAATATTTAGTTGATAATATAAATTGAGAATAATAATATTTCAATACAATAGAATCAAGAAATACAAATATCAAAGAGAAAAGAGTTTTAGAATTCTCCCTCCTTGAAGAGCTTGAAGATAATTATGGAGGTTGTCAATCTCCTCCTCCAAACTTAGTTTTTGCTCTCTTGAATCCTCCCTCAAAGATTTGTTCTCAACAATATCACTCTCTAAATATGAAAAATACAATGTAAAACTCACAAGAAAATAAAGAAAAGAAGCTAAGAACCAACTATGGTGTTGATGTTGGGGAGGAAATCAAGAAATAGAGACTTGGAGCTTGTAATCTTTTTCTTCTTCCTCTCCTTCCATGGCTGCCTCCATCTCCCTTTCTCTCTATCTCAACATGCCTCTTTCAACCCCAAAGATAGGGTTTTAAAGAGGTGGCTCATGTAAGACTAAGGCAGGCTGAATTTGGACTCTTGAATCATCAAAAAATTGATCACGACAATCAATTATTGACTCAGGACGCAGTGGGTAGCGCATGGCGCCATTTTTGGCGCTGCGGTACCAAAAATTCCTGAGACTTGGTGCTGCGGCACCACTTTTTGGCACCCCAGCACCACATTTGTGCTGGTTTGACGCCTCAACTTCCCGGGTGCGCCATTTCTTCATTTTAGCTCCGATTTGCCTCACTTTCATTGCGTTACGACTATATCGGATTCAACTTCGATTACAATGGTTTGAAAATTTATTTGTGAGTCACAAATTTACCTCATTTTGCATCAAATACCATTGTTTCATTCTCCTATCAAGATAAACAAACAAAACATCAAAATAAGAAGAAAACACTTAAAACAAATTAATTTAAATAAGAACATAGCAAAACTTAAGGCATAATAGCACTAGATAACTCCAATTTTATGAACTTAATACACCCCCAAACTTAAAATTTTACTAGTCCTCAAGCAAAAGAAAAAGAAAAATACCTAAAAACACACAAGAGGTATTATGCCGACACTGATGATTTGCAATTGGTTCCTCAATGCTCACATAATAACATAACTTAAAGAAAATGCAAATATTGGCTAGGTATTAAGAATAACTCAATAGCACGTCCGGTTTCAAATTAGATTTTCTGTGTGTATGTGTATGCCTTTCTCCTATCATTGTGTTTTCTTAGCCAATCTTCTTCTTCGAGTTAACTCCCTTTCGCTTCTTTGAAATGGATTTTCCAGTTTAGATGGATTCTGAGCTTGAGGTATAGTGGGTGAAGTCGTGGGAGCTTGAGTTTCTTGCATTGATGACTTTTCGGTTGAATCTGCCATTAAAGCTGCATACAAGAAAGAAGAAAGATAGAAGACTTACCACAAGTAAAGCTTAAGCGAGGGTTAATGGAATAGAAAGGAAAGTAGAGAGAGAGAGAGAGAGAGAGAGAGAGAGAGAGAGAGAATATGAACAGTGGGGATGAGAGAAAAAATGATAGGAAATAACAGAACAAAATTTATAAAAAGGCTCCAATTCAAAAAGAAATGCAGAAAAATGGGGAAATTTTAAGATTCAAAAATCCCTCTTTTTTTCTTTTTTTTTTTTTTTTCAAAAATGGTATAATCAAAATGACAAGATAAATGTAGGATGAGAAACCACATACGATAGTTGTGATTGTGAAATCAAGCTGACAAACTGTTAAGTCAATCAGAAATAAATTTTTGAGAGACAGAGCATAGGGACAATAGATAGAACTTTTGCTGAGTATGATATGACAAAATTTGTGAGGTGAACATGAACTTGAATAACCTTAATGACAAATTGTTATTAGATGACTTGTAAATAATTTTTTAATAAGAGAGAGATCATTTGCACTTGATTTAATCAGATATATTAAGTAAGATCAAGAAACAGTTAATGTGTGTGTTATGCAATTCGAGGACTTTTACTCAACTCATGATATGGAGGATGATGAAATAAATGAGTGCATAAAAAATGATTAAGTATATGGCATAAGTCAACAAGTGATTATCCTTTCTAACTGAGGCCATATAAAGAACTTTGATAATTATCTTGAAAAGAATTAGAAGATTTCATTGACATTATTAACTCAACTCAATCACACATGGACAAGATACTCATATGCATTGTGTGTGCATGTGAAAACTACCAATTTTAGTTCTTATTGCAGGCTATGTTTAGTGGATTGGTTTGTCTCTTTCAATGACTATTCTTTATTGTTAGACTTTTCAATAAGCACATTGGCAATCCTATACTAAGCCACACTTTTTTTTCTCCCCATTTTATTTTTCTCATTCACATTTGAAGTGGAGAATCTCACTACTCTAATGTAACCCAAAGAAGTGGCTGCACACACCCTAGAGGATGGTCCTATTCCTTGGTAGATCATTCAAGACATAGAGGTCATTACAAGTTAAATGATTACTTAAGACTAGCTTTCACACCTAATGAAATGTAGCCCTTTTTTATCTAAGTGTGCAGATGTCTCAAGTCTACGTCAAATCTGTTTATTCACCAAGACATAATATCTTCTAAGTTTAGACAAGCTAATGTATATTAGTCACAATGTAAGAGATCAAAACGTAAGGATAATAAAAAGTTAAATTTCAACAAACAGATAAAATCATCAAGTGATAGAGTAGGGATATGTTAGATTAGTCATTATTGGTTAATAGTCACTTGAATTACACATCACACACAATAAACATTTCTTGATCTTGCTGAATATATAGGACTAAATCACTCGATCAAAATCTCTAGAAATATAGCACACTCCAATAGCCTTTTGTAATGATTCAAATCTAGGTGCATCTAAGGCCTTTGTAAACAAGTCACCTAATTATTCTATGCTCACCAAATTATGTTTAACTAAATTATGAATGAAGTGATGTCTGATATCTATATGATTTGTTCTAGAGTGCTTAACAGGATTTTTGGAAATGTTTATAGAAAAATAGTTACTGTATCAAACTTAATTCCATAATTATTAAGCATTTGCTTCGTCCAAAGGAGTTGAGTACAGCAACTACCTGCTGCAATGTATTCTACCTCAACTATATAGAGTGATATAGAATTCTGCTTCTTATTATGCCACACCACCAGAAGTACTTTTTCTTCTCATCAAGGCTCCCTGCCCAGTCAGCATCACAGAACGCGACAAGGAAATGTTTAGTATCTTTGGTCATCCTTATGCCAAAATCTGGAGTGCCATTGATTTATTTGAGAATCCTTTTCACAGCGGCAAGGTGTGACTCCTTAGGATCTGCCTAATGTCAAGCACAAGCACCAACACTAAAGCAAATATTAGGTCTACTAGCTCTCAGATATAACATGCTATCTATCATGCTCCTAAACAGGGTATGATCAATGCTTGTTCCTTTTTCATCTTTGTTCAACCTAATATTTGTTCTCATTGGAGTTCTCATGGTTTTTGAGAAATCTAAGCCAAATGTTTTGACAATGGACTTGGCATAATTTTCTTATGAGATAAAAATGCCATTGTCATGTTGTTTGATTTATAGACCTAAAAACACATTTTCTTCTCCAAACATACTCATTCAAATCCAGATTGCATTAGTTTAACAAAATCATAAGTATGCTTCTCACATGTTGAGCCAAAGATGATATCATCTACATAAATTTGAGCACAAAGTATACCTATTTCAAACCTTTTGATAAATAAGGTTTTATCTAACCCACCTCTATGGTATCCTTTATCAAGTAAATAAGTGGTCTGCCTCTCATACCAACCTCTTGCAGCTTGCTTCAGATCATATAAAGCCTTTTTAAGCTTGCATATATGGTCTAGATGATGTGGATCCTCAAAAACCTGCCAGTTGTTCTACATAGACATCTTCATTAAGAATCCATTTGAAAAAAATACTTTTGACATCCATTTGATAGACTTTAAAATTCAAAATGCAAGCAATAGCTAGAAATAATCTAATAGATTCTAACCTAGCAATTGGTGCAAAAGTCTCGTCAAAGTCAATTCCTTCTATTGAGAAATTAAGGTTTCAATCTTTCTCACTCTTATTTTGAAGATAACAAACATTTGATTTAGTACTAATGATTTAACTTGAGTGTGTAGTGAAATAGTTTTAAAGTTCTAACTCAAGTTGATTAATGAATCAAGCTTGAAGATAGATGCTTATTAGACCTATTAGAATCAAGGTTGAAGATAAGGAAAATCAAGATACAAGACTATGTTTAGATAGGGTATATTTCATATTTCGTCTTATATTTGATTTAGTTCATTGCACATAAATTCTCTTTGCATTGGCTTATACTTTCAAAAGAGTTTTCAAGCTATCTTACTCTTAAAATGGTTTTTTTATTATAGAAGTTTGAAAATAAAAAATAATGATTTATTTAAATGGGCAAAATATTTTTTAATATATGATTTCTTAAGTTTAAATAAGTTACAGATATATTTGAAATAGGCTAAAATGAGATTTTCTATTTACAAACTAGAATTTGTTTTGGTATGAATGTTAACTCCATAAAAATAGAGTTATTTAGTACTAATTTGCCTTAAGTTTTGCTATGTTCTTGTTTATATTAAGTTGTTTGATTTGTTTTTGTTGTTATTTTGATGTTTTGTTTGTTTGTGTATATAGGAGAATGAAATATGGTGCCCAAGATTTTCACATGTATACTAAGCCAATAATAACATGTTCTAATTGCATATTAGGCATCTAGAAGTCATTAATACCACTTTCGTAGTAACATGCTCATTCATTATGTTATGTGCATTTACATACATGTTATTCACTAATGATTGTCGAAGTATCCCGATGCAGTGTAAAGGTTCAATACCCTCAGAGAGAGAGCTCAGTGTACTAAAAGAACAAAGAATATATTTATAAAAGCAATACTATGTACATATACATTAAGATCATATTTGTTGATAACTTGGTCAAATAGCAATTTTTCGGTAAAATACAATTTTCACACTTTACGGAGCCGAATTCACTGTATGTTTAACTTCAGATAGTTTTAATTCAACGTATAGGACTCATTTATAGCATTTTATTTGTCGGCTCCAAGTAAGCACGAGGTGGCATTCACTACACTGATTTGTATTTTATTGCACTAAGCTAGCTTAGATTCAGCTTAATCACGTAATGTCATTTTTGTGCATTCTAATTATTAAGTACTAATACTATGTTTGCATTATTAATTAGAGTCTAATTGACTTATTTTTATATTTAATGATTGGTTATGGGGCTAGGTTTCACCAGATTACAATAAGACCTGTCACATAGGATTATAAGTCAAAGTATGACTAGTTTTCACTTTCTAAGCTAGGATTCACCAACTTTATCTACACTTGGGTGTATGGGAATGACCAGCAATGTGGTGACTATGCTAAGGATGTTTTAGAGCTGGACATATAGAAAGTAATGTGCAAAACACCCAAAATACCCCTTAGAATTTAAGTTGTCATTTTTTAGTCATTAAATATCACTTTTAGACTAAATCTAGTAATTTTCTTTCTCTTTCTCTCTAGCCACGACCTGAATCTCTCCAACACCTTTCTACACTTCTCTCAACTCCTCTTAGCTATATCCAAGAGTTTCCAAGTCGTAGAACTCAAGTTGGAGCTCTAGAAAGCAAGATAGATCAAAACTAGTTAAGGTAGTTCTACTAGTTCTTCTTCTTAAGTTTTGTTTTCTTATTTCAATTCTCCACTTGATACCACTTAAATAATGGTTCCTTCAGGTCCTCTTAAGTCCTAAAATCTAATTTTAAGCCTTGGGAATCAGTTTGGTGGAGGTAGAAGACAAGAGCTTCAACAAAAGCTCAAACTAGTCAAGGTGAGACCTAATTAGAATTTTGAGTTTTTAGTTGATTTTTCTTGCTGCAACCCTTAAACAAAAGCTCTTATTTGATTAATAATGATTCTAGGAACCCTTGTATATTACTAGAAATATAAAATTTAAGTAGAGGATTAAAGTCTCAAAGTTTGCTATTTATGGATTTAAGTATTTTCATGTGTAATAGATTAAGTTTTCTTTATTTGTAATCTGATTTCTTAAACTTGGAGTGTATATTTTATTGATTCTATTATTTATTACACTCATTTGGTGACTGGTTGTAATGGCACACAAGTGTAAAAGTGGTTTTAAACTTTGTTTAAATCGAAAGGAATTTAAGTCCACTTATGTTGTTCTAAATGATCCTCTTTGATGTGTATATGTGGGAATTAGCTTGTAAAATGTTATTGTAGGTTTAAAACCACGATTTTAATCATGGGGGAATGTCCTAAAAATAGGAAAGATGCTGTCCAAATATTTTCAAAATAAAATGGCACCATTTAGAGGCAATTAGACTAGTTTTCACAAAATTATGTGCCATTTTGGATCATTTTGTGCTAATGAACTAGCACTTATATTTTAATACCTTTTGAACAATTTTTCAATGCTAGTTATTGGCTACTAAGTATCTTAAGTGATTTGTACACTTCTGAGTCATTTTAAGATCAAGTTTTCTAAATTGGTGAAAGTTCTAATTTCGGTCTTGTTCAAGTATTTTGATGCATTGTTTTGGCAAAATGTGCATCTTGAATAACAATAATTTATGACAGATGATTAACACACTAATCTCTAGAGGATATTGACTCTTTCTACTTTCAATTTCTATTCAGGACACGAGATAAGCAAAGACTTACAACTGCATCACAAGATTTACATTGGAGATATCATTATATGAAACTTACTTATTCTTGAAAGTTATGAAATGGCATGTGTATGGTACGTCTTGCCTGTGAATTGAAAATTTCATTACGGAGTATATAAAAGTGAGTACTATTATATTAATTTTATAAGATAAGTTTTAATGGCAATTACTACTCTATCAGAGCTGGTTAGGTAAGTCTGTTGATACAAACTCTCCTATTGAAGCGGGACTTGTGGATCTTATGATGTATCTTGTTGAAGCGGGATAATATTAATACAGTGTGGGATGCCCTTTTAATGAGGAAAGGAGTTTTCAAAAACCTCACAATATAGTTGCACCTTATTTTTACTCTTGGCCAGAGTTTCCGCCCAATGTTATCACGGCCTAGAGACTTACAGGACTAGCAATGTACTAAGAGGCCTAACTATGAATTTTTTTTAAAGAAAATACATGGACTCAAATGTTTAATAAAGAAAAGTGTACAATGGGAACTTGATGAGATTTTAAAGCATACATGAGCATGCATAGTTTTTACTTACTGAACTCTAGCTCATTTTAGTCTTGTGATGCAGATGAGGGGGTATACATTAGTATTGAGTAGCTAGTTACCTGGCCTGCCTTTTGTCGCCATGATCATACAGATGTAGACGAGCTTGACCTGTGGGCGGCATTTTTATTTTGAGATATTTTGGTGTAATATAAAGACTATTGCTGATGGCGAAATAGACTGGTGAAAACTTCTTTTGATTGTACATTTTGTAAAGACACTTTTAACAAGAAATACTATGTAGTTGCTTTTGTTTAAAGGTTTTGAAAAGTTCAAATTTGTCCACCTTTTATAAAAACTAAAGATATGGATTAAGAAAGAATAATACATCATAGTTTGACTATATATGACAATATAGTTAAACTAGGGGGTGTTATATGAAACATGGGTGTTTGATATGAATTAAAGTAAATTTTTGCCCTATAAATGGGTTTTTTCAAAGCATTGAGATCAAATTTGAATCTGATACAAACGTAATGCAACAAAAATGAGGCAAATTGAAGCTAAAACGAAGAAATAGCATACTCAGGAAGTCGTGGAGCCAGACTAGTGGAAAAGTAGCACTGCAGTGCCAAAAATGGTGTCACAGCTCCAACTCTCGGGACTTTTGGCACGCAGTGCCACCTTCTGCATCCTAGGTTAATAATTAAGGTCAAGATCAACTTTTTGACGATCCAGGGGTCCAGTTTCGGCCTGTCTTAAGTTTGCACGAGCCACCTCTTTAAAACCCTATCTTTTGGGTTGAAAGAGGTATATTGGGATAGAGAGAGAAAGAGAGAGAGAGAGAGAGAGAGAGAGAGAGAGAGAGTAAACCTTGGTAAGTCTTCTGGAAATACCTCTAGAAATTCTTGAACCACAGAAGCATCTTAGGCTTTAAATTCTGTTTTACTGTAGTATTAGCCACACTAGCCAAGTACCCAATATAACCTTTATTTAACATTCTCCTAGCTTTCATAGCGAAAATCACTTGTAGCTTTCTTTTTCTTAGAATACCATTGAACACAAATTGTTCCTTCCCTGGTGGCTGAAACATAACTTGCTTCTGATTACAATCAATAATACCATGATAATTTGTCAACCAATCCATATCTAATATCACATCAAAATCTTGCATATTCAATATGACAAAATCAGCTTACAAAGTTCTTCCATCAATAGAAATATGGCATCTTAGAATCTGATTTGAAATGATATCATCCCCTAATAGAATTGTTATACTGTAATTCACTTCTAAGCACTCAGGTGTTATACCCAATTTTCTCACAAATGCATTAGATGTAAATGAATGTGTTGCACCAGAATCTATCAATGCATTAGCAAGAATACTAGAAATTAAGATCTTACCTTCTATAACTGATGAATCATATGCTATCTGTTCTGTATTCATAGTATACGCTCGCCCTTGGACTTTCTTCTGGTCTCCCTGTTGAAGTGTAGGGCAATCTTTAGAATAATGACTCACCTTCTGGCACTTGAAATATTGATTAGTACCTTTGAAACATTCTTCAACATGAGACTTTTCACATTTAGTACAAGTGGGTTTAGTTGAGGTAGTACCTTGTTCTATTTTAGGTCGCTTTGAATTTCCTGATTTTTGTTCATTTTTCTTCTAATCCCCTTGTCTCCATTGTCCGCCTCTTATAATAAAAGTTGCTTTCTTTTCATTCAGTATCTTAAGTTGATTTTGTTCTGCTTTGAGAGCCATATCAATCACATCACTAAATTCTGTAAGCCTTGCTACAATTACATCTCTGGAAATGTCTCCCGTTAAACCCCTCAAGAAGTACTCAACTTTCTCCTTGTTATCATTTCTTATCTATGGGACAAACTGAAATAATTCCTCATATTTTCTAATATATTCCCTACAGGTTTATCTCCTTGTCATAGATGAAAGAACTCCTCAACCGTTGCTGCCTTTGCAGTGTCATTGAAGTATTTGTGGTAGAATAGCTCTTTACATGTATCTTACGTCAAATTTTGCGCAGCCAGCGTCACTCCATTTGTCTCCCACCAGTTACAAGCTCCCATTTTCAGTATATAAATAGCACATAACACTCTGTCCTCATCACTGAGCTTCATATACTCAAAGATGACCTCCACGGATTTTATCCATTCCTCTGCTATATATAGATCAACTCCATCCACAAAATCTATACGATGTTATTTTCTGAATCTCTTATAGATTGGCTAAAAATTTTCTTGTCTTAGAGGAATCACTGGAGATGGTGGTTGGTTTTAATTTTTCTCAAGTATGAGTTTTTTTTGTTTCACCTATTTATTATGCATCCTTGCTTACTCCGTAATTAAATTTGTCAGATTTTCAACCACGTGACCCAAATCTTGGTCTAATCGGAGTCTCCATGCTTCTTAAGGTCTTTCTTCTTCAGATTGAGTTCTAGCCTTCCTTTTTGGAGCCATTAATCCTGTGTAGTACCATTTTTATAATTTATTATATCACTAGCCAATAATAGATATATGCAATAATCATTTATCTAAAAATAAGAAATTTAAACACGTAAACAAATAAACATACCAATTGACTGAGTCGCCATACCAATACATGCTCATATGCCTTTTCCTAATTATCTATAGA
Source organism: Trema orientale (assembly GCA_002914845.1). NCBI lineage: Eukaryota > Viridiplantae > Streptophyta > Magnoliopsida > Rosales > Cannabaceae > Trema > Trema orientale. Next base: position 3,543,726 of record JXTC01000002.1, read on the forward strand.
AACATTTTAACTTGTGCTCTGATAACATAACTATGACACTCCTAGCAATACTATGTATAAATATGCCCACTTATACGTAGGATAGCTAAATAGTGCCAACTCATTTTTTTTTAACCTTGGAAAAATGGAAAGGAGAGAATAAATTTAGACTTTTCTATTTGGTTCAGAAAAAAATATCAGTGATACATCATTTTTACACTACAGAAATATTTATAATCTATACAGTACAAAACATGGTTTTACTACTCTTGACAACTCCCACAAGATCAACTATCAACTCCCACAAGATCAACTATATACATATACATAGTAAAAGTATATAAAAGGTTCTCAAAAAGTCTTTCTTCAGTTCAAAACTAGTATAAGAATAGCATTGGAGTGAAAACAACTCAGCTAACATTACTCCTAGTTCTGATCATCTACATCGCAAGAACTAACTGAGCAACGGCCCAGTAAATAGAAATTCATGCATGCTTATAAATAATTTATACATAAAACTTAATTAATTATTGTAACCTTAATTTTCTTAGAAAATATTAACATTTAAATCATGATTAAGCACCTCCTTGTATAGTTCTTGACTTAGTAAGATAGTAGGCATCCTTTTAACAAATATCATTTGAGACTTACCTTGTCTTGGAATTGACCTCAAGAAATTTAACATCCCTCTTGTTTGGCGTACCCTGTCTTGGATTTAACCTCAAGGGATTTCACCACATATACCCACTATATCAGTAAGATAAGATCCACACCCCTTTTTAAATTTAAATAATCTCTAGAGTACAAAATTCTTTATTAAAACCATAGTCTGTAAAGAAATACTTTGTATATAAAAATATGGCATGCTACATGAAAATGATATAAGAAATTTTCAAATATACAAAGACCAACATTACAGATATATCACTTTTAACATATTTAATCATGTACATATGTTCTTGTGATGCTAGAGTGGAATTTCTATTTACCTTTAATCTAAAATGAAAGATAGTGAGAAAAAGATTTTCCTCCAGGAAGCCTGATGTGCTTAGCTATTAATAAAACATTATTTTCTATCGAAATTAATATTACGTAATTCCTAGTACGAATATAGTATCAACTTGGTCATATCCAATTTAAAACTTGATAATAATACAATAACTATTAATATTTCCTAAAAGATAAAAACGTCATAATAAGGTCTAAGAAACTTTCATTCAATTTTTTTTTATATATATTGTGACATATACGTAGTCATCTGAGATCAAATACAAGTTTCAATGTCCTTATAATTATGCCCAAAAGAATACCGCATTCACATAAGGTCAATCAATACTATTAGGTCTAGAATACAAACCCATGACAATTAATACTTCTCTTATTTAATATAACTTATAAAGTAATAGCATAATAATGACTGCCTTTCGATGACTTTAGATCTTTTGTAGGAGGCAAGTAGGCCTATGATTAAAGTTAAAAAGTAGGTAGATTCTCCAATAAATTTTTATGTATTTATTTATTACTTTAAGCCTTAAAATTCTCTTCTAAACTAATAGGCTATATCCTATAGCGCACATTAACTAATTAATATATACACATATAAACAAAAATTAATTGCATTTATAAGACACTAAGAAATTTATTTATTTATATTTTTTTCTCGCTAAAAATGAGAAACTCTATGTACTAATTTAGTTCAGTTCCATATTTGTGAAGAATCTTTTGAATAACAATAAAAATAGAGATTATGATTATCATATATATATGTATACATGTACTTGAATAAATAGAGAAAAACTATAAAGAAATAACCTTGCCTTTATTGTAAAGAATAATTAATTTCCCACTTAAGTTTGTCTCTTAAAGCTATAGCTGTAGAATAAAGAGTAAATATGGAGGAGAACTGATTATGCAGGTAGAAGTATTGGGTTATACACTTGATATATATTCTAGAAACTTTTAGTCAGTTGTTGGGTATTACGATGGCCAAATAAAGAAACTAATTATATATTAGAATAAATATATACATGAACGTTGTTCTAGGTATTAACAAATTATTTTTTTTATAATATTTAAACAGCTAAACGTACACCTATCTTGAGACCTATAATATATACATCTATTAACTAGAATAAAAAATCTATTCATAAATGTAGAAGTTCGAATACTCCATATATGTGAATTATTCAGATCAAAACACTAGCAATTGTTTAAAATACAATACTAAAACTAGAGCCTCATTTATGAAAAAAGTAAGTCTATTAAACATAAGTACACTAATTTCCTTTTGGATCGAAAAATCGTCCTTCCACTGCACACACAAAATTAGAAATTGTAATTAGTTAACTGTGAAATTTTTTATTTTCACAATATTGAATTATTTTAGCATTAACTTCTAAGAATATGGATTTATTAAAATGTCATAGAAAATTTGTTTATTATTAGCCAGATGCATTTGTGAGAATTTTGGCACTATATTTTCGGTCTACTGAAAATGACAGCTGTTAAAATAGGGCCGTTAAAATATGACCGTTGCAAAAGTACTGACCAAAGGCTAGTGTTTTCGGTCTATCGAAAGCCCATTTTCGATTGTATCCAACGGTCATAAATGGCTAGTTTTCATATAAACTTATAAATAGAAGCTATTTTAAGACTTGTAAAAGAGATTGCACGAACCAAAATCATTATCCAACTACTTTCAAAGTGAAAAAGTCTATTTCTACTTTAAATTAACTTTCAAATCATATTGAGCCAATCTTAGAGCATCCATTGTGCATTATTCTCAAATCTCCTAAGCCAAAATTGTATTCATTACTTTTATGAGGAGAATTCTTGAGTGTGTTCACTCTTAATTCTTGTAAAATCGTTGAGTATGTTGTGAGGTTGGCACCGAAATTATAAAATCCATGCATAGGTAAGGTTGCCACTAGAATCTAAATAACCCGATTTAAGTGAGATTGTTACCGGAGTCTAAACAACTTGTGTGTAGATGAGGTTGCCACCGGAGTCGAAATAACCCATAAGATTGTGAGATTGGTACCGTTGTCTAAACAATCCGTGTAGGTGAGGTTGTCACCAGAGTCTAAACAATTTGAGATTAGGCATAATAGAGCCAGAGTCAATACTATTATAAAGGCGTGGGTGACACTAAGAGGAATTTACTCTATTTGTAAAAAAGTCGGTCAAGCCCACAATCATGATCTGAATAGTGGAAGCTCATAGCAAATTGACAAGAGCCGGGGACGTAGGTAAGTCGTCGTGTTTATCGAACCTTATAAAAATTGAGTTTGTATTTTCTCTATCCCTACACTCTTTACTTTATTACAAATTATTTGATTGTGTGTTTGATATTTAGTGTGCTTAATTTACTTAGTATTATTATTATATGTTTGGCATTATTGTTTATTTAGCTTAAAAGTTTCAAAATAGTGGCCTATAATTTTACATAATTGAAAAGTTTCTTAAAAAGATTTAGAACCCAATTCACTCCCCTCCTGGATTCTCAATCTTGGGCTAATAATTGGTATCAGAGGTTGGTGCTCAATTTTAAAGACTTAATCGTCTTGAAATGGCATACCCAAATAATTTTCAAAACTTTTCAGATGAGGGGTAAGAACTTGACCGATGACTTCACCAAGCTCCCAACTTTCACAAAGAAATGATAGTGGATATTTCATTTTTAGAGGCAACACAAAAAGCAAGATCATTGGCATAAGTAATATCGGCAACAATTCTTTGCCTATCTTTGAAAATATCTTGCTAGAAATATAATATGCTTAATTTTTGTCAATTAGGTTATTAGAGTTATTGAGTTTTTCTTTTAACTTTTCAAATATTCAATTTGAAATTTTGAACAAATTAGATATATCTTTTGATTAAAAAAAAATTATTTTTATCATTGTTAAAATGTTTTCAAGTTAAGATAAATTTTGTTTTGTTTTAAAAGAAAATGTTAATTGATTATGGCATAAAAAACTTGGACATTCAAATCTTTACTAAATGAATCTTGTTGTGGTTTACCTAGTCTAATTGTTTTGGAAATGACAAGATTTGTAAAGCATGTTACTTTGTAAAGTAAGTAAATTTTTTTTTAAAAAAAAAGAATATTAAGCTTTCGAGATAGTTGCTAATTTTTTTTTAAAAGATTTACATGATTTTCTTTATTGATTTCAAAATGGGTATGTTAAATGCAAATGTTTTATTAAAATATTTTTAGGCCAAAATCATCAATACTATTTGTTATATTTTAAACCGGGTATTGATTAGACTTATTTTGAATAAAATACCATTGTGAGTTTTCAAATAATTAAAAACCCAATATTGGTTATTTTAGAGGGGATGCAAATATTTTTTTAATACCAAAGACAGTTTGAAAATTTTGATTCAACATCCAATGTTGGAACTTTTCCTAGTTACTTTACTACTAGAAATGCATAAAGAGAGTTTTTCAATAAAAAAGACTAAGTAGTAGATGAATCTAATGCATGTGATTTTCTATGAAACTAATGACTCCTCCAAAGAGAAAAGTATAGATGATATTGTTGTAGGTATGGAGTAAAGCTTGAATGATTGGATCTTAAAGATAAATCAAAAGATGATAATTAAGTTCAACCTCAACACAAAGAAGATGAAGAGCTTTTGGAAGGATAGAATCTTCATCAACCAATCAAAGTGTGTCTTCTCAAAAAATTTGAGCACAAGCGCTTAAAGCCTATAAAGACATCGAAACAAAGAATACTTGGTATGGTTAATTATAATGAATTTCCTTGGGTTGCTTTGTTTAAATATTGTTTATTTTGCTCAAACCTTCAAAAATAAATCAATGCTTATCAAATGATATTTTCTCAATGTTTTAGTTAATGGTTTAAATATTTTTCACATTTTTTCAAACAAAATTTTTCAAAAACCAGCAAAAATAGGTTTTTTTGGCATACCGAAAATATTTTCGGTCTACCGAAAAAGTGGCCTAGATTGTTCTATTTTTCTGCCATTTTCTATAGATCAAAAACCAGTTTTCAGTCTACCAAAAACTCGCAGTATGCCGGGTCTTTAAGCGATTTTAATGGTATTTAAATTTTTTTCTCTTATTTCTTCGGTTTTTCTTTGAATTTTTATTTATAAATGTTACGTTAAATGCTTATAAGTAAAAATAACCACAAGTGCGCGAGTCATAATTAAATAATAAAGTGATAAGTATAGAGTTATTTATCCCACAAGAAATTAGGTGTTAAAATATCGCTAAGTACCAGAATTTTCGTGACCTAACTGAATCTAAGTAACCAAACTAAATGAATTTATAATTGAATAAATATAAATATAAATACAAAAATAAAATATAGAAACTCAATGCACAGATGTACTAAGGGATTAAATTCACCTAACCATCAATTATGTCTTTTGATCACCACTTGCATTCTAATCAATTATTCCTAGTTTATAAGCCAAAAACTCAAAGGTATTTCTACTCTCTCTCTCGAGTGCCGAGCAAAATCATTCCTAAATCTCGGTTCCAATATCTCTATTTCTGTTGGTGTTTTTGCCCTAAGAGCAAAATATAAACAATGACTTGCTGATAAATAAATATATTTGATTTTATTTTATTTGCTTGTATATATTATTTATGATAATATACATAAATATCATGAAAATTCTGTGATTATAAATGTAACCTTAAACTTAGTATGTATAAAAGTTATACATACAAGAGGATTAAGTTTGAGGGATATAATCTAAAATTAGTCCGTAATTAATTATTAAAGTTGGGATCTTTGATATTAAATATTACTAGTACGGTCCATTACCATTGAGAATGGAACAGTCTGATCCGGACTGTTTATGTAGTGACATCAAATGGAGGCACTATATATAATTAAGATTATATAGGACTGGACCAGATAAATTTGAATATTCGATAACATCCGTTATAGAACAGAATGCTCGAATTTATCAACAAATGATCATATATGGAATGATCTTAATCCTGAGTAATTAATAGACTCATGTTTATATTTTTATGTCTCTTGATGTATTCGGTAACGTCTCAATTTATACTGGACCAAATCCTTATATGTTGGAGGCATGAGACTATAGATAGCTGGGAATATTAATTAACAATATGGAATCCATTCCTTCCTAACGGAAGTTAGAGAAATGATTCCCTTGAGTAATGATTTGGTACTTGAACGATAGAGCGCTCAATTTATGATTCGATCATGAATTTGTTGTTCATTAGAAAATCATGGGAACTTAAGGATAAAGAAGTAAATAGAGAGGGTAACGGATGACAAGCCAAACTCTATTTACGAATCATTTATGGAGGATTGATCTATATATAATGATTATATGGACAAACTTTATGATTGCTTTGAGTAATTTATACTGTAACTTTTAAGAGTGCAGTTC
>JXTC01000002.1:3558136-3645387 GCA_002914845.1 Trema orientale
TTTTTTTTTGAACATTAACTTGTGCAAGACAAGTTTACACGTTACCTTGGAAAAGAAATTAAGGAATTTCTTTTTCCTTTAAACGTGTAAGAGGATGTGTTTGAAATTGTTTTATTTTGTTTCTAAATTAAAATTATATGGAATTAATTATATAAATTAAATAGATAATTTTAATAGGATAGAAAAGTTTTTCTCCTGAAAAAGAAAACAAATTTAAAACGTTTAAAAACCCCTCCATTATGCGTGTAAGAGCTATCCTAATATAAAGGGATTTTATTTTCCTATTTATAAATATGTTGACAATCACATGGTTTTAAATGGTTTTAAAACCTAATTGAAAACTTTTTCTACAGAGAAAAATTCTCTCACTCCTTTTTGTCGTGCATTGAGAATTTTTTTTTAAGGATAAAATTATTTTTCCTATTTAAAATGATATGGCAATTAATATTAAATTAATTGGCCAATTTTATCAAATTAAAAAAGGGATTCTATGCGTGTAAATGGAAGAGAAAAAGAAGGAAATAAAATAAAAGAGGATTACACGTTAAAAACATTGCCTGAGACTTATTTTTGGGGTCTTGAACATGTAAAATTTTTCCAGGGAGAGAAAATTTTTTTTAACGTGTAAGAGTTGTTTTTATTTTTCCTCTAGTCTCCATCCTCTTGCTATCTCATGTGTTGAGACCTATAGCAAGATATTTTCAAAAAAAGTGTGTGATAGAAACAATAAGATTGTGACTATTAGGAGCCCACTCTCCAGTTCATTGGTGTCGAGGCTTGGTGAGGAAGATCGTGGTATCATACCCAAGAAATACAATCTCATCATCAGGAAAAGAAGAAAACTACAAGAAAGGTTTGCTCTTACTTTTCTTTGTCTATAGTTTTTTTTTTATTCAACGTATTAAAACAATAAAACCATATTGATTCCAAAACTCTGATATGGGTGTAAAAATTTTGATTATTACACCCACCACCTTCCGCTGCACCATATGATGGTTCTAACAATTTCTAACCTAGAAATAAGAATTCATTATATTCAATAATTCTGTGATCATAGCTTCAAAGGAATTATAGGTTCTCTCAAACTTTACAAGTCCTAGGTTATACTATCCTATGGTTATTTCTAAAATTCTCTTTCTCAAGCGTTGAATTCTAGAAACCATATCATCCAATTAGTAGTTAATTAGTTGAGAAGTATTAAGTACGGAATAGTATAAATGAATTCAAGAACAACATTAAAGAACATATTGAAAATCAAGACATAGAATCAAAGTTTAAGTTACATCATTCCCCAAGCATTTAATAATTTACTTCAACATAAGAGAATCCAATACTAATCTCTATAAGAAGTTCATACATCAATGACTTGGATAATAAAAAACCAAGGGCCAAGTATTCACTTTTGAATTTGACTGTATTTGTATGGGCAATTACAAACACCGTAGTCAATTATTATCCATTAGATAAAAAAATGGCAACTCAAAGGTAAATATGTACTAGAGGGGCAATACGGTAATTTTACCTCACTAGCACGGCATTACATCGGGAGTATATCTGTAGGTATAGTATATGCTAAATGGATCAAGTTAATTAAAGTGTTAATTAGCTTCACAAAAAATGTATATGACATTTAGTCTAAGAGTGCAATATTGGGCCTATAGTGGAGTGCCTCAATATTAATGGACAAGGCCTAACTATAATTAAGAGTTAATTATGATTATGGGTGATTGGCCCATTGGAACTTAGACTATTTGGATCCATTAGGTTCCCTGTCTAGCTCACACATAGCCCAATACTAATTAAATGGTCAGTTGAGTCCAATAAACCCATTAGGGTTTACATCACTCTATTACTTAAGAGAAAAGTTCTCCTAAGTCTCTGTACAATTTCACACGTCACCCTCAGTCATAGTGACTGTAGAAAACGTGAGATACAGAGAAAAGAGAGAGTGTGAGAGAGCCGAGCTGCCGCGGGAGAAATCCCGTGTTCGTTCATGGCTGCTGAGGGAGAAATACCCATGGTCATAGACGTCCAGTCTAGGAGAAGGAAGAGCATCTTTCGGATCGTTCGCTCATCTTTCGTTAGGAATCAAGAAGGTGCCCACACACCGGATCGTTCAACAGGCTCCACAGAATAGATGGGAAGGCTCAATGGTTGTAAAGTGCTTCCAGGTTTTATCTAAACCAAGATCCATGAATTGATTTATGTTAGATCAACAATCCTGTTTAGTTTGTCTTGCAAAGTTCAAGAAAAATTTTAAAATACCAATTCCACTGCATTCTTGATTTGTTTACAAAACTGCGAAAATCATTTTCGGTAAGATCTTTTTTCGGAAATATGTTTTCGAAATTTCTAGCAATCGGTACTAGAGCAAAGGTTTTCGATGATCTAGCGTATCTTATTCATGTTTATTCTCTTAAAGTTTGATGATCTATGATTTTTATCGTGATCTCTATGGTTATGTCTGGTCTTATTCATATTTATGAGTATGCTCTACTATATATGATGATTGATTGATTTAATGAGTTTAAATGATAATTAATTAGATGTTACTATGAGTTTATGATCATGTGTTTTTCATTTTTGATTATGATTCTAGCATATTCTTGATTTTCTATGTATTTACATTTTACGTTCTTGATAAAACTATACATAAAAAATCGTTTGATCTTTAATTGTGTTGTAGTTTTTGGAAAAACTATTAACAATTAAGTTATGAATTTTTCGGATTTAGAAACTGTACGAGGTGGCGCACGCTAAGAGTTGTGCGTGCCGCCCGAGTATGCAGCGGTGGGGAGACCCGCTCGCTGGCCGCGCAGGTGGCAACCCCATGCCATGGCCGTGCAGGAGCAACCCCGCACGGCCCACCCCATGCAGTGGCCGCGCGGGCGCTGCCTTACTCCCGTGGCTGCGTGGGTGGCACCCCGTGTGCTAGACGCATGGGTGTTGTCCCGCCTCCGTGGCCGCGCAGGCTTCGTCCCGCTCCTGTGGTCACTTCATCCCGTTCACGTGACCATGCAGGTACCGTCTTATATGGTGGCTGCATGGACGCATGGGATTTGTCCCATGCAGGTGTTGTCTTGTATGTCTGCCACATGGATGTTTCGTGAGTATGTGGATGCATGGGATTTGTCCCATGCATGGCTATGCAGGTACCGTCTTGTATGTCAGCCTTATGGACATTTCATGAGTACGTATGGAATTTGTCCCATGCATGGCCATGCAGGTGCCGTCTTGCATGTCGGCCACATGGATGTTTCGCGAGTACGTGGATGCATGAGATTTGTCCCATGCATGGCCATGCACGTGTTGTTTTGCATGGTGACAGCATGGGCGCTTCACGAGCATGTGGATGCATGGGATTTTGTCCCATGCGTGGTCGTGTGGTGCCCTGAGGCCATCATCTTCTTGATGGATCCCATTCCCATCCCGGCGTTCCGATCGGCATCCCAATGTCGTTGATGTCAGATTATCCATTTTAGATAATTTCTTATTTTAAATTTCCTTATTTGAATTTCGAATTAGAGACAATTTAAGAAATTTGAATTAGTTATCATATCTAATTTTTGAAGTTTAAATTTTGGTAACTAATCTGATAGGATAAGAGTCTGTCAGAAAATCCTACATTCTCTAATTTTAAAATTTAAATATTTAAATTTAAATTAAGGATAAGATCCTTAATTTATGGAAAGATTTAAATTAAGGATAAGATCCTCAATCTAAATAAATTCAAATCAAGGATAAGATCCCTTGATTTAAGGAAATTTAAATGAATATTTAAATATGGATAGGATCACATATTTAAATAAATTTGATTTCAAATTTAAATAAGGATAAGATCCCACAATTTAAGGAAATCAAATCCTGTCAGCTATCATTATCAGATAATGATTATTTAAATTAAATATGAGATAATTAATTTAAATAAATAGGAGATTATTAATTAGATATTATGTGATAATATTTAAACTTTTCAAATTCAAATTTTGGTTAGATATTTCCTAAACTATTTATGTGATAATTAGTTGTTAATTTGAATTTGAATTTGATTTAAATTCAAATTTAGAGATATTCAAGGAGATTCAAATAGTTAAATCTTTTACTATTTAAATTTGAAATTTATGAAGATTTCAAATTAAAATTAGATAGAATATCTTATCTATCCAAATCTATTTGAATTTGAATTTAAAGTTAGTAGTTTACTTTAATCAGATTAAAATGGATAATTAGAAATTATGAGATAATTTCGGATTTGGCTAAATTTTGAACTTTCTATTTATTTTTAATGTGATTAAAAATGATGACTAGATATTATGAGATAATTCTAAATTTAAATTTATGTGATTAGATAATATTGCTATATTAATTATTTGACAATTAATTTACGATTTGAAATTCAAATGTTGAATTTAAATCAAGAAATAATCCAGAAAATTTAATATTAAATTTTCAAAAGATTATCTACATAAGTTATCTAATAATTAATTTAAAGATTTAAAATTCAAATATTGAATTTAAATCTAGAAATAATGTAACAGATTAATGTGATTAAATCTTTTAGATAATCAATATTAATTATGTGATAATTAATTTGAGATTTGAAATTTAAAAGTTAAATTTAAATCAACAGATATTTGTAGAGATTTAATTTGATTAAATCATCTACATATCTAATTTAAATCTTGTGAAGATTTTAATTAGTAAAAATCTATATTATCCAATTTAAATTTAAATTGATAGTTTACATTTTATTTTAATGAGATTAAAATAATGATTAAAAATTATGAGATAATTTGAAATTTGAAAATCCAATCAGTTGGAGATATTAAAATTATGCGATAATTAAATTTATAATTCAAAATTTAAATTTAAAAGTTGAATTCGAATTTTGAAATATTCAAGGAGATTTAATTTGGACTAAATATTTGAATTAAATAAATTAGATTTTGTGAAAATCTTAATTATTTAAATTTGAATATTATCTCTCACAGTTATTATTTAATATTATCTTTTGTGAAAAGATTGTTCAATTATTAAATAATATTAAATGCTAGAATGATTGATAATCATTAACTTTTCTATTTTATTAAATTCTGTCAATACTTGATTATTATATGAATAATGTTGCATGCATATTCTATATAGAGTATTTAATTACATGATCTTAGTAACATGCCATATGGGATAGTAGAGCTACTCACATTCAAAATATGAACATGGTTACATAACTGATTTTAGGTTACTAAGTAAGTTAGATAACTGGGTAAAATCATTAAATCCCTAATTATAAAATATTGAGTCGGAGAAGGTATAAGATATCTACGGTCTCCATTGTTGGTTCATTATATACTAGGATGAGCCTCGCCTCAGAATCTTACTGAGCTCCCTAAGAAGGTTTTCGTCCTGGTAGTACTGGAAATGAATTTCTTAGGATAAGGTATTAGGTGGACTGTACGAGGCCGATCACCCTTAGGAGACGGTCTTATATAGAAAGCTTAATTACTAAAACAATGGTTACACACTCAACTCGAAATACTGATATCCTCCCGTAGAAGTTCTTGTTAGTAGAGTAGAGGACTAAATTAAATGGTAGTTAGAAATATGGAATGTGAGATATTTGTCTCATTTTCTAAATGAAAATATTTCAGTTTGACTTGTTAATTGCATGACTTCCCGTAGGAGGCTTATAATTAATGGAAAGTTGAATTACCATGAATATTAGTGATAGTCTTAGTGATACTTCACTTGCATATTGTATATTTTACTTTATATTATGTTAATTATTCAAAATATTTGTTATATGATGTTTGCTATTATATGGATAATTTATTCAAATAGATATCTCCTTAATTCCTTTACCCACTGTACTCACACACACATAACTTGTATGGTTAGACTATGTCGTCTGGATTGATGTAACTTAGATTTAGTACTTATGGCTGATATGTTATTGAGTTTTTACTCTTATATGTTTGTCTACATTCACTGGTGAGACTAGTGAAAAAAAATAAAACATATATGTAGTGAGATAATTTCTAGATAATTCATTGATACATGTTGACATGAGATGTCCAATATATTACTACATGAAATTCAAGAAATTCAAACCACTACAATATTATGCTAAATCTCAATAAAATATTTAATGAACATCTTCACGAAGCTAAAATATCTAAAGGTGAATTTTCGAATCCTTGGCTAAAAAGAAAATATTTCCTATATAGCGCTTAAAGGATATTGAAAGAAAATTGTTAGGGTCACCTATACAATGCTTGATTGGAAGGTAATAACAATTTATTGTTCATTAACTTATTTTAGTGGATGACTTAATGAATCTTGGATAGGATTCAAGAATCATTAACTATGTTTGCATATCTGTTGCAAAGGGTTCTAAGAAACCAAGGAGTTTAGTGAAGGCAAGTTTACTAAGAGTAAGGACTTCAATGACTATAGTGTCTGTACATAAAATAAGAAATATTTAAATTCATGTTTGATGAATTTATGATTAGAGCTTAAAAATTTAAGCATTTAAGAGAAATTTTATTTTTGTTTCATATTTGATGAAACGATATTATTCCGTTTGTCTCAACGACAAATTTTCTATGTGAAAGAATAATATTCTTAATTACACTAAATGACATTTTTATTGACCTAAATTATTCTCATTGTATGATACTAATAATGATGAGATTGAACATGATAAATCTAATCATAAGAAAGGGAGTAAGTACTAAGAATAAAACATATTTGTACTTTGGTTATATTAATCTAAATATGATCCAAAGATTGGTTAAGGATAGGCATCTAAACTTATTAGAAGCCATAGATTCACCAATCTGCAAATCTTATCTGGAAGGTAAAATGACTAAAGGGTCCTTTGTTAGAAAAGACCTAAAAATATAAGAATATTTAAAAATAGTACATATTGTTGTCTGCGGACCCTTGAGCAATCAAGCCTAATGAGGTTTTGAATATATCATTATGAATGATTATTCATAATTTTATTATGTTTTCCTAATGTTACTGTTAATTGAATTCTTTTGAAAAGTTCAAAGAATTGAAAGCAAAAACCAAAAAGCAATAAGAAAAAGTATAAAGATTCATCGATTGGATCGAAGTGTTGAATACCTCTATAGAGAATTCTAAGGAATATCTCATAAACAATGAAAACTTTTGGCTATAACTAAGTTTTTGTTCAATTGTTCATTATTATAAAATCTTTTGGGATATGTCTTAGAGACGGTGATATGCCAACTGACAGAGCTCCATCTAAGTCAATACTTAAGACACCATTTTGAAACATGGAAAGGACATAAAGCTAATTTATGGCATATCCATATTTGTGGCCGTCCAGCATATGTGCTGAAAGGGAAAATGACTAAGTTGGAATAACAATATGAATTGTATCTGTTTATAGAAAACCCAAAAAAAATAGAAGGATGTTACTTCTATAGTACTGAAGTAAGAAAGTATTTGTTAGAACAAATGTCTTTTACTTAGGAGAAAACTATATGAAGTATTTAACCCCAAATTAAGTTATTTCGTAAGGAAATAACTGATGATGTAATCAGCCTATCTATAAAAGATAGAATAGAGTAAGTACTTAGGAAGGATAAATCACTAGAAAATCAACATATATCGAACTCTCATTATAGTGCGAGGATTGTGAGACAATCTGATAGGTATTTCGGAATAAGAGAGTCCTATAACCTAGAATCTGATTACTTTATCTACAAAGAGGTAATAGATGATGTTGGTATAGATCTCTAGCAAAAGGCAATAAAATCCACATTAGAGTCTATATACTCTAACAAAATCTGGGATTTTATAGATCTACTTAGAGGGATAAAACCTTTTAGGTGTAAATTAGTCTATAAGAGAAAAAGAGGAATAGACTAGAAAGTAAAGACTTTCAAGGCAAGTTAGTTATAAAAGGATTATATACAGAAAGAATGCCTATTTTGGTGTTATGATCAAGTTTATTGATATACTCTTTTCTATAGTCGTATCTCTTGATTATGAGATATAGTAGATGAACGTCAAGATAGCTTTCCTGAATAGCAATTTTGATGATTGTATCTAAAAGGTATAGCCAAAGGGATTCATTGAAAAAGGCCAAGAAAGCAAAGTTTATGAAACTTTAGAGATCTAATTTATAGACTTAAGTATTTGTCTAGAATTTATTGATTTGATCAATAAATAGACGAATCTTGTATCTATAAAAGATTCAGGGCAGGAAAGTGATTTTTCTGATTTATATATTGATAATATACTAATCATTGGGAATGATATAGGATGACAATTATTAATAAGAATTTACTTAGTACAATAGCATGATATTTATTATGCTATTGGAATAGTAAGTTGTTACTAATCCAATCCAGAACTTGAACATAGAGTTATAGTCAAGTGTATCCTTAAGTATCTTCAGAGAAATAGGAACAATATGCTTATCTATTCTAGAGAAAGATCTGACTTATGTAAGATATATTAATTCGAATGCTCGATCTGAAAATATACTCTAGAGGATTAACCTTTTGTTATATATTAACCCTAGTAGAGAGACATTATAGTGAGTAAGATAGCCTTAGCAGAAGAATCTTGCTGATCCGTTTACCAAGTCTTTAGCAATCAAAGTATTTGAGGATCACCTAGAAGAAATGGGACTGCGTGATATATCACATCTGCTTTAAAGGGCAAGTAGGAGATTGTTGGGAATATGCCCGAGAAAGCAGTTTCTTTGTTTGGCATTTTAAACAATGTTTATTAGATTTAAGTGTTATCTATTTGTTGTTAATAAATTCCATATTATGTCCCAATTATATTCATGTGATGTTTATATTTTCTATTATACAAACGTCTAAAAGTTTCCATGACTAATAATGAATAATAAAGAATTGTTCGTGTGAAGTGTTCACATGTGGGAGACGGAATTCTTTATTTCTGTCTAAATTAAAAGTTCACATTCTGCAAATAAAAATGGAATACTTTATTTTACCATAGAATATAGTGTTGTCTATTTTAATGGGATTGATGAAGTCTCCAATCATTGAAGTGTCTGACTTCAGATAGAAACACTAGTGCATTATAAGAAAGTTATAAGTGCATTGAATTGGACCAAGTGAAAATAGAATTTGAGGTTAAGTGCCGTAACTCAATATTCTATCTTTCACTAATCTAACACTATTGCAAGATTACCTTAATCCTAATGATTGTCAAACTTGCTTTCATGAGTTTTATCTTTTTGACTTACTAAAGGACTAGTTTCGATTATATGGTTCGAACTCCGGTATCTTGGAAGATAAGATTTGTGAATTGATGAGAAAGCTCTTTATGATTTGGACACCATGCATATAATGTCACTTTGAGTTTTTTCAAGGACTTGGATAATAAAAAACTAGGCGTCAGGTATTCACTTTGTGAATTTGACTGTGTTTGTATGGGCAGTTAGAAACACCGTAGTAAATTATTATCCATTAGATGAAAAATGGCAACTCAAAGGTAAATATGTACTAGAGGGATAATACAGTAATTTCACTTCACTAGTACGGCATTGCATCGGAGGTATATCTGCAAGTATAATATATGCTAAATGGATCAAGTTAATTAAAGTGTTAATTAGCCTCGCAAAAAATATATATGACATTTAGTCTAAGAGTGCAATATTGGGCCTATAGTGGAGTGCTCCAATATTAATGGACAAGGCTCAATAATAATTAAGAATTAATTATGATTATGGGTAGTTGGCCCATTAGAGTTTAGATTATTTGGATCCATAAGGTCCCCTGTCTAGCTCACACATAGCCCAATACTAATTGAATGGTCAGTTGAGTCCAATAAGCTCATTAGGGTTTACATCACTCTAATACTTAAGAGAAAATTTCTCCTAAGTCTCTGTACAATTTCACACGCCACTCTTAGTCATAGTGACTGTTAAAAACGTGAGACACAGAGAAAAGAGAGAGTGTCAGAGAACCGAGCTGCTGCGGGAGAAATCTCGTGTTCGTTCATGGCCACCGAGGGAGAAATACCCATGGATATAGACGTGCAGTCTAGGAGAAAGAAGAGCGTCTTCCGGATCATCCGCTCATCTCTCGTTGGGAATCAAGAAGTTGCCCACATACTGGATCGTTCAACAGGCTCTAGAGAATTGACGGGAAGGCTCAATGGTTGTGAAGCGCTTCCAGGTTCTATCTAAACCAAGATCCATGAATTGATTTATGTTAGATCAACGATCCTATTTATTTTGTTTTGTAATGTTTCAAGAAAAATTTTAAAATACCAATTCTACTGAGTTCTTGATTTGTTTACAAAACTGTAGAAATCGTTTTTGGTAAAATCTTTTTCGAAAATATATTTTCAAAATTTCTAGCACAAGGTTAGCTTGAAAGGCTCAAACGGTCCAAAGATGGCCTAAATCATTTCTCCAATAACACCTAACATAAAATTTCCTCTCAAGCTTTACTCAAATAGATTCTAGAGTTTATGAGATGTCAATACCTATCTAATGCTCACAAGTTTTCTCCAAAAGCTCAAATAGTCAAGTGATCATGATTGTCATGCTCAAATGTGTAGAATCAAAAATGAACTTTAACCAGTGTGAATTAAGTACACAAATAATTTCAATGAATTGCATTTCAAAAGACCTAAAGAATATTTAGTGACTAACTCATCATCAATATTGAGTTATCTCATCTCAACAAAACTCACAGCTTATTCAAACAAGTAAAAGAAAACAAAAGTGAATAAAAGATTTTCCAAAAGAAACAAACTCATAGGAAGAAAAGTCACAACTACCAACACACAAGCAAAGCCATACTGTTAGGCTATTTCTAACACGTAAAACACCGCAAGTATACGGGTCGCAACAAGTAATATAGAAGATAAATGAGTGTCGAATCCCACGAGGAGCAAATGAATTACAAGTGCTAAGTGCTAACCAAAACTAGTTTGCAATTTATCCAAATGACAGTAAATGAATATTGTGATCAAAAACTAAAACGTAAAATCAATATAAAAGAAAATAGCAAAATCACACTAACAACCGACAGTAGTTTCGCAACAATGATATAAAACCTAGGGATGCAATTGTTATACTAAACGCATATACGTAAAATAACTGTAAGTGCACGGGTCATAATCAAGTAATAAAGTGATAAGTATAGAGTTAACGATCCCACGAGGAATTGTGTGTTAAATTATCGTTAATTACCGGAATTATCGTAACCTAACTTTATCTAGGCAACCAAACTAAATGAGTTTTTAACTTAATAAATACAAATATAAATAGAAATAAAAAATAAAATATGGAGACTCTATGCACGAATGTACTAGGGGATTGAATTCACTTAACTATCAATTATGTCTTTCGATTACCAATTACATTCAAATCAATTATTCCTAGTTTATAAGCCAAGAACCCAAAAATATTTCTACTCCCTCTCTCGAGTGCTGAGTGAAATCATTCCTAAATCCCGGTTCCAATACCTCTATTCCGAACCTAGAATTTAAGAATTCATTATGTTCAATGGTTCATTGATCATGGCTTCAAAGGAATTATAGATTCTCTCAAACTCTACAAAATCCTAGGTTATACTATTCTATGGTTGTTTCTAAAATTCCCTTTCTCAAGTGCCAAATTCTAGAAACCAAATCATCCAACTAGTAGCTAATTAGTTGAGAAGCACTAAGCATAGAATAGCATAAATAAATTCAAGAACAATATCAAAGAATATATTAGAAATTAAGTCATAGAATCAAAGTTTAAGCTATATCATTCCCCAAGCATAAAACAATTAGTTCAACATAAGAGAATCCAACTCCAATCTTAACAAGAATTTCATATAGCTAAACATATTCAACAAATCAAGCATAATACAAAATTCAAATGAGATTAGGGTGAGAAAGAGGATGAGAAAAACTCTTTTGTAGAGGTAGAACTTCAAGCTTCAATCTCTTCAAGCTACTCTCTCAAGCATCCTCTCCAAGAATTTTAGCTCCAAGCTCTTTCCTCTCTAGAAATTTTGAGCTTTCTTTGTTGTGTTTTCTCACCAACTCTCCACAGTTCAGATGGAGGCTCAAGGATGTATTTAAGGGACTCTAAGATGACCTAAGCTGGGTAGAATGTCAACCATTCGATCAGATGGCATCAATGGTCCAGATTGGCTCTAAAAACTCGGTAAAGATGCGCTTCCGGACACTGTGTAGTGCCGCAGCGCTCCCTGGCCAGTGCCGCGGCGCTCTAGCCTCTGGATGTCTAATTTCCAGGCAACAGCGAGGCGCTATTTGGTCAGTGTCGCGGCACTTTTGACTCTGGAACTCAGCACGACAGCTTTTCTTCCCCGGGTCGCCATTTCTTCATTTTAGCTCTATTTTGCCTGATTTTCATTGTGTTGCATTCGTATTGAACTCAACTTTCATCCTAAATTGTTGAAATATCCATATTTGTCACCAATTTTTCTTGATTCTCATTTATTTATAAGAACTATAAAAACAAAGCAAAAACACATCAAACCGACAAAAATACTTGAGAACTTACAATTATTTGAGTTGAATGATGCTTGATTTGTGAGTAAATCAATCAGTTGCTGAGAATGTTCTTCCAAGGATAATTGGAAGATTTTCATCTTCCTCTATATCAAGAACAATGAAATCAGCTAGGAAGAATAGCTTTTCCACTTTCACAAGCACATTCTCAATGATTCCTCTTGGATACTTGATAGACCTATCCGCAAATTAGAGCATTGTTGTAGTTGGCCTTGCTTCACCTGAACCAAGTCTTCGAAACACAGAGAATGGCATCAAATTGACACTAGCTCCCAAATCACATAATGCCTTGCCGAAGAAGTTATCGCCAATAATGCAAGGGATGTTGAAGCTTCCCGGATCCTCAAGCTTAGAAGGAAGCTTGTTTTGAAGATTGGCACTGCACTCCTCCGTGAGAGTGACGGTCTCACATTTCCCCAATCTTCTTTTCCTGGAAAGGATCTCCTTCATGAACTTAACATAGCTCGGCATTTGCTAAAGTGCCTCGAGGAAGGGGATATTGATGTGTAGATGCTTGAACACTTCCAAGAACTTGGAGAATTGTTGGTCAAGCTTTTTCTTTTGAAAGCGTTGAGGAAAAGGCAAAGGTGGATTATAAAGGCATGCCTTTAATGTTGAGGGACTCCTAGTATTCTCACTTTCAACTAGTTTTGTTACATCATTTTCTTTGGCTTGCTCTTCCTCAACAACTTCTTTAACCATTGGCTTCGAAGGGGAAGTGTGCTGCTCAATAGTCTTCGGTAACTTTCTCCCAGTTCTTAATGTAATAGCATTGCAATGCTCCTTACTTTATTCCTTGGATTCACCTCGGTATTGCTAGGTAATGCTCCTTGAGGCCGGTTTGTTAAAGCATTGGCCAAGTTGTGTCTCCAAGGTTCTCATGGTGGCTGCTTGATTTTAGAGGTTAGCTTCGTTCTTTGCAATATAGTACATGAGTATCTCCTCCATAGATGGCTTCTTCTCTTGTGGTGGTGGCTCTTAATTTTGAAATCCTTGATATTGCATTGATCTAGCATTAAGATTCTGCCCTTGTTGATCCTGACTACTCTAAGAGAAATTCAGATGATTTCTCCATCTGAGATTGTAAGAGTTGGAGTAAGGGTTGTGACGTTGGTGTTGATTGTGGTTCCCCACAAAGTGAGCCGACTCCATACTCAAAGGGCAATAAGAGTTCAAGTGGTTGTCAACATATTACTCACAAGCACCAGCTGGGCTTTGGAATGCATGCAGACCATGAATTGCCATAGAATCGAGCTTCTTAGTCATTGACTCTAAGTTTTTCGTCAATGCATTCACTTAAGCTGCTAAAGAAGAAATAACCTCTAACTCGTTGACACTAGCAGCTCTCCTTGGATTGACACGCTCGGAAGGCTATTGGTAGTTGTTCACCGCCATTTCTTCTAATAACTCAAATACATCATCCGTTGATTTACTCATCAATGCAGCACCGGCTGCCGCATCTACAACGGTCCTCAAATGACCCATCAAACTGTTATAGAATGTTTGCACAAGTAGCCACTTAAGTATCCCATGATGTTAAAATTTCCTCATCAACTCCTTATAGTGCTCCCAAGCCTCGTACAAGGATTCATTGTCAAATTAAGGAGGTGATGTCGTTTCTCAGCTTAGCAATCTTGGCTAGAGGAAAGAACTTGGCAAGAAATTTCTGAGCTAAGTCCTCCCATATAGTGATGGATCCCGAGGGTAAGGTATTCAACCGACCCTTAGCCTTGTCCAACGAGAACAATCTCAAGCGAATAGCATCCTCGCTATCTCCGTTATGCTTGAAGGTGTCGCATATCTCCATGAAATTCATGATGTGTTAGTTAGGATCATCACTAGGTAGGCCACCAAATTAGCACATAGCTTGCACCATCTGAATGATTACCAGCTTCAACTCAAAGTTGGTGTCGTTGATAGTCAGCCTCCAAATGCTAGGAAAGAAACCTCCAAGGATAGGGACTGCAAAGTCCCTCAAAGGTCTAGCGTTATCTCGGTCTCCCATAGCTACTTGAGGGTTGACAGCCTGGTTCCTTTGTCTTAAAATTTCCCTTAAGGTATGCTCAATCTCAGGATTAATTGATAAGAAGTCCGTACTCCTCGTGCGTCTCATGTAGCAAAATAGATGTCTTGAGATTCACAGCAAAAAGAAAATGTTTGAATTAAATTGAAACTAATAGATATTAGTATTAACAAGTAGTAAATCACTATACTCCCTGGCAACGGTGCCAAAAACTTGTTGGGCTATTTCTAACACGCAAAACACCACAAGTATACGGGTCACAACAAGTAATATAGAAGGTAAGTGAGTGTCGAATCCCATGAGGAGTAAATGAATTACAAGTGCTAAGTACTAACCAAAACTAGTTTGCAATTTATCCAAACGATAGTAAATGGATGTTGTGATCAAAAACTAAAATGTAAATTCAATATAAAAGAAAATAGAAAAATCACACTAATAACTGACGGTAGTTTTTGCAACAATGATATAAAACCTAGGGATGTAATCTCTTCTAACTCCTTCAATTATTGGTTTTCCTCACTATTCAATCATCTATTTAGAATTAAGAGTCGAGAACTCAATGATATTCACAAATTCTTTTTCAAGATATCGGTGAAAATGCTTAAACAAGATAGTATATTATTCCTAACATAAATTGATTAAACTCATTAAGCTTGGTAATTCCCATACATGGTTGCATAAGTTACTTAGGTATATTCCTATCCTAAGTAAACTCACTTTATACTAGGCAATCTTATGTTATTCAACCTATGTCCAAATCTAAACTCCCCTTTCCAAGTTTATATAGATTTTAGACAACAATCAATTCAATGGCCAAAGGAACAGAAGCAGTAAGCATAAGGTGGAACAATTAACTTATCCATGGATAGCAAGAAGGAATGAGGAAATCAACGTAAATAAATTACATTCGAGGTTTGATTATATTCCTAGCAAAAGAGTTTAGTTCATAATCATATCAAGAGAAACACAATAGAGATGATAAAGCTTATACATATTCACAGCAGAAAATGAAAAGATAAAACTGAGAAAGAGAAAGAAAAACTCCTTGAAGCTTGCTCAATCTTCTCGTCTCCCCTTAATTCCTGCGGCTCTTTGTAGTTTCTCCTTCAGAAGCTCTCTCAAACTCTCTCTAAAACCGGTTGTTAGGATTTTTTCGTCATACTCAGCAGATGGCAGAAGAAAGGTTAAATACTAGAGGCAAAACCGGCCACAATCCAGGAATTCTGTAACGTGTCTGTACTTTGTGGTGCTGCAGCGCCAAGACGATGGAGAAGATGGTGCTGCAACACCGAACCGTAGTGCTGTGCTGCCACAATACCCAGGAGACGACACCGCAGCACCACTTCGTGCCACGGAGTATATAACCCGGTGCCACGGCATTAATGCCATGGGGCCGCGGCACCGTGCACTTGGCACTGCGACACTATTCCTTGGTGCTGCGGTGCCAGGTTTCTGGAACTTTTGACGCTGCAGCGCTCACTTTTTGCCAAGTTTTCTCCATGCTGCGCTGCTTCACTCTGCGGAGATGGCGTTTGCCTATCGTTGCTCACAAATGGTCTACTTTGCCTTGATTACACCTTGATTTCTCTTGAAAAGTTAGTATTCTCTAGTAAATGACTCCTTATCTGCAATATACACCAAAAAAACAAAATTGGATAAAAAGAACTCAAAGAGGAGCAATTCTTAAGCTTGAAAGGATAGTAAAGTTAAGTGTAGAATTCAGTTAACACATACCCAACAAATAACTAATCAATAAGTGTTTTCACCCCTAAACTCAAAATTGACAATGTTCTCGAAATTTAAATGTTCAATGTAAGCAAAAGGTAAAAGAACACGTACCGGGGAGACGAGACATTCTCATCTCCTATTAAGGTTGGCAAAAGTAGTACTCCGGGCAAGGTGACTCTAACTTGAATAGTATGGGACTCCTTTCCGTAATTTGTATCTTTAGGATTATTCATGCACAACTTGATAAAACTCATCAAATAGCGGCTTCCGCCCATAGTATGTGTCATACAACACAACAAATGGGTCTTATTTTTGAATGCCCTCAAACTTGGCGATATATGGAAGTGTTCGACACGTACGATCAACTTGTTTTGGCTCCGGCACATGTAATTGGTGGGCTTGAATAAACGGTACTAGCGATGGTGGATAAGAGTTTGGCCATATAGGATCGTTATAAATGAGATCTTTGATGAATGGTGGCGGCATGATGATTTGGATCTCAAAGGGTGAAGATTCACAAATATTGCCTTATGATTCTTCCTCATTGATCCACTCTTGGTTATCCTCCTCACTTGGGCAGTCATCATCAAACAAAACCAAGATCCTCTCGCTTATGCTCGGGTTCTCACGGTGGCTTTCATCATTGTTTGTGACATGTGCATCTATCATAGCCACCGCCCTTGTCATGGCCTCAAGGGAGTCAAATAGAGACTCAATTTTTAAGTTAAAAATAGTCTCCCTTCTCTCCCATTCCTCATTGCAAAGCCTTGTCTCTTCCAAAAATAGTGCAAAAAGATATTCAAGACTGGGAGAAGGCTCCTCTTGGTGATGTTGAGTACCACA
The DNA here is from genome assembly GCA_002914845.1 of Trema orientale. Classification (NCBI taxonomy): domain Eukaryota; kingdom Viridiplantae; phylum Streptophyta; class Magnoliopsida; order Rosales; family Cannabaceae; genus Trema; species Trema orientale. The sequence goes on from JXTC01000002.1 coordinate 3,575,277, forward strand.
CCATGGTGCCGAAATATTGAAGTTATCTTCCAAACTGAGGTGGCTTGGTAGATAATTCCAACTTCGATAGTTAAAGTCAGCCATGTCTTCCAATAACCAATAAGCTTCATCAATGGATAGTTAGTAAATAGAGGTGGTACCATTTCCTCTTTCCACCCATATTCTTATTTCGAACCAAAGGTTGTTGAGGAAGTTTTGTATTTGACACTCCAGGGATAAACTATGATTCGGGCATAGTGTGAGTAATTCCTTGTATCTTCATCATGCATAATAAAATGGCTCTAAGTCTCATTGAGAGAACCATAAGATGTCGATCTATCATCCCTAAGCACCTCACAAAACAAACATTTAAAAATAAAAATTAAAAACGAAAATGAACGCCTAAAGTAAAATCAAGTAACTTACTCCTGATATCAACAATAATCTAAAATGCCAATTCCCCGGCAATGGCCTGTTACGCTAAATGCATATAAGTAAAATAATCACAAGTACACGAATCATAATCAAGTAATAAAGTGATAAGTATATAGTTGTCGATCCCACGAGGAATTAGGTATTAAATTATCGCTAAGTACCAGAATTATCGTGACCTAACTTTATTTAGACAACCAAACTAAATGAATTTATAATTGAATAAGTACAAATATCAACTATGTCTTTTGATCACCAATTGCATTCTAATCAATTATTCCTAGTTTATAAGCCAAGAACCCAAACGTATTTCTACCCCCTCTCTTGAGCGTCGAGTAAAATCATTCTTAAATCCCGGTTCTAATATCTCTATTCAGAACCTAGAAATTAAGAATTCATTATATTCAATGGTTCATTGATTTATGGCTTCAAAGAAATTATAAATTCTCTCTCCTAGGATATATAATCCTATGGTTGTTTCCAAAATTCCCTTTCTCAAGTGTTAATTCTAGAAACCAAATCGTCCAACTAGTAGCAAATTAGTTAAGAAGCATTAAGTATAAAATAGCATAAATAAATTTAAGAACAATATCAAAGAACACATTGGAAATCAAGACATGGGATCAAAGTTTAAGTTACATCATTCCCCAAGTATATAATAATTAGTCCAACATAGGAGACTCTAATACTAATCTCAAAAAAAAGTTCATATATCCAAACATATTCATAAATCAAGCACATGAAATGAGATTAGAGTGAGAAAGAGGATGAGAAAAACTCTTTTGTTGAGGTAGAACTTCAAGCCTTCAATCTCTTCAAGTTATTCTCTCAAGCATTCTCTCCAAGAATTTTTGCTCCAAGCTCTTTCTTCTTTAGAAATTTTGAGCCCTCTTTGTTGTGTTTTCTCTCTAACTCTCCACACTTGAAATGGAGGCTTAAGGATATATTTAAGGAGTTCCAAGATGACCTAGGTCGAATGGAATATTAACCATTCCATCAGATGGTTTCAAAGGTCGAGATTGGCTCTAAAAACTCGCTAAAAATATACTTCAGGAAGCAGGGTAGCGCCACGCGCCCCCTGGCAAGTGCCGCAGTGCTTAAGCTCGAGAAATCTGATTTCTAGGCAACGCCACGGTGCTAATATTCAAGCACTGTGGTGCTCTCAGTTCTAGAAATCAGCACGATATCTTTTCTTCCCGAGAGCGTTGTTTCACCGTTTTAGCTCCATTTTGCCTGATTTTCGTTGCATTGCATTCATATCTGACTCAACTTTCATCACAAGTGTTAAAATACCCATATAGCATCAATTTATCTTGATTCCCATTTATTTACAAGAATTACAAAAACAAAGCAAAAACGCATCAAACCAGCAAAAATGCTTAGAACTTAAAATTATTTTAGTTGAATGATACTTAATTTGTGAGTGACTTAATTACTCATCAATGAGCTTAATTTTGATTAACATATTAATTACTCATATGTGATTCAAATGGATTGTATAATACATATTTCTTAAACTCTTATATTTGTGCAAATACTTGACCGTTTTTATATGACAAACACCATGCATAATTAATTGAATTATTTTATTTATACTGGTGATGTATTTGAACTCAAAATGACATATTATTTGAATTCAATGTTTATATTTTGTAACTTTGTCATTTTGAATATTTATTTATGATTCTTCATCCTATAATTTTTTGAAAACAAATTTTTAATGAATATCATATATAAGATTCTCATTAGCATTCAAGATTTTGGATTGACATTCTTTGAGCTGCAATGATAGTTTAGACTCTATATAAATATTTTATGATGTGATGAAGTCTTGTCTTGAATGTTTCTCTTAGCTTATGCCTTATCCATACTTTCCATTATTTGGCATTGATATCTCTCATATATGAATGATCTTTTCTCACTTTGATAATTAACATTTTGATCATGATTCATATATTGAGGGGGAATATACTTATGATTTGCTAATACTAAATTGATTATATATCTTTTGAATGCATCATTTTTTATATGCTATCTATAGCTTGATGAAAATGAAAAAAAAAAAAAGAAATTATTTCACTATTGTGCTTTAATAATTTGAATTTCTCTCATGCATTGTGATGATTATACTTCGAGAAATTTTTTTTAACAAGTGAAATATTAAGATTTAGAGATTTTATGATCTTGATTAGATACAACTTCTCTATTTTGAATATGCTATAGTTGTTATACTTATTATTAATAGAAGAAATTTTGCCAAAAATTCAAAAAAAATGCTCTTGTTTTCACTTTGGCATCATATTATTATTCAATCTTATGTTTGATATTGTTTTTCTTATTTTGAAGATTATTCAATTCTAGATTCCTCCTTATCTCTTTATTGCTTAACTTGTAATAGTGTTTTTTACACTGAGAGAAAATTATTTGTGTGTTGTTCTTTCATATACTTTGTCAAGAATTCAAATAGAGAGAGTAATATAGTGAATTAATATAGGGAGAATCTTATTTCCAGGAATAGATTGGTTTGTATGAGATATCTAGTTTGAAATTTGTTTCTATCTTTTTAATGATATCAAAAGGGGGAGAAAATGTTGATTTATGAATATAAAGAGAAAAAGAAAATATTCATTTATCAGTGTGCATATTTTAAGAGGGAGAATTTTATTTAGCACATTTTTAATTTTCTCATAATATGCTTACGATGAGAGAGGAAATCTTTTTACTTTCTCAAGTATATTTTGATATGGAGCCTAAAATATGGTAAGAATTAAGGTAAACATGTCGAATTTCATATTTCTATATCCTTATTAAATATTTTCTTTTTTATCATAAATCAATGTTTGTCATTATCAAAAAGAGGGAGATTGTAGAGAAATTAAGATTTCAATCTTTCTCACTCTTATTTTGAAGATAACAAATATTTGATTTAGTACTAATGACTTACTTGAGTGTGTAGTGAAATAGTTTTAAAGTTCTAACTCAAGTTGATCAAGGAATCAAGCTTAAAGATGAATGCATATTGGACCTATTAGAATCAAGTTTGAAGATAGAAAAATCAAGATGCAAGATCATGCTTAGATAGGTTATATTTCACATTTAGTCTTGTATTTGATTTAGTTCATTGCACATAAATTCTCTTTGGATTGGCCCATGCTTTCAAAAGAGTTTTCAAACTATTCTAATCTTAAAATAGTTATTTTATTATAGAAGTTTGAAAATATAAAATAATGATCTATTTAAATGAGCAAAATATTTTTTNATTATTTGAAATACGCTAAAAAAAGATTTTATATTTGCAAACTAGAATTTGTTTTGGTATGAATACTTTTTAAATTATTGTTAAATACCTTTGTGAAACTAAAACAAGTTTACAATAGCCAAAATATTCTTTTTAAATTGATTTCTAATGTTTTTAAAGTGTTTAAAATAAGCTTAGAAATCAGATTTTGAAAAACGCCAAAAGCTGTCAAGATCTGAAAAATGGCCAAAATGTTGAAATTGTCTGACCAAGATTTTCAGTCTACCGAAAATAGCAGTTGGTAAAATATGACTGTTGCAAAAGTACTGATCAATGGCTAGTGTTTTTGGTCTATCGAAAACCCATTTTTGGTCGATCGAAAATGGCAAAAATTATATCTAATAGTTATAAACGGCTAGTTTTTACACAAGCATATAAATAGAAGCTATTTTAAAACATGTAAAAGAGATTGCACGAACCAAAATTGGTATCCAACTACTTTCAAAGTACAAAAGACTATTTCTACATTGAATTAACTTTCAAATCATATTGAGCCAATCTTAGAGTATCTATTATACATTCTTCTCAAATCTCATAGGCCAAAATTATATTCATTACTTTTGTGAGGAGAGTTCTTGAGTGTATTCACTCTTAATTCTTATAAAATAATTGAGTATGAGGTAAGGTTAGCACCGAAGTCAGTAACAACATGTGCATAGGTGAGGTTGCCACTGGAGTCTAAACAACCCGATTTAGGTAAGGTTATTACTGGAGTCTAAACAACCCGAGCATGGATGAGATTGTCACCAGAGTCTAAATAACCCATGAGTTAGTGAGATTGGCACCATTGTCTAAACAATCCTTATAGATGAGATTGTCACCGGAGTCTAAATAATCCGAGGTTAGGCGTGATAGAGCCGTAGTCAACACTATTGTAAAGGTGTGGGTGAGCCTAAGAAGAATTCACTCCATTTGTAAAAAGGTCAGTCAAGCCCACAATCTTGATCCGAATAGTGGAAGCTCAAAGCAAGTTGCAAAGAGCCGGAGACATAGGCAAATCGTCGTATTTGCTGAACCTCATCAAAACTGAGTTTTCATTTTCTCTATTCCTACACTCTTTATTTTATTGCAAACTATGTGATTGTGCTTAATTTACTTGGTATTATTGTCATATATTTGGTATTATTATTTATTTAGCTTAAAAGTTTCAAAATAGTAGTCCATGATTTTACATAGTTGAAAAGTTTCTTAAAACGTTTTAAAACCCAATTCACCTTCCCCTCTTGGGTTAGCAATCTTGGGCTAACACCTTTAACCTGAGTGTAAACTTGAGGAACAAGCCTGTCTTTATTTCTAACTACATTCTCAAACTCATTAGTTTTATTTTTAAAAATCCATTTTGTTCCTATGATATTACTGTCAGTTGGCCTAGGAACTAATGTGCACACATCATTTCTAGTGAATTGCTTAAGTTCTTCCTATGTAGCCAAGATCTAATGATCATAAACAAGAGCCTTTTTCACATTTTTTGGCTCATGTTGAGACAGGTTACAGATATGACTAACCTCACTCATACGCCTCCTTCTAATGACAAGAACATATTAGCCCAAGATAGACAACCCAAGAGGAGGGAGTGAATTGGGTTTAAAAATTTTTTAAGAAACTTTTCAACTATGTAAAACCACAGACCACTATTTTGAAACTTTTAAGCTAAATAAACAATAATACCAAGTATATAACAATAATACCAAATAAATTAAGCACACTAAATATCAAACACATAATCAAATAGTTTGCAATAAAGTAAAGAGTATAGGGATAGAGAAAATACAAACTCAATTTTTATAAGGTTCAACAAACACGTCGGTTTGCCTACGTCCCCGGCCCTGGCAACTTTCTTTGAGCTTTCCACTATCAAATCAAGATTATGGGCTTGACCGACCCTTATACAAACGGAGTGAATTCTTCTTAGTCTCACCCAACATTTACAATAGCCTTGAATCTGGCTCTATCACGCCTAACCATAGATTGTTTATACTGACAACCTTACCAACTCACGGGTTATTTAGACTCCGGTAACAACCTCACCTAAAAAGGGTTATTTGGACTCCAGTGGCAACCTCACCGATGCACGGTTGTTTGTGATTCCGGTGCTAATCTCACCTCACACTTAATGGTTTTATAATTATCAAGAGTGAACACACTCAAGAACCCTCCTCACAAAAGTAATAAATACAATTTTGGCTTAGGAGATTTGAGAATAATGCACAATGAATGCTCTAAGATTGGCTCAATATGATTTGAAAGTTAATTCAATGTAAGAATAGACTTTTGTACTTTGAAAGTAGTTAGATAATAATTTAGGTTCATGCAAAGTCTTTTTAAAGTCTTAAAATTGCTTCTATTTATAAGCTTGTATAAAAACTAGCCATTTCTTACCATTTGACACAGTCTCTGGAGTTTTTGGTAGACCAGTAAAGTTTTTAGTAGACTCCAAAAAACTAGCCGTTGGTAGTGAAGCTATAACGGTCGAAATCTAACGGTCATAAAGAAGTTTTCGGTCTACCAGATAATATTTTTGGTGTACCGGGCGGTCTACCAGAAGTTATTTCCGATCTACCTAAAACTTTCAGTTTTTGAAAACTTTTTGGCATTTTTCCAAATTTTGACAGCTTTTAGTATTTTTCAAATTCTGACTTCTAAATATGTTTTAAACACTTTAAAAACATTGGAAATTAATTTGAAAAAAATATTTTGGCTATTGAAAACTTGTTTTAGTTTCACAAAAGTAATTAACAACAATTTATAAAGTGTTCATACCAAAACATATTCTAGTTTGCAAATAGAAAATCTCTTTTTAGCCTATTTTAAATAATTATGATTTCAAATATATTTGTAACTTTTTTAAACTCAAGAAATTATGTATTAAATAATATTTTACCTATTCAGAGAAATCATTAATTTTGATTTTCAAACTTCTAAAATAAAATAACCATTTTAAGCTTAAGACAGTTTGAAAGCTCTTTTGAAAACATGAGCTAATGTAAAGAGAATTTATGTGTAATGAACTAAATCAAATACAAGACTAAATATGAAATATACCCTATCTAAGTACGGTCTTGTATCTTGATTTTCCATCTTCAAGCCTGATTCTAATAAGTCTAATATGCATCCATCTTCAAGCCTGATTCCTTGATCAACTTGAGTTAGAACTTAAAACTATTTTACTAAATACTCGAGTTAAAATATTAGTACTAAATCAAATGTTTGTTATTTTCAAAATAAGAGTGAGTAAGATTAAAGCATTAATTTCTCGACAATCTCCCTCATTTTGATGACGACAAATATTGATTTATGAAATAAAAATAAATATACAATAAGAATATGAAAATACGAAATTTGACAAGTTTACCTTAATCCTTACCATATTTTAAGTTCCATATCAAAATATACTTCAGAAAATAAAAGGGACTTGCTTCCCCTTTTAATTCAATTAAGCATCATGAGCATATTATGAGAAAAATTAAATAAAATGTGTGCTAAACAAATTACTCCCCTTAACATATGTACACTCATAAATGAATTTTTTTATCCTCATATTCATAAATTATCATTCTTCTCCCCCTTTTGACATCATTAAAAAGATAGAAACAAATTTCAAACTAGATATCTCATACAAACTAATCTATCTCTTTAAAATAAGATTCTCTCTATATTAATTACTATATTACTCTCTCTATTTGAATTCATAACAAAAGTATAAGAAAGAGTAATACACAAATAATTTTCTCCCATGTGAAAAATAATAGGACTAGTTATGCAATAAAGAGATATGAAGGAGTCAAGAATTGAACAATCTTCAAAATAAGAATAACAATGTCAAATATAAGATTGAATAACAATATCAAAGAGAAGTGAAGGCAAGAGCATTCTTTTTAAGATATAGCAAAATATTCTCTGTTCATAATAAGTATCACAACTATAGCATATTTAAAATAGAGCAGTTGCATGAGCAAATTATAACCATGCTCCCCCTCGTTATATGAATCATGATCAAAATATCAGTAACCAAAGTAAGAAAAATCAATCGTATATGAAAGATAAGAAAAATCAATCGTATATGAAAGATAAGAAAAATCAATCATATATGAGAGATATCAATCATGGATACCAAATATTTATGGATACAAATTATTTTTGAAAAAATGAATTTACTCAAGCACTTTCTTCTCCTCCTTTTGATATCATCAAAAAATTACATAAACATGAATGATAAGATTGATACCAATTAACAAATGTAAAGGAAAAACATGAATAATCAACCAATAACAAGTATCCAATCCAAACATGACATATTATCCAAATTTAAACAACCATAAGAAATAGATATTCAGAAAAGATAAAGCATAACAAAGCATATCTTGAAAGCTAATGAGAACCTTATATGATATTCTTTAAAAAAAATTGTTCTCATAATGACATAGGATAAAAAAAATTATATGCACATATTCAAAATGATAAAGTTACGAAGTATAATCATTGAATCCAAGCAATAAATCATTTTGAGCTCAAATATATCACCAATATAGATAAAATAATTCAATTAATTATACATGGTATTTGTTATGTAAAAACTATCAAGCATTTGTATAAATATAAGATTTTAAGCAATATGAATTGTGCAATCTATTTGAATCATATAAAAGTGATTAATATGTCAATCAGATTTATTTTTATAAATAATTCAAATAAAATCATCCATACTATCCTTCCAAAAACTCTTCATCTTCTTTGTGTTGAGGTCGGACTTAGTTTTTATCTTTTGATTTGTCATTAAGCTCCAATCATTCAAGCTTAATACCATACCTATAACAATATCATCTATGCGTTTCTCTTGGAGAAGTCATTAGTTTCATCAAATACCTCATGCATAGATCCATTTACTACTTAGTTCTTTTGTTGAAAAAACTCTCTTTATATATTACTAGTAGTAGAGTAACTAAAAAAGGTTCCAATATTAGATATTGAATCAATATTTTCAAGTTATCTTTGGTGTGTAAAAATAAACAAAGTATTTGCATCCAAAGACTTTAAAATAAATAATATTGGGTTTTTGATCATTACAAAACTCATAATGGTATTTTATTCAAAATAAGTTTAATCAACACCTGGTTTAAAACATAACAAATAATATTGATTTGGCCTAAAAGTATTTTAGTAAAATATTTGCATTCGACATAGCCATTTCGAAACCAATAAAGAAAATTATCTGAATTTTTTTTTAAAGAAATCAACTATCTCAAAAGTATAATAAAAAAATGACTTATTTTTCAAAGTAACATGCTTTATAAATCTTGTCATTCCCAAAAATTAGAGTAGGTAAACCAAAAAAAGATTCCTTTAGTAAAGATTCGAAATTGTACCCATACTGGCATGTCTAAGTCTTATATACCATAATCAATAAACATTTTCTTTTAAAGAAAAAAAAATATCTTTAACTTGAAAACATTTTAACAATGATAAATTTTTTTTTGTATCAAAAGATATAAATCATTTGTTCAAAATTTCAAATTGAACATTTGAAAGGTTAAAAAAAGCTCAATAACTCTAATCACATAGTTGGCAAAAATTAAGCATATTATATTTCTTGCAAGACATTCTCAAAGATAGGTAAAAAATTGTTACCGATATTACTTATGCCAATGATCTTGCTTTTTGTGTTGTCTCCAAAATTGAAATATCTACTATCATTTTATTGTAAAAGTTGAGAGCTTGGTGAAGTCATCCATTGTTCTTGGAGCAACCACTTTCTTGCATGTTCCTACAACAAAGATTTAAATATGGATTTTTGGTACCCACATAACGTTTGGTCCTTGAGGGTTAGTCTTTGAATTCTTTGGTACCCATTCTTGTTTGATATCAAAATATGTATTTTTCTTCACAAAGCATGAAAAGCTAGTATATCCATCTTGATTGCAATAAGTGCAAATATACTTTGTGTTATTTGTACTAGCTTTTACAAAATAATTTTTGAGGTATTTTTGTTTTATGAAAGATTTATACCTAATACTTCTTTTGTCAAAAACATATTTTTACGCACTAAGCATCATATCAAATTTTTTCTTTTCATTTGTAAATTTATGGACAATTTTAGTCAAATCGAAAATTTTATCATTCAAGGAAACATTTTCGTTTAACAAAATGTCACAATTGCTATAAAGTAATTTTGTTTCTTTTTCTTTTGTAAGCTCTTCAACTATTTTTGACAAACTAAGAATTTCCTTTTTCGAGAGCATTACTCTTGCAAATGAATTATTCATAGTTTTTATATAAATCATTAAAGTTACTCAGTACATTTTCATATGATAAATCACAATCACTATCATCGTCACTACTATCATTATTAGAGTCAAGAGATTTTACCTCATCCTTAATTATCATGAAGCACATGTTGTCACCTTAAACTTTTTCATTTAATTCATCATTTCCATTATCAACACATATGGCCTTCATTTCCTTTTCTTCTTCCGTATATTGATTTTTGTTCTTGATAATTATGATTTCCTAAGAAATGAGAAATTTGATGAGTTCTTCTAGAGGAACATTGGTGACGTCCTTCTCTTCTTTGATAGCAATTACCTCTTTTTGATATGTTTTTTTTAAGGTTTTTAGAACCTTTCTTTCCATTTCGGTATTGCTATAAGTTTTCTCAAGAGTATGAAGATCATTAGTAATGTTAGTAAATTTAATAAACATTTGAACAATAGATTCATCACTTTTCATTTCAAATAACTCATAATCATGCATAAGCCTACTAATTTTACTTTCTTTAATTTGACTTGTATTTTCATATGAGCTTTCCAACATTTTTCACATTTCATGTATACTAGTAGCCATTTGTACACTATTATAAATATTTACATCTATACTACATAACAAATAATGCAAAGTATATTCATTCCTAGAAAACATGATTTTGTCAAAATCATCATATTCATCCAATTCTTTTTCAACTAGTTTATTATAAATTATTTTTCTAGGAATATATGGACCTTGAGCAACAATATTCAATAAGTCATCGCCCATAAATTAAGAAATTCAAGTATCTTGATTTTCCAAATATTGTAGTCAATACCATTGAAAAATAGTAGTCTAGTTGAAAACCCCTTGTTTGAAAGATTTTGAAAATTATTTGGGTATGCCATCTCAAGACAGTTAAGTCTTCAAAATTGAGCACCAAGCTCTGATACCAATTGTTAGCCCAATATAGACAACCCAAGAGCGGGGTGAATTGGGTTTAAAAATTTTTTAAGAAACTTTTCAACTATATAAAACCATAGACCACTATTTTGAAATTTTTAAACTAAATAAACAATAATATAAAGTATATAACAATAATACCAAGTAAATTAAGCATACTAAATATCAAACACACAATCAAATAGTTTGCAATAAAGTAAAGAGTGTAGGGATAGAGAAAATATAAACTCGGTTTTTACGAGTTTCGATAAACACGATGATTTGCCCACGTCCCTGGCCCTCGGCAATTCTCTTCGAGCTTTCCACTATCGGATTAAGATTATGGGCTTGACCGACCCTTGTACAAACAGAGTGAATTCTTTTTAGGCTCACCCAACCTTTACAATAGTCTTGAATCCAGCTCCCTCATGCCTAACCACGGATTGTTTAGACTCCAGTGTCAATCTCACCTATACCAGGTTGTTTAGACAATGGTGCTAATCTCACCAACTCACGGGTTGTTTAGACTCCGGTAGCAACCTCACCTATGCATGGTTGTTTATGACTCTAATACCAACCTCACCTCACATTCAATAGTTTTATAATTATCAAGAATGAATACACTCAAGAACTCTCCTCATAAAAGTAATAAATATAATTTTGGCTTAGGAGATTTGAGAACAATACACAATAAATACTCTAAAGTTAGCTCAATATAATTTGAAAGTTAGTTCAACGTAAGAATAGGCTTTTGTACATTGAAAGTAGTTAGATAATAATTTAGGTTCATGTAAAGTCTTTTTAAAGTCTTAAAATAGCTTCTATTTATAAGCTTATATAAAAACTAGCCAATTCTGACCATTTGACACAGTCTCTGGAGTTTTCAGTAGACTGGTCAAGTTTTTAATAGACTCCCAAAAACTAGCCGTTGGTAGTGCGGCTACAACAATCGAAATCTAACGGTCATAAAGAAGTTTTCAGTCTACCAGATGATATTTTCGGTCTACCGGGCGATATACCGGTAGTTATTTCCGGTCTACCTAAAATTTTCAGTTTTTGACAACTTTTTGGCGTTTCTCCAAATTCTAATAGTTTTTGGCATTTTTCAAATTTTGACTTCTAAATATGTTTTAGACACTTTAAAAATATTGGAAATCAATTTGAAAAGAATATTTTAGCTATTGTAAACTTGTTTTAGTTTTAAAAAAATAATTAACAATAATTTAGAAAGTGTTCATACTTAAACATATTCCAGTTTGCAAATAGAAAATCTCTTTTTAGCCTATTTCAAATAATCATAATTTCAAATATATTTGTAACTTATTTAAACTCAAGAAATCATGTATTAAAGAATATTTTACCTATTTAAAGAAATAATTAATTTTGATTTTCAAACTTTTATAATAAAATAATCATTTTAAGCTTAAAATAGTTTGAAAACTCTTTTGAAAACATGAGCCATACAAAGAGAATTTATGTACAATGAACTAAATCAAATATAAGGCCAAATATGAAATATACCCTATCTAAGTACGGTCTTGTATCTTTATTTTTCATCATCAAGCCTGATTCTAATAAGTCCAATATGAATCCATCTTCAAGTTTGATTCCTTGAACAACTTGAGTTAGAACTTAAAACTATTTTACTACACACTCGAGTTAAAATATTAGCACCAAATCAAATGTTTGTTATCTTCAAAATAATAGTGAGTAAAATTGAAACCATAATTTCTCAACAGAACATTCATTGGGATCCCTACTGACTTTGTCTAGATGATGAGCCTTTTGGATCCATAAAGGTGGTCCTCTCCTGGGCTCTTTGAGTTAAATCTGTACCTATTCACCATCTGTATCTCCTAAATCACAGATTCTAGCTGATTAGTCACCTATCTAATCACTTCTGTCATATAATCTGATATTCATCTTGTTTATCCTATGACAAGTCAGTGATTGATTCTACCAAATCTTTTTGTGAAAATTCAAATAAGTCATCTTTATCATCAAATACAACATTTATGGATTCCATAACTATTTGAGTACGAATGTTGTAGACTCCAAAAGCTTTAATGTTCAAAACATACCCGACAAGCACACCCTTATCACTTTTTGAGTCAAATTTGCCTAAGTATTCTCTATCATTAAGGACATAACACTTTGATCCGAACACATGCAAATAGTGAAAACTAGGTTTCCTACTCTTCCAAATCTCATGGGGTGTTTATCACATACCTAGTCTCAAATGCGCTCAGTTGCTGAGGTAGCATGTTGTATTTACATCTTTAGCCCAAAGCTTCTACAGAAGCTTCAACATAACTTCGGCCATCTCTTGAACGGTCCTATTCTTTCTCTCAACTATCCCATTTTGCTCGGGTGTTCTGAGAGCTGAAAACATGAGAAATACCAAACTCATTGCAAAAATTAGCATATAAGATATTTTCAAATTCCTTCCTATGATCATTCCTAATTTTAACAACCTTTTTAATCTTACATTTTTTCTCATTTTGCAACCTAATCACAAGATTTTTATAAACTTGAAATGTGTTTGATTTTTCTCTAAAAAAATCAACACATGTAACCTGAGAATATTCATCAATACACATATAAATGTACCTCTTTCGAGTTATGCTCTTAGTTTGTACGGGGCCCATAAGATTTATGAGCATGAGTCCCAAAAACCTACTTGTCACAAGGTGTTGAGTTGACTTGTGTTGACTCCATGTCTGCTTTCCCATTTGACACGATCTATATATGGGATTTTTAGGCTGTTGAAGGATTAAAACACCTCTCACAACTTGATTTTTGGTGATTCTAACCATATCTCTATAATTGAGATGACCAAGCTTTTGATGCCATAATTCAGTTTCTGTTAGATCAGCTTTTAGTCAAGTTTTAACATTGTTGTGAGTATAGCAGTTTTCACTTGACCTATGTCCAGTAATATGCATTCTCCCAAACTATTCATCACTTGGCAAGCCTTTTGATTGAATTATACTAAGATATGGTCATCACACATTTGGCTAATACTAATCAGATTGGCCTTCAATCCTTCCACCAGTAACACGTTCTTAAGGTTTGGAACTCTCTGTACACACAAGTTATCAACACCAAGGACTTGGGCCTTTTTTCCATCATCAAAGGTAACAGATCCATTAGTGTTTAAATAAAAATCAGCTAGAAACGACATGTTTCTAGTTATATGCCTTGAGTATCCACTATCAAAAAACCAATTTTTTGTATTGTAAGCAACTAGTGAAGTATGTGCCATAAGACATTTTATTTGCTTAGAAACGCAACTTGTTTAAATTTTTTTTCGACTTTTCCGTTATTTTTCATGTCAGCTTTACTATTTTTCTTAGAAGGTTCAATAGTTTGAAACACTTTGGTCGAATGTGACCAGTTTTTCCACAAAAATAGCAAATGGAGATGAATTTTTTCACATGAGGATGAGGCTTAGAACACTCACCACTTTCTAGCTTTAATTTCCTTTTGAACCTAAAGGGATTATACTGCAACATTACTTTTTGAGAACCATGATTTTTTCCAATGTACCCCAAACCTGATTTATCAGTTGGATTCTGTCCAACTCCGAGCATCTGACTCAATTTTTCAGAGCCTTAGGTCAGGTACAACATCTTTTTGTTGCACTTATCAAGCTCCTTCTGAGTTTTGATAAGCTGGTCTTGTGAATTCTACAATCTTGCTCCCAAATCAGTGAACATTTCCTCATACTCTTCCTTTTCTTCCTTGAGACTACAAATGAGAGCTTCTTGAACCCTAACTTTATTAGCCATTCTCAACCACTGATCACACATATTTTGATAAGCATCTTATTGATCAGGGTCTGAGAACCTAACTTTATTCTTATCATGAGAAAGATCACTATCAGAACAATTAAGATAATTGTCTAGACATTGATCTTCCTTTTTAGATTTTGTAGCAAATGCAACAAAATTGCTTCTTGTATCAGAGTCTTCTTCTTGCTCCTCTGTTTGCTCTTCATTGTAGCATTCATTGCATTTACCTTTTTTATTAGAGTGTTAGCACATTCCACTTTGAATGTGACCAAAACCACCACATTCTTTGCACTGTACTCCTTTTCGCTTATTGTTGGAGTCTCTATCAGGTCTGATTCTAGTGTTGTTCACTCGAGGGTGAATTGTGTTCCTCCCTGAACTTTGTTAGCCAGAAACCACTCTTTTCATATTTTTCTTAAGACTTTGAGTAATTTCTGGTCAACATAGCTAGAGTCTCATCATCTAAATTTCTATCCCTTTCGATAGTTAGATTCTTTATCTTATCATCTATCTTCAATGCTACACCAGAACTTTTCTTCTTTTTGTCCCAAACTTTGAAGTTCATCACATAGGTTTTCAAAGAACTAATAAGTTCATCAAAATCAATGTCCTTCAGCTTCTTGCATTCTTCAATAGCTGCAATTTTTGATTTGAACCTTTTGAGTAAAGATTTGAAAACTTTCTTAACTATCATAGCATTAGAATAAACTTTGCCCAAGATAAAAGACTCATTAAAAATATCACAAATCTTAGAGTAGAAATCTCAAATAGTCTTATCTTCAAGCATATGTAGATTTTCAAATTGACTAGTAAGTATCCTAAGTCTAGATTGTTTCACAAACTCAGTTCCCTAAATTTTTATTTCAACCTTTTCCCATGCATCTTTGGCTACAGTATAATTTAAAATCACTTTGAATCGATGAATGTTAACAGATGCCATAACTGCATTTATTCCTTTAGAATTCTAGCTTGCCAAATCATATTCAGTAGTTGAATATTTACTTTCAGGTTTAAGAGTAACCTTACATTGGTCATTAGTTTCAACATGAGGTAACCATCAACACACAACAGATCTCCATACTCTCTTATTAATGGACTTCAAGAAAGCTCTCATTCTAGCTTTCCAATATGGGTAGTTTGACCCATCAAGCAAGGGTGGTCTAGAGATAGATCCACCTTCTCATAGTTGATCCATTTCTGTAGAAAACACACAAACAGAGCATCATTTCCAAACAAATAGAGTAACACAACTTAGAAATCTAGTAATCTCACTGATTATAGCAAGCAATGCCTGCTCTGATACCAAATATTAAGTCAAGCTATTCATTTGTTAAGACACGTTAACAGATTTGTAAAACTTAGAACAAACAGTTAGAAAACTTAAAGAAGAGATACTAGAATTTTATCATGGTTTAACACAATCAAGTTGTACCTACATCTACAGGACCTAGTCTAGCAAGCAACCAATCCACTAAAAATATGAATAGAGTATAAATATGGGCCTTATAAAAATGATCTAGAACTCCCTCCTAGTTTGTCGCCAATTTGAATTCCAATTTCCTCCGTGGAAGTTACTTCTTCAACCTGTTGTTGAACTCCCTTCAGCTGCCATTGATAAGTTTTCCAGCTTCCTCAAGATCACACAAGTCTTTTCTTGACTACAGGTCACCATTGAGCTCCACCTTCTCACCGGAATTAATGATGGACTTTATGGATAATGAAACTTAGAGCTAAAACATAAAAAACTCTAAGGAAAATGAAACTTACTCTCAAAGCAAGTAAGCCTCTCAAAACATCTCTCAAAATAATGCTCAAAGGACGTGGTTACATCTGAAAGGAAGCTTCCTATTTATATAGGAAAGTACAAAGTGACTCAGCTAAAAATGAGAGCTGTCATCGCAATGTCTAAACATGTAGTGACTCAGATTTATCACACAATCTCAGATGGCATCTTGACAAAATAATCAGTCACATAGATAAGACAGAAAAATTTTAACTTCTCTTGAAAAAGTCAAACTTAAAAGTGGCATCTTGACAACACATGTTGAGACTCAGGTGTGACAAACAAAACACAAAAATAAACTGAACAAATATGTATATTTTATGCTTTTTGTCTAAACATGCAGACCACTAGATTTAACACCAAAACCATTGAAACCAGTTTAGTGAAAAGCTTTAGAATTTTAGCTACTTCAATTGAGGACTTTGTCAAAATAGTCTTGGAGTATAATTACACAGAATAACATAAATATACACAAGACAGATTATACAATTGAAATAGAAATTAAAATATTGTTCATTACATTTCGAAAGATCATAAGGTGCCAAACTAAATACATGCACTAAATGATCTCATCGAACCAATTAGTCCTCCCTCGAAAGGAAAGATTTAGATTCTGGTAGCTACAAAAAATTTCATAAAATGGTCTAAGGTTGTTTCTCTCAAAAGGGCTACTTTAGAAACTGCTAACTAGTTTGTATAAAAAAAATATATTATCTATTGTTTCGGCGTACCTGAAAGAATATTGTCTAACAATAGGACACCCCCTTTATTAGATAATCATTTGAGTCACTACCAGAGAGATATCAAATCTTTCATGGAAAGTCCAGTAGATATTATCCTCAAGAAAATAGAGCTATAGAAGCATTCAACAAAGCTTTGGTCGCTATCATCAAAAGAATGATTACAGAAAAATCAATTCGATAAAACGATTGCCTACCTCTTGATCTTGGGGCTTACAGAGCTACCAAGCATAATACTACTAAAGAAACACCATTTTTTTAGTATATGAAGCTA
Organism: Trema orientale; assembly: GCA_002914845.1. Classification (NCBI taxonomy): domain Eukaryota; kingdom Viridiplantae; phylum Streptophyta; class Magnoliopsida; order Rosales; family Cannabaceae; genus Trema; species Trema orientale. Next base: position 3,592,756 of record JXTC01000002.1, read on the forward strand.
AAACTCTATGGCCCGTGGAACTGAACATACCGTGTGTTAGGATAATACTTAGTGGGCAGAAAATTCTCAAAAGCTTGATCTCGAAATTTTGGAAGATCATAGATCACAAGTATAAGATAGGGTTCAAAATTATCAAAGAAAATCATTCGAGCCTACAACAAGTTGTTAAGAGCTAGAAATTTTCAAGAAGGTGACTTAGTTCTCAAAGCTACTAATCATGTTATGAAAGGAATGTATGCTACTAAGTTTACACTAAACTGGGAAGGACCCTATGAAATTACAGATATCAAATCCAATGGATAATGCACTCTTAGAGTCCTGGAAATAGGTACACTATCTACACCTACCAACCTAAAGTTTATCAAGAAATACTTCATATAATTTTCTAGACATGTCTACATCTGGAAACTTTTATTGATGAAATCTTTATAATATAAATAAATAGTTGGTATTAAAATATCTCTTATCATACCCAGTGTTCTCAATCTAAACTGGGCACATACATTAGTCTACATATATATAAATTAGGCATATACCCCAGTTTAAATATATAATTGGATACATACTCCAATCTGAACATATAATTAGGTACATACCCCAATTTATATATATTGGGTATGATCATTTAAAAATTCAAAGAATCTATTAATTAATTATCATTTAATCCAATAAATATTAAGGACTATATTAACATTCATCGATTTTGTTCTTACTTTATCCCCAATAATTATTTATGTTTTCTTGAAATAATATCTTGTTTTCTTTGGCACAAGGAATATTCTCTCTCCATTCATGAGATTCACATACATGTTAGAGTCCAAAAACTTACTAGAGCATAAGGTTTTCTTGACACAAAAGCTTGATGAGCTTAATTTCAAGAAAGTCCTTCAGTAAAATCACAAGCTCTTTCAAAGAACTATCATTGGCGAGTAATCTGAGTATAACGATTGAAACTTTACAAAACTTTTTCTCAATAATACACAAGCTCGTTGCTCACATGCAACGTACTTTTTTCCATTTTAGAGATTTTTCCTACTGAGTTTTGCTCTATTAAGGTTTTAAGGAGGTATTGTTTGGGTTGGGCCAATCCAGTAGAAATATTTCGACATGACTATATGGAACTATACTAGAACTAGCGATCCGCTATTCTGAGCTTATCTACAGTTCGTATCAGTCATTTCTCGTGAAAGGATATTAGATTATCTTACAAGGGGGTACTAGCCTAGTTAGGATATGGCTGTAAGGTAATAATATTTCATCTATACTCAGATATTCATCTACAACAAGAAATTCTCTCTCCATCAATTCAGTGTTTCCAAGACAGTTTGAAGACCATATTGAATAAAATTTATATTAATGAGCTCTAGCGAATGTTCATATTCACTATAGCTCAGGGGACTTAATATTTTGGATTGTGACAAAATTTTAATAATTATTCACCAACTAAAATATTAAGTCATAGAATGTGATAATTATACAATATGGTGTCAGTTAAGAAAATGTAATGTGTCAAAATTGTATTAGACAAAAGAGAGCTATGACATCCCAAGATAAATATCAACATTTTATTAGAAGACACATTCTTTTGAAGAGGTTGTTATTGTGTAATACCAATAGGCTATTAGTGCTTAATACCCCATAAGTGATAGAGACAAACTTAAAAAATCATATCAATCTTTTGACACCCACCCCATTACAAGTGGTGTTTGACACTTATGGAGTCGTATTAGTCTGCATCTGTGCCTATATAAGGGTTTGTAATAATAATAAAAACTATATATATACACGTATATTTTTCTCTTTACCTCCCTCTCAACAAAGTTCCTTAATTTTCTTTGTCTAGTATATTTACTTTATTCAATGCCATAATTCCCTTTTTCTGACAGCCTATCCCATCATTCTGTTAAAATAATTCTCACTAGCCTCATCAGTATATTTTTATTCCCATAAAGATCAAATTAATCCCTCAATTCCATACATACTTGTATAATTATTATATGAATTATTAATATTAAAACTATTCATATTACCATTAGGAGTCCACTACTATTCTTTCATTCGAGACCACTATCTCCATTTTATTAATAATATATATATATATATATTTTTTATTTCATATACGTATATATATCTGTGCACTTCTATAAAATAAGAACAATATATTATATATTATTATGTTATATTAAAATATTATCATATCATTATATTATTTAATTATATTATTATTATTATTATATAATTAATATTATTATATCATTATAATTATTATAGATTTTGAAATATTGAGCTACTCTCCCTACTATTTTCTATTGCTCTAAATATATCTACAGGGTGCTAACAAACTCTACATTATGCTAACACAACTACTAACATTTAAATTCTATAATTTTAATACTTGCATACCCGTGGGGTTGAGTTGTCTTAATATGTTGAGCTGTGTAATGTGACTGTACTATTTACAACCTCCCACACTATTTTCAGTACTTTAAATTCTCATAAATCTGTGAAGCTAAGATGCTTATTAAGACGAGTTGTGTAATACGACCGCTTTTTATACAACCCCCCATATTAAATTCAGCAATTTAAATTTCAGTCATTTAAATTCAATATATTAATTTAACTGAATCCTAACTATCTAACATATGGCACTAAATTATAGCCCACAAAGCCTTTTATAATTAACCATTATTATGTCTAATTTTTTTTTCGCAGAAAAAAGCATCCTCAACCCGAGCACTGTTCTCGCCCTATACCCCCATATTTACGGGTGGTTATTCCTTGCCTTGATTGACTTACCCATGTGAATCATGTTTTTCCCCACCTTATTCCAATTAGATAACCAATGATGCCTGTAACTATGAGTTATATTACCATTGTTATTTTATAATGACTAGACATTAGGCTAGTCCTAATCAGGATTTGAGGTGGGGATGGGGATAAAAACTTGTATCTCAGGCAGGGTTAAGGGAGAGAAGACCTACCTAGAAACTGTGGCAGATACTATTTTTAATAAATATATTATATATGTTATATATATAATGTACAAAAATAGACATACAATAAAAATTTTGATAGTTATTCTTCTAGATTTTGTATAATTATAGTAATTAATTATTTATATTTAGACAAATTTTCGTATTAAAATATATTAGACAAGGAACTCGATATTGGGGCATATTATGCTATTACCATTCTCGCCTACCCATATATATACAATGTAGTTATTCCTTGTCTTGATTGAATTCTTCGTTTGAATGGTTTTTCCTCTCTCCATATAAATTAGATAACCACCAAAACCTGTAACTTTGAGTTATATCGCCATCGTTACTATATAATAAATAGATATTACACTAGTCCTAATCGGGGTTTGAGGTGAGGATGGGGACAAAAACTTGTATCCCGAGCTGGGTTAGGAGAGAGAAAATCTACCCAAACCTATAGCACATACATCTTTTAATAAGTATATTATGTATGTTATATATACAATATTTAATAATAGACATACAGTAAAAATGTTAATAGTTAAGCTTTTAGATTTTGTATAATTATACATAGTAATTAATTATTTATATTTAAACTAATTTTTATATTAAAATATATTATACAAGGAATCTGATCCATTGGGAATTCTTCTCTGCAACTGGGGAAGATTAGGCTGGGGAATCCTCGACCTCATTCCGTCCCATTTATATCCTTGGGTACTACATACATGGCAGTGTCATGGTATCAAAATGTGAACTAAATGGAGTGTAAATTTTGAAGTAATTATGTATATTTAAACTAATTTTCATATTAAAATATATTAGACAAAGAACCTGATGTGTTGGGAATTCCTCTCTGCAATTGGGGAAGATTAGATCGGGGAATCCTCGGTCTCATTCCGTCTTGTTTATATCCTTAGGTGCCACATACATGGGCAATGTCATGGTCTCAAAATGTGAACTAAATGGGGTGCAAAATTTAAAGTGGCATTAAGTTTAGCCTTATAATTTGAGGCTCTTGGTACTGGTTTGGACGTGCAATTGAGCTTTTTTGAAAAAATTTATTTTTCAGTACTTACAGAGATTAACGATGCAACTGTAGCTCAATAATATTGTGCCTTTGTCCTAGTTGTTTGGGTCCAAAATACTATTTATGGGCATGAAAAAAAAAAAAAAAAACATGCACCGTGCCAAGAAAAGAAGTGTAGGAAAGAGAAGCTATGATGCTCATTATTATATATAACTAAAATGGTGGGTGGAAACACTTACTTATAATAGTAATTTGATAGAACTAAAATAGTGGGTGGAGAAATTGTACTTATAATAGTAATTTGATGTGATGTTTTTTGGTTTTTTTTTTAAATTGTGATTTCCCGAAATTGGCCTTATGTGCTAGCTCTGTGTGTGAGGTTAGGTGTGGTCTCTTCCGTCATTTCATTCAATGTGATGTTTTTTGGTTTTTTTTCCTTTTTTTTTTTTAAATTTGTGACTTCCCGAAATTAGCCTTACGTCTTGGATTTGTGTGTAGTATTAGGTGAGGTGTTTTTTGGTCATTTCATTAAATGTAATTATGTGACAAAATTACCCTTTTATTGGCTTTGGTTCAGGAATCAATCTTGGGTCATTTTCGTCATTTGAGAGAGTGACTTTATAGCTTCTGAATTGAATCCGATTATACCATTCTCTCTCTTACTCTTTGCTCTCTGATTTGTTCTTCACTTTGCACTGTTCCTCTTCCTCTCTCATCCAGATTGTTCTTCTCTTTGATTTTTTTTTTTTTTTTTTGAAGCTCAACTCCTCTCTTTTCTCTTTGTTTCGATGGTCTACCTTCTGTGTTCTTTGATATGAGTTTTTTTTTTTAATCGTCTCTTTTCCGATTTTTTATTTAGTGGTTTTGACTTGGCTACTTGGGTTTGAATCATGTTGTGTTCTCTCGTGGTCTTCTCTCCGTTTCTGGTATTTTTTTTTACCCGAATATTTTTTTATTTTTTTGTTTGATATTTGTTATTTTTTTGTGCTATTTGTGTGCTAATCATGATTTGTGCTCTTCATTTGGATAATCTATCATTTAGTATTTATGATCTGACGATTTTTTTTTTTAATTTTTTTTTTGATATTTGTTATTTTTTGTGATATTTTTGTGCTAATCATGATCTGTGCTTTCTATTTGGATAATCTGTCATTTAGCATTTCTGACCTAACGAATATTTTTTTTTAATTTTTTTTTTGATATTTGTTATTTTGTTGTGATATTTTTGTGCTAATCATGATCTATGCTTTTCTTTTGGATAATCTGTTATTTAGTATTTATGATCTGAGATGTGTTATTTAGTGGTTTTTTTTGGAGAAATTTTAGAGGTTTTTTTATGAGAATGTCTACGGAATTATCTGTTGTGTATTTTTATTTTTATTTTGTTGATATTTATTATCTTTTTAAGATATTTTTATGTTAATTATAATATGTACTTCTCTTTTGGATGATCTGTCATTTAGCATTTATGAGGTGAGATTTTTTGCTTAATGCTGTCATTCAACATTTATGAGGTGAGATTTTTTGTTTAATGCTATGATGATATTTCTCTAATATTTATATTCGGAAAAAGAAAAAAAAGGTATAAAAGTGAAAATTCTGTCTTTTGTAAGTCAGCAAATATATGTGTGTATATATATATATATTTTAAACATATTAGTTTTTTTTATTAAGTGTTAGTTTTATCTACTACCATGTGTCTGGATTTTTTTTTAAATACTTTTTTCTAATTTTTTGACTGCTTTTTGACTATATATACTGAGACTATTTACCTGCTTTGTACATTTTGCTTATTCTTATCTTACCTCTTGCTTAGAATTCACTGAGTTCATTACTCCCTTTTTTAACTGCATTTACTATCCCTTGACCTCCTATTTTAGTCTCTGTATAATCTGTATCTTCTTGGTATTCGTTTGAAAGGTTGTTTCTTAGAACTCCTTGAGGTATGACATATATTTATTATTTGTGTTATTTCTTTTTTTATTTACTATATTCAAGTTGTAGTTAAGCTTTGCTCTGTCCTTACTTAATCTTTATTATATTTGTTATCTGTCTGCTATGAAGACATTTAATTTTCTGTTAGCATGTTGACTATTATCTACTCTGAAAATATTTTATTCAGTTGTATTATTGTTTCTGAATTTGGTTGGATTTTATTGTATTGTTAATTAATATATGTTGTTACAATATTTATTGCTCTGTTTCTGCTATTAGTTCCAAATATAGGTAGACTTTGTTTTCTTATTCATTAATGTGAGCTTCTTAAATACAGATAATAATAATTTTTATCATTTTTATTTTAGTTTTTTTCTCCCTTAAAAAAAATGGATGTATCTTATGTCTTTGTCCTTATAATCTTTTCTATATGTGTATAGGTGTGATTTTTTGTTATTTTTGCAATGATTTTTTGTGATCTAATCAAACTGATTTTTTGTATTTGCTTTGTCTGAGGGATTCGGTCCGAATTTTTCTCTCTTCTTTTGATTATCTTTTTAGGTTCTAGGCAATTCCACGGGTTGTTAGTTATCTGAGGAAATTAGTCTTTCATTTTGGACTTGGTTGAGGGATTAGTTTTAGTTTTTTTTATTGTTTAACTAGTTTACTTCTTCAGATTCTTTGTTAGATGTAGTTTTAATCATTCTTTTCTTTCTTTTCTTTCCAATGTGTTCTTTTATTTTCCTTTGTGTTAACTGTATATTTTTTTTTTATTTTCTGGATATATTCTTGGTGATTTTCTTTTGATCCTTCATATAATTGGCGATGATGATTATAAATTTTTTTCATATGGAGTAATACATTTGTTGCCCAAAAATTGCCGTCTATATTGGCTTTAAACTTTCTCTATTAAGAAGATATATTGAATAATACGGATTTTTCATTCTTTTTTGAAAACTCAAAGATTAAGGCTTTCAAAAGAAGATGTGTTTAAGAGGAAAGTTTTTTTCCCCCCTATCATTCTAGTATGTTTTTACGGTTAATTTTTGATTTACTACATTCCTTTTTCTTTTCTATCTTTTATTCAATTTCACTTTAAAAAATATTTTACTGTTTTTTATTAACCCTCAAATTTTTAGCCTTTACTAACCTGGTAGTTTTTTGGGTAGCCTTACATTATACTCCTATGATTTTGTTTCTGTTATTCGACTTATATGATGTATATGGCAGATTTTTATAATTAGTAATAATATTTTAGATGTTTATATGATTGCCAGAAATAGTTGTTTCTCATACCTTAAAACAGTTTACTTCTCAAGTAGTTAAATAAGTATTTGAAAATGCATTATGCTTCAAATCTACCATATATTGATAGTATTATCATATATCTGAGCCAAGTTTTATTTAAATACATACATATATATATTATACAGTTATAACAATGACAAGAAGATCAGTTCTATTTGATTTATAGTGAATAGTGCTCTTTCTATTGACGAAGAAAGAGATGGAGATTTTATTTCGGAAAGAGACAGAAAAAGACGATATTGTAATTGATTTTATTGTAATGTTATTCAATAAATCATGTTGTCATTATGTATTTGATTTGGTTGTATTACATTTTTCTATTTTGTATATTTAATTTTAAGGACTTTTAACTTTATATCTAATAATACTAGATTCAATATTTGGTTTTGACAATTTATTTATTGTGACTGTGATCTAATTGTCATCATTCTGACAAATATAATAGATGCATAATTAATTAGAATAAATTGTACACTAAATATATATATATACATGAAAAATATAATTTGGATTTTATACGTAATTGAATTAATGTCTAAAATTTAGTTTTGACAACATGTATATATGTATTATGGTTCTACTTTTAATTGTGATAAATTAAATACAAAATTTAAGGTGTAGTTGGTCAAAATAATCTGTATAGAAAGTGAACATTTTTACCGACTATGATTAGGTTAGTTTTAAAATTCTTTTATTAAATTCATATACTAAGCACAAAATGTTAAGATTATATTTGTGTTACGTAGAAGATAAATACATTTACATTCTCTTTTCAAAAATAAAAGAAACACAAAATATAAAGGTTAGCAATTAAAATAGTACATTTAAAATATTATAATGAAAAATAGACATTTATAATAGCTATGACTAGATGAACATAAATTTGTATTCACATATACACAATGCATAAAATTTTTAAATTAAATTTTAATAATATGAAATATAGATAAACCTATATATTTTAAAAAAACTTAAAAAAAATAAGAATACTTAAAACTTTCCTTGATAAATGAATTTTTTCAAAAAAAAAAACAAAAATCGGTTATACAGCAGTGAAAAAAGATTCGAAAATTAAAATGTACGTAAAGCACATAAGTGAAATGTAAAGTTATTAATATATGGAAAATAAATAAAAGCATTATTAATATAAAAAATAAAAAATAAAAAATCGTGTACCTGCTTAATTAATAAAAAAAAATATACAACGAAAAAGAAAATAGCAATTATTCTAAACATATGTGTAAAGTATATGAACCAAAAAAAAAAAAGCAATAAAAGGACTTCAAATCTATGTTATATACTAACAAACAATCACAGATAATTAAAACTATTATATGCCAAATAAAAATACGTACTTTTAATATATTAATGAACAATGACAAAAAAATAAAATTAATATATATCGACTAAAAATATATACTTTAATGTAGGTCTTGAAAACAAATAATTTTTTTCTCCGTTCCTAATTTTATGATCATTAAAAATAAAAATAAAAAAAGATAAAAGAGAAAAGAAAAAAATAGCTACCATATCTTATAATTACCGTAATAATATAACTAATATTAATTAATTATAAACTAAAATAATGAAAATTTTTGGTAAATATGTCAAATAACTTATGCTTTGTATTAAACAACATTAGTATGTAGGTAGCACTACAATGAATAACACCAAGAATAATGACTAAAATTTAGACAAGTAAAAAAAAAAAAAAAAAAAGAGTATGATATAAGAACGCAATTTCAAATAACTAAACAAAAATACTATAAATATCTTCATTACATTAATCTGAATATAAATTTATAATACTAACAACAATAATTCAAAATACAACTAATATAAAATATTAATTATTTTATACATAAATAATATTGCTATGACATTACATAATTATTTAATAACAATATGTTAACATCATAATATATAATTTTCTTTTTTCTTTTTCTTTGTCTTTAATTAGATAAATAATAAAATAATGTCAGAAAATTTTCCGTCATTGAGACATCAGCATAAACGACGTCGTCATTGTCTTCTAGATGAAGACTTTGTACTTAACAACAAAGATATTCTGGATCATGAATATGGAAATTCTAGTACAGTCCTAGAAAATATTCGTCGATCAAGGCTTGCTCCAATATCAAATTTCACGAGTCGTGAAAGATATTCTTTTCATTCAGCTGAGCCATTAGTGTTAAATAATCTGAATTCACAGAGTAATTTCTTTATTTCCCTCTATAAAGATAGGAAAAAGAAATACCTCTACTATTTTAAGTTTAATTCATTATACATCTTTTCACTTTTAACTCCTGTTCAATACTATATTACAGTTGATAGTAATAAATATCACGATCTCGGAGATTGTTCCTGCTTCTGCAATCATTGTGGCACATTATTTTGGTCTGATAAATCTAGCAAAAAAACTTACCTACCAACATATAATTTATGTTGTAAAGATGGAAAAATTAAACTCCCTCTAATAAAAAATCCTCCTCCTATGTTAGACCAATTACTTGATTATTATGGAGGGTCTTTAAATACACATTTCCGAAAAAATATTCGAACTTTTAATTCTATGTTTGCTTTTACATCTTTTGGAGCAAACATAGAACAAAATACCAGAAATTCAGATGGGCCATATATTTTCAAAATTAGCGGTCAAATACATCATCTTATGGGATCATTATTACCAATAAAAAATAATCCTCCAAGATTTTCTCAATTATATATATATAAAACAGAAAATGAAATTGAAAACCGAATGTCAGCTTTCTCATTCGATGATATATCAAAGGAATTAACAAAAACAATTATTGAAAACTTAATTAATATACTTAATGAAAATAATAAATTAGTAAAACTTTTTCGTATGATTAAAGATATATATAATGAGAATGAAATTCCATCTATAAAATTAAGATTAATAGGACGCCGACCCATAGATAATAATCAATATGACTTATCTACTTCAAACGATATAGGAGGTTTAATTGTTGGAGATATCGGAGAATACGAAGAAGGAAGAGATATTATAATTCAAGATAAAACAAATAATTTACAAAGAATCACAAAATTATGCCCATCTTATATGGCTCTACAATATCCACTCTTATTTCCATACGGAGAAGATGGCTACAGAACTAACTTAAGCTGGAATGTAAATAGACCTGAAAAACAGCCCTCAACAAGTAGAGTACCTGTGAGAGCATTCTATTGTTATCAATTACAATAATGACAAAATGTAAATAATATCTTACTTAAAAGTGGAAGACTTTTTCAACAATATGTAGTTGATGCATATACTTCTGTTGAGGAAGATAGATTAGATTATATTATAAAAAATCAAAACAGTTTAAGATCTGAAATCTATCAAGGTATCCAAGATGCTATCACAAGAGGGGAACAGATGCTAGAGCAATTGGCAAAAGAATTATTCTTTCATCTAGTCATATTGGAAGACCCAGATATATGATCCAGAATAATCAAGATGCAATGGCAATATATAGACAATACGGAAATCCTGATTTATTTATAATATTTACGTGTAATTCTAAATGGCCTGAAATTATACGTGCCTTAAACAAAATTCCTGGTAAAAAAGCTGAAGACAGACCAGATATAATTATAAGGACTTTTAAAATGAAATTAAATCAAATCTTATCCACTATAAAAACTGAGAAAATTTTCGGAACAATTATAGCAGGTTAGTCCTTCTTACTTAATTTAGTAAATTAAAATATATAATAAATAATATTAATTTTTATTCTTAACTAAAACTAACATCTTTGTTTTCTTTTTTATATTTATTTTGTAATGTAGATTTATACGTTGTCGAGTTCCAGAAACGAGGATTACCTCATTGCCATTTTTTATTTTGGCTATATCCTAATGAAAAATTATCCGAACCATCATAAATAGATAAACTCATTTCAGCTGAAATACCAGATCCTGAAAAAAACCAAGAAGAGTATAGTATTATAGCAGAATTCATGATACATGGACCATGTGGCGCCAACAAAACAAATGCTCCATGTATGAAAAATTCTGTTTATTCCAAAAGATTTCCTAAACAACATAAAAATGAAACAACTATAGAAGAAAATGGATTTATTAATTACAAATGTAGAAACACAATATTTCATGTACAAAAAGAAAATATTAAATTAGACAATAGATTTGTAGTTCCTTACAATAAAAACTTATGTTTAAAATTTCGCTCTTATATAAATGTTGAAATATGTTCACAATCAATGTTAATAAAATATCTGTTCAAATATTTAACAAAAGGCCCAGATAGAATAAGAGCAGTAATTGAAAATAATATATATGTAGAACAATCTGGACAAATTATTTACAAAGAAATAGATGAAATAAAAAATTATATTAATTGTCGTTATATAACACCGTATGAAGCTATGTGGAGATTATATGAATATCTTATATACTATAAAAATCCAACAATACAAAGATTAACAATTTATTTACCACATATGCAAAATATAACATTTCACCAAAATCAACGCCTTGATAATATAATCAGACAACTAAGAATTCAAAAAACAACTTTGATAGAATGGATGGAAATAAATAAAATTAATACAAAAGCTAGACAACTATCATATATACAATTTCCTACTAAATGGATATGGAATAATAAAGATAAAATTTGGACTTCAAGAAAATCAGGACATTCGATTAGACGAACTTTTTATGTCCATCTGAGTTCTAAAGAATTATATTTTGCATTAACTTATAAAAATAATTATATTTGAATTATATATTAACTAATTATATCTGAATTATATATTAACTAACAATTTAAATTCTTATATTGAATAGGNAATTAGATCGCTTGACACAACAGGTAAATAAAAATATAATAATACTCATAAAAATATTACTATACATAATAATTTATACTAACAAAAAATTTCTTAAATTTCAGGGCATTAAATTCACAGTAAAAGCGATAATATACAAATTTGAAACTCATCAAGGTTGGTTCTATAATTCCTGCCATCAATGCTATAGACAAGTCCGTGAAGCAGAAACTGGATGGTAATGTGACACACACGGTCACCTAATATTATCTCCAACTCCATGGTACTAAATTTAATTTAATAATTGAGATTAATATTTTTTTAATTAATTCACTAAAAAAATATAATTTATATTATTAGTCATTAACTTAAATATCCTTATTCTTATTTTTTTCCTACTAAATTCTGATCTCATATTATTATCTTAACATGTATAAATTAAATACTAGAATTCGAGACGAAACTGGATTCACAGTCATAACAATATTTGGAAAAGCAGCCCAAGTCCTCATAAAAAAACTATGCATAGTATTAACAATACAAGAGGTCTACACCAATCCAATAATATTGCCACCGATAATTGAAAAATTATGTGGGCAAACAAAAATATTCCAAGTCTATTTCAAGACTAGAGGAGCTTTAATGGAGACAATTATATCAAAAATATTTGATGATGACGAATCCACCATACTATCCCTACCAGCACCGCCAGCCATACCATAAATTGAAACAATGCCAATCATCCCATTAGATCCAAAAACACTAAATCCAAAAAAAAAACTGTGGAAAAGTAAGAAAACTACTATTAGTTTATACTTACTATAATAACATACAAAATATATTATGCATTCTTTAATTAACAATACATTTTTTCTCATCTCAGATCTGAAGCAACATCAACAGAAGAATCAAAGAAACGAAAACTAATCAGGTAATTAATATATTTATAATTAAAAATATATATTTTATACTTTAACAATTAAAAAATAAATATTTTTCTTCTTGAAAAATATATATAACTTAAGTTTACTTCCCTTTATTTTTCATATTCTAATTTTTTTCTCTTAATTACAGCGAAGAGGAATCACGAAAGAAAGAGAAGCATAAATTATGAAACAATTCATCAACCTACTTCGATGTAAAAATATTTTATAGTATTCGAAACAATATTTTATCATACTTAATATAAATATGATATGATTGTAAAAACTTATTACTATAATATTTTGTATTTAATTATATAAATAACCCGCAGCAAAAGCGCGGGCTTTCCAACTCGTGTGATCGAATCATGTCTCGATTGTCCCCACCATAAGTCTCCTTTATGTATACTATATTTTGGGCTTTTTTTTTCGTAAAATTGATGTTTCTTAGGTTCTGAAATAAAATATGATATTTATATTTCATTTCACTTTTAAAAACAAAAAATAAAGATAAAAATAAATACTGCCAAATAAGCCATTAAAATAAATATCGAATTAATCATTGACCGGGACTTGGGACTGATGTCCAAGTACCAGCTTAACATGATCTATGGTCCTATTGAAAAATATCACAGATCGTTTTTCTTTTCCATAAGTATTTACTATATCATTTGACCTTAGTTTTGTTTTGTTTTGTTTTATTTATCTTTTCGAGTTTATACGAATGGCCTTTTTTCACTTCATTTTGATAAATATCGTTGTTTTCATTTTTATACAAAATGGTAAAGTTTATCTGTTTTTACATCGAGTATATCAGACATTCAGTAAACCAGATGTAAGTAATCAATTTAATACTAATGTATCTCAATTCTTATACTGGGTTTATCAGATATATAATACAATAATATTGAGAGAAATTTAGGTGGATGACCAAAATTTTAAATTTGATTAAGTAGATGTCCACTTTTAAAATTTTATAGCTAAATGTCCAAGTAGATATATTTTTACACTTGGTAGATACACATATCTACCAATTTTAGTTACTGTTTTGAAATGCACTGGGTATATAATTTTTTATACTTGGTATATAAAATTTTACACTTGGTATATATGAATATATACCGGACATTTTGCTATAACTTTTGACAAAGGGACATTTACTGAAATTAGGCCCAAAATTTGGTCATATTTCTATAAGCCCCTAATATTGATGTACGTATTTTGAAATAAATAAAGTCCGACATTTTGTTATAAAACAAAAGCAAGAGATAATTATTAAAATGAACCATGAAACACGGCCACTTTCCAATAAATAAGTGAAAATGTGGTTGAAATTTGTAAGTGACAAAGGGACTAGGAATAGAGAAACGGCTTCTTTCAAAATTCTAGGCCCAAAGTACCAAAAATTAAAGGGATTCTAATACTTATACCTGCAAAAACCGAAAAGAATTACAAAAATACAGAAGTTAGGATTTTTTCCAATTTTTGTACGGTTTTAATTAGGAAAATATCACTTTTTAAAAAAGATTTAGAAAATTACCATTTTTAAAATAGTTATTGGTTACCGGTTTCTGGAAACTAGTTACCAGTTATATACCAGTTATAAATATCTTCGATTACTAGTTACCAAACTGGTTACTAGAAACTAGTTACTATTTTAAAAAATAGTATTTTTATAAATATTTTTTTAAAAAATGGTATTTTTCTAATAAAAATCGTACCACACCGTGAAAAATACAAAAGCACCGTATTTTTCCAATTTTTTTCAGAAGTACCGTATATTTTCTAATTTCCCCAAAATTAAAAAATGATGGCTAAACTTAATGAAAAATCCCAAATTGATTTAGAAAAATCACTTTTTAAAACGCTTTTAAAAAAATAACACTTCTAATATATATATTTAGAAAAATACCATTTCTTCAAAATTAGTATTTTTCAATAGTGCCCGAGGTAACCAATTAAGGTATTTGAAGTAACAAATCTAGTTACTTGATGTAATCGGTCAAATTACCTGAGGTAACTTAATTAGCTACTTCAAGTATCTCATCCATTTATCAAAAGTGGTATTTTCTAAATACTCTTAAAAGTGGTATTTTTTTAATTAAAATTCTGAAATTTTTTAACAATTTCAAAATCCTGGATTTTTCAATTTGTTTTTGAAAAATTACTATAAAAATCAAATTACCTCATAGAGAAAAGGGCATGTGTAGGATTAGTTTGGGCCTAAATAACTTTTTGTGCATTTGTTTTAAAATGACACTTTTAGAAGCATCAAAAACGTCTTAAGCTATAGGTTTTTGACCATGAAAAAGTCCTAAATAATAGTTTTGTTATGGTCAAAAAGCTACTGGCACTCTTAAAATTGTCATTTTTAGAAAAATGCATAAAAAAGTCATTTTGGCCCAAGTTAGTTCTATTCATGTCATTTTCCCCTAGCAATAGTGCTGTATCATTGCCCGCTAACTTCACCCTGGCCCAGCCCTTTTTGCAGCCCAAACATAGGGAGGCGATCTTTCTCATGAACTTGAGCTTTTTCTCTTGCAAACAGTAGAGCACAAGCTTTGAATAAATTAGCTGTATACTACTTTTTTTTCTTCATTAATTAAATCTACCACCATACCACTTTTTTAAAATGAATTATTGACGATCTTGACGGATTCTTGAATAATTCTTGACGTCAGCAACGCTCTTGACAGATTCTTGACGATCTTGATGTATTCTTGATGGATTCTTGATATTAGCGGCGATCTTAATAAGTTCTTGATGAATTCTTGACAGATTCTTAATAATCTTGATGGATTCTTGGTGGATTCTTGACAGATTCTTGACGTTAGTGTAATCTTGACAGATTCTTGATGGATTCTTGACAGATTCTTGATGAATTATTGACAGATTCTTGACTAGTTCCCTTCCAAAAGCGGTAGAATCTAATAGTGGTGGTAAATTTAGTTAAACATTTGAAAAAAATAGTAATTGTCTACTTAACCCATGAGCTTTGTAGTTTTGGAGAAAAAGTTCATAAATATCCGTTTTCAAAATCATATTTTCATAAATACCTTTTTTATTTTTATTTCATAAATACCCGTTTCTATACTTGCTTTTGGAGAAATGTAGACCACTATTATTTTACACAATGTATATGCTGGTCTACATTTCATGAATAAAAATTACACTAAAAATTAGCACATATTTTAAAATATATATTATAGGTCAAATTTATAATGAAAAATGTAAACTATAGTAAACATACATATTGTAAATGTATATCATATATATTTTACACATGAAATGTGTATCTCACAGATAAAATTTACATTATAAATATAGTCCCTCATATTTTGCATATGAAATTGGACCATAAAAATGAGTTTTTTTAAAAGAAAAATTAAAAAGGATATTTATGAAAATAAGTTTTAAAAATGGATATTATGTGTAAATTTCTCTAGTTTTTGCTCTGGAAGCACAGCCTTTTTTCTTTTTTAAAAGGAAAAAAAAAAAAAAAGAAAATGTAGTTAGCACGTCTTCTTTCATTTAAGTTTCTTGAGCAAAAAGAGCTATATAATTAAAAGCCCTTTGTATGCGATGAAATTTCTTTTAATTTTATTGGACGTCTAATACAAGTTACTTAACCACCTTATATATTAGCGGCTACACTCCATTCATATGACGATATGCACCTTTTTGGCCAAAACATAATTTTGAACATAAGAAAGACGTGTAAAACAATTCCATATTCTTCACAAGGCACGTATAACTATGCCAACTGGCTAGCTAATTAATATTAAAAATAATGCTGGTTAGTGGTTGCTACTACATTACATATTTAACAATGTTCGCTACTATATATTATCATTTTATTTATATAACTTGGAACAGTTGTGTTGGCTCCAAGTCTGTAAAGTCTTATTAGCGTTTACTTAAAATTTCTAATTGAGTGACTGACTGTTTAAACATATAAGTTAACTGTTTAATATTTCTTAAGCATTATTTTATAATTGATCGAACTACCGACCATTTAAATCATCAGGCCTCGTTTGTTTCAACCGTTCCATTCCATTGGAATGGAAAATCCATTTGAATGAGTGTTTGTTTTAACAGCTCCAGTTTTTTCATTCAAATGATCTTTTAGAATGTGTGTTTGTTTCAATAATTCAGTTTTTCCATTCAAATGGTCCATCAGAAAAATTAACCATTGGAATGGTTTTTTTGTATCTTGAATGAGAATGGAAGGGGAGATGTGTTTTTGAATAGTCCATTCCAATGCTCCCATTCTAATTACAACTCATTCCACTATTTTTTCCATTCAAATGTCTCTCATTCCAATTATAATACATTCCACAATTTCCATTCAAATACACACATTCAAATAAAGCGAACCAAACAGGACATAAGTAATTTCCTACAACAATGACAATTTGGCAATTAATTCATATATATTAGCCGTAGTTTTTGTGTGTGTGTGTCAGTGAGAGAGAAGTATACAGAAGATTTTATGCGTGACTTTCGAAGCAACTATATGTAGATGGACTTTTGGGATGAGTACTAGCTAGAGCAATTAATCACCATGCTACACGAAATGTCGTGCCGAAATATTAGAATACAAGAGTTTTCCTAAAAACCCGTATTATCCCTAATTATTATTCATCTAAAATTTGTTAAAAGAAAATTGTCTTACATGAGTGCTTACTAGCCTAAGCGATCAGATATAAACTTTCAGCAGATGTTTAGATAATAGGACTGATAATTTGTGACACGACAAACCTGATATAAAATCTACACGAAGTTAACAGGTTTGAGTTTGCCTTAAACGGGTTCGGATCAAAATCAGATTGAACCGCAAAATCGTTTATTAAATGGATCGGGTTCAGGTTGACCCCGTAACCCGAAACTAATCCGCAATGGTCTATTTATTAAACGAATTAGGTTCGGGTCAACCCGTTTATGACTCGTGTAATACCTATTTGAAAATATTAGTGCATTTTTAAGACTTTATTATACACATATATTAAGATTTTATGTGGTTTTAATTTATTTTTGGCAAATATTAGTGTTTAAGTCATACGAATTTATGTTAAATGTGTTAAAAAATATATTTTTTTAACAAATTTGAATTAAACGGGTTAGCGGGTCGTATCGGGTTAACTTGACCCGAATATGGCCTATTTGAATAAATAGGATGTGTTCGAGTTAGAATTTTTGATACGATTATTAAACAGGTCGGGTTCAGGTTGAAGTATATGATATTATATATAGATGTTGACACGACACAAACACGACCTGCTGATACGAATTGTCACCCCTAATTTAGAGAGAGAATAAGATGTAAATTACCAGTTTACTTTATTAAGTATAAATTTATGATATATAGACCTTTTTTTACCATTTTTTAAATATTAAAAAGCCATACATTACATAAAGCTCCCTGGCTTTTTATTACTCTCTTTATCCAATGTTTTTTTTTTTTTCTTGGCTAATACAAGGTCTTTATTTTGACAAAGAACCAATTATTCGGATTCAGAGAGAGAGAGCCGAAATAAGTAGATTCCGTGTTTTAAGGGCTTGACACTGTGTACGATTAGACTAATTAAGGGACTAGTCTATACTCTATAGAGATAAATTTGTTGTTTTTCCTTTGTTGGTGTAATCATATTGTAAAATATTATTGCAATAATAAGCATGCATGTGCGGTTTGCAATAAGTTTGACATCAACAAACGTTATACTGTTCCCTAAATGGACCCTGATGATAATAGAATAGATTTTTCATTTAGTTTTCTCCTCACTTTTTTTTTTTTTTTCCAGAAATACTCAACTTTAAGTATTCAGCGGCTATAATTTCATTTCATTGCTTGAATGGCGGATGTTATAACTACGTTTAAAGGACAAAACTTTTTGTTCTATTTTTATTTTCTTGTCTTTAGCCTTTTAATTTCATTCCATAAGACGCAAGATAGTAAATCTATGTTTTTTTTTTTAAGTGGGTACAAAACCCATAAACAACTTTAATCAATGAGACCAGTAGAAATGGCAATGGGCGGATCGGGGACAGTTTTTCAATTTCCATCCGCATCTCCGAAAGTCAATTACAATACATATCCAACCCATTAATCATTCTTTTAGATACGATGACAGTGCAGGTATTAACCAACGGATAACGGGGAAAACCGTGGTTACTCTTACCCATTGATAGTAATAAAATATTAAAAAAATGAGATAAAAAAACTAAATTTTTTTCATAATCAACAAAACATTAAACACAATAATATACTAATAAACTCTAAACTTTAAATATATAAATACATATAATTCTGGATTCATTAGTTTTCCAAAGATATAAGAATATAAATAGTGTAAAATTAAATACATATCTCTATGTATAATAATTTTTCTATGTGAATATATATATTAGGGCGGATATGGTGCGGATTATGCTAATATCGTCCCCGTACCATACCCGCATATTAACAGTGCGGTTATTTCCTGGCCTGATCATTTTCCTCGCTTGAGTGATTTTTCTACTCTTCATTCGGATCGTATAACCACGGATACCTATAACTGTGGGTTATATTACCATCCCTATAGATCAGAAATCCCAGAACAAAAGTTAGGATATTAATTCACGTGGACGACTTCACTAAAATAGATTACTAATGTTTTTACTTAAACACAACTTTTTTACTTTTTTGTAGAATACGTGGTTAATTGTGCAAGAAAATAGGCCATTTTGTTTCTTTTACGTGAACAAAGTGTCAAGAAACATCCTCAAAGGTTAAATGATTTATTTTTAAAGAAAAAAAAATCAAAATCTTCAAACCGATCATTTTCGTTTCTAAATGAAATCTTCGAAACATATATGATATAAAAATAGAGGAGCTCTTTGGGACTTTGTTTGGAATTTGGATTTTAGTAAGGAAAAAAAATGTGAGGAAAAAGTCAAAAAAAAAAGAAGGAAAAAATTTTCCTAAAATTCTATAAAATTTAGCATTCAAAATTTTTTCTCTTATAATATTTTCATTATAATCTAAATCCTCTAAATTTATTGAAAATTTCCTTATAAAATCTCTGTAAAAAATTTTCATTCAATATATGATAAAATCCAAACAAAAGTAAATGGAATTCTTAGAAATTTACTTTTTTTTTTCTCCCTAAAATCCAAGATCCAAACAGAGCCTTATGGTGTAGAGATCAGTGTTTTGTTGCTGAAGTTTGTTGAAAGTGACTCCATAAACGCTATTGAAGTAATTAATTTTCAAACAGGTCTCTCAAATAATGATATTATAGTTAGAGATATCTGATATTTATTTGCTGATTGTGGTGTAGGTTCTTATTGCTATGTGGCTCGTGAGAGCAACAAAGTAACCCATACACTTATAAAACTTTCTCTTAGAGATGACTTCGTTTTTTTTTTCTTTATCAGTTGTAATTCAATGTTGTATTGCCTAGATTCTGGCTGATGATTTGAATGAATAAAAGTGTTTAGTCTTCTCCATAAAAAGAAATAGAGGAGTTTACGGAATGAGTTTTAACTTTTAAGTCGGATAGAAATTTATGGGATTGCAAGTTTAGGTGTAAAAATGAAAAAGAACAATACTCTGGTTCAAGATAATTATCGTGAATTAACCGTACGAATGTTACGGGCAATCCCATGGATATATGATGATTATTATTATTATTTTCTTTTTCCCTTCTAACAAATTTAATGAACTAATGCGAATGACGTAGATAGCAATAGCATGACAAGAAGAAAAAAAAGAGGTCACAAGATGAAACAAAAAAGAAGGTAGATTTTCCAAAAATTCGATGATTTTTTATTCAACTAAATAATGCCGGCAAAATTTCTTCATTAAATACACTAGAACATCCAAATATATAGATGAAAATAGGAAACAAGCAGTAAACAATAAAAATACAAAAAATATATAAAATGTTACTTACTATAATTTGACCCAATAATTAAGGCAAATATTGATGAATGATTATCCTTAATAAGTTAGTACAAAATCTTAAATTTCCAAAAATATTAAAGAATGGACCATTTAAAAACACCCCTCCTCTTCCATTCTCATTCAAGACACAAAAAACCATTCCAATGGTTAATTTTTCTGATGGACCATTTGAATGGAAAAACTGAATTGTTGAAACAAACACACATTCTAAAAGATCATTTGAATGGAAAAACTGGAGTTGTTGAAATAAAAACTCATTCAAATAGATTTTCCATTCCAATGGAATGGAATGTGGTTGAAACAAACGGGGCCAATATTTTCCCTTTTCTTTTTTAAAATTCTTGTTTCTGGTATCTTCACCATCAAATAACAAGAACAAGTCGGCTTTTAAAAAAGAATGTTTTCTTTTTTTTTTTTTTTTTCAAGATGAGGAACTTCTTTCGTAAGCAAACTAAATAAGTATAACTTTTTTTAATTAGAAATAAATACAACTTCTTTTTTCATTACTCGGGAAAAAGAAAATCAAACTCCTTTTCCGTTTTAGTAAAGTATGCACCCTCTTTTTTATTATTTTTTATACTTTCCTATTTTATTATTTGACACATAATAAATTTCACTATTCAGTTTAACATTTTAACAATATAATAAAATAGAAATAACCTGTCAAAAAAGAAAAATATAATATATATATATAAATAAGAATATAAATAAGAGAATGTATAACTAGTATTTTTCTTTTTATATTCTCTTTAAAAGATATTTACTATTTTGAGGCACTTTTTAAAAGAATGTTATACATTTAATACAGAGAACTGCCTCGTGCCCATAAATATTTGCTTCAATAAAGGTAATGTAAGAGCTCTTAATATAACATCATTTTCGTTGTAAAACAATGGGTGAATTGTAAAATAAATACCCTCAAATTTGAATATTTTGTAATTTAAACTCTGAAATTTAGACTCTGCAAAAGAATACACTGAGATTAAGAATTTCTGAAAATTAATACCCTGGACAGACTTTTTGACCAATTTTAGCAACCAAAAATAATAATATCCTTCATTAAAACTAAATTAATTCTTATTATTCTGTGAGGATATTATTGTATTTTATCAGTTAAAATTATTCAAAAAGTTAACTCAGGGTATTAATTTTTAAAAATTCTTAATCTCAGAATATTATTTTACAAAGTCCAAATTTCAGGATTTAAATTGCAGAATAATAAAGGTCCCGTTTGTTTCAACTATTCCATTCTATTGGAATAGAAAATCTATTTGAATGTGTGTTTGTTTCAACAATTCAGTTTTTCTATTCAAATGGTCCACCTGAAAAATTAACCATCAGAATATTTTTTCATGTCTTGAATGAGAATGGAGGGAGTGAGGTGTTTTTAAATGATCCATTCCAATACTCCCATTCTAATTATAACACATTTCACTATTTTTCCATTCAAATGTCTCTCATTCTAATTATAACGACCCCAACATATTTCACAATTTTCATTCAAATACACACATTCAAATAAGCGAACCAAACGGGGCCAAAAACATTCTTCCTTTTTTTTTCGTTTTAAATAATCTTGGGCATTGCAACGGTCCAAGGAAGCGGTTCAAGAGAGACCACAAAAATTCTATAATACAGCATACGGCCTAAAAGTTTATAATAAACGGGAAAAAGAAAGAGAGAATTTTCAAATTTTCAAATGTGTCACATCTTTTTCAACAAAACATAGTCTTTTATACGTACACCGATACACTGATGTGTAAAAGTCGGTTTATAGAGAAGTGCAATAAAGTCCAGTGATTATCCCGACTCTCGCTCTCTTACTGTCTCTTTCTCTCTCTCTCTCTCTCCTCTTCTCTCCTTGGCTCCTTCTGTGTTCTTACTCTTCAGTAGCTTAGCTATAAAATGGAACTGTGAGGACCCCACCTCAGTTCATCAAGCTCTGGATTTTGGTCACCATTTTTGTGTCAGAAATCTAGGACCTTATTTAGCAGCCTCTTTAATTCAACTTTACTCTGTACCCCAACTTTCATTTCCGGTATTTTCAGCTACAATATTTGAAGGGTCCCCTTTGTTTTTTCCAGATATGCCTACCATAAAGATTACTTCTTCGTTTATAATTTTATAAGGTAAATGTATAGTTCTGTATAGAGTTTTGACTTGGGGTTTCTGTGTTCTCTGCTTTTTCACTTATTACTGGTAAGATTTCTAAGAAAGAGGCCATTTGGGTTTCTGAATCCAACCCCGCTGAGCAAAAGATGGGTTCTGTGAAGTGGGAGATGCTCTTCCGGGTCTTCACTGCGTTGGTGTTGATTTTCAAGGCCTCACTTTGTGGTGGATTGACTGACCCAAGAGATGGTAAAGTAGAGTTTCTTATTTACTATCTTACATTTGGTTTTATGTTTGCTCTGTTTGTTTCTTGGGAAAGTGTAAAGGAAAGTTTAGAAGGGAAAATGTTTGAAAGTGGCTTCCTTAACTAAACTTTTTCCTTGAATATGCTTCGTTCTCTCCATAACTCGAGGAAAAATGGGAACTTTTTTGTTTTGTGTTTTATTTTTTTATTTTTATTGTTGAATGAGTGAGTCAGTCTTTTATTACTTATTATCTCATTCACCTTTTTGTATGTTTTTCTAGTTATGGCGATGAATAACTTATACGTAGCTCTAGGCTATCCTTCTCTTAGAGGATGGCTTCTTGTTGGAGGAGACCCATGTGGTGAAAACTGGCAAGGAATTGAATGCGTCTTCTCAAACATAACATCAATGTAGGTTGAATTTCTCTTTCATTTTTATACTATGGTTCCATCTTTTAATTGATATTTTCTAAAGTACTTACCTGGGTTGACAGAAGACTTAATGATGCAAATTTGGGCGGAGAATTGGGTGATAGCTTGCAATTCCTTGGTTCAGTTATACAGATGTAAGGGTCATTTATTTTGCTTGCTTTAATGTGTGTCATATATGTATTACATATCTTGTGGAGTCATTTTCTTCTTCGCTGTCCTTTGTTGCTTGTAATGTGTCCAAGCACGGATTTTATTTGGTTTTGGAATAACTTTTGAAATGTTTAAAACATGTATTCCCACAAAGCAGTCTGCCAAGAGAGAGAAAGATAATTATTATTAAACTGAGTACTTTAATTATTGATTTGAGTAAACCTCAAAATATTCTTTCTTGCGTTCTGTTCTACTTATAAGTTTTGAGTTATGATATGATGCAGAGATTTCAGTAACAATCATATTGGAGGGAGTATTCCTTCTGCTTTACCCCCGACTGTCAGGAATTTGTACGTTCGAACTCCAATTTTTTTTTTTTAAATGGTTATGTTATGTGTAATGCTTATACAGATAATTTTTTTTTTTTTTTTTTTTACTTAGTGCTGTTAGAACGTGTCTGTGAACATATATGCTAAGCCAAAATTTGTGCCTTTGTCCTGTTTTAGTTCTCTTTCAGGTAATCAGTTTACTGGAAGCATCCCAGTTGCCTTATCAACCTTAAGTCAGTTGTTGGCTTTGTAAGTCTTATGAAAGTGTTTTTATTACGTGCTGTTAAGTTGCTTCTTTTTGTTGTTTTCTGTTTTTTCTTAAAAATATGCGCTTTATTTTCTCAGGTCGTTTGATAACAATCATCTTGTTGGACCTATACCAGATGCCTTTCAGCAGCTTACTGCCTTGACAAATCTGTAAGCGTTAGTCAAATAGATTTCGAATCCTCCGCTACTTGTTTTTAAGGTTTTGAATGTGATGATACGTCATGTTGTAGGGATCTGTCAAGTAACAATATAGATGGTCAATTGCCTCCCTCAATGGGAAATTTGTTAGCATTGTCAACACTGTGAGTTAGTCCCATGAAGTCTTTCCAAGCTATTTGTTATGTATGCTTTATTTCTTACCCAATATAATTTATGGAATGCAGGCACTTGCAGAACAACCGGCTTGTTGGTACTCTAGATGTTTTACAGGATCTTCCCCTACAGGACCTGTACCATTCTTTCATCCTTTGTGACTAATCATTTTACATGAGATATATTTTTTCTTGCGTCTTTAATATGAATGAAACAAGAATCATTTTGTGTATCTGATTTGGAAGTAACTTCTAGTCTTTATCAACTCATATATTATTCTTTCTTTTTGCTTTAAAGGAACATCGAGAACAATCTATTCTCTGGGCCAATTCCTGCCAAGTTGCTGACAGTTCCAAATTTTAGGTGAACCCAAGATATTTTCTTCTTGCTAGTTTCCTGCAAGCTTTTCTCCCTTTCAAATTTTGAGATTAATATATTGATTTGTTAAGATGCTAATCTTAGAAACTTGGGATTTAGTTGGCTGCCCATTTATAGAAATTAAGGCTATGTTTGGTATACTGTACAAGAACTCTGTATTATATTAATTAAATATAATACTGTGTTTGGTTGTGCCTTTGTATTCTATTATTTAATACGATATCAAAATTTAATACAATACGGAGAGTATTATCTGATACAGAATAAAAGGTCTGTATTACACTGTATTAACATAGTATCGTACAATACTCACTCTCTTCACTTTTTTTGTTCTTAATTTCTCTCTCATCACTTTCTCTCTCACATCACTTTATCCTTTTCAAAAGTGGTATTTTTCTAAATAAATTTTTAAAAGTGGTATTTTTCTAAATTTATATCTAAAAACTGGTTTTTTGGTAAATAAATTTTTTAAAAGTGGTAATTTTATTAGTGGTAATTTTCTAAATATTTTTGAAAAATGGTATTTTTCGACGTAAATTTTTAAAAATGGTATTTTTCAAAAATTAATTTTTTAATACAATATCTTAGTACAAGTGCAAAACCAAACATAGTATTGTAATAGAATAATACAATACAATATAATCTAATACAATACATCACAATACAATACAATACGGCGCACCAAACATGGCCTAAGTTTAGGAATTTCTTTTATTATTTATTTGAAGCGGTCTGTACATGCTTTTTTTTTTTGTCCCATAAAAGAAACATGGAAACCTTGGAATAAGCATAAGCCAAGTAAGAATTGATTCCTATTAATTCTTTGTTTAATTAGATTGTGCTTTCTGAAGAGCAGAGCCCATAAATAGATATGAGTTTGATTTCAGACTGTAGAAGTATGACAAGGGTAACTCCATTTTCTAAAACCAGTATACAAAGGTTATCAATGTCAACTATTTATGGAATGCTCCCATCCTTCAGAAATAAAACATAATGCTCTGTCTTTTTTTTTTGTTGCTTGCATTATTTTCACTTGTATAATACTTTTTTTTTTTTTGGCCTTTTCTGTTTTCTCCATTTACCATGGTGGCTTCTGATTTGCAGAAAAGACGGAAATCCATTCAATACTTCCATAATTCTATCACCCCAGGCAGCACCCTCCCCATCACCAGCCCAGGCTCCCTCTCCTGGAGAACCACTTTGGAAACATGTGAATGGACCTTCTTCCCCCATAACACCAAAGTCAGCTGATGCTAAGAAATTCTTGTCTACTAAGGCAATCATTTGGATTGGCGTTGCCGGGATTTCAGTAGTTATTGCAGTGTTACTGTGCCTTCTATTGTCAAGGTTCTTTAAAGCAAAACGACGGGATAAAATTGCTAAGAAACATTATTTTGATACCTATAAGGGTTCAAGTAAGAAGCCTAAATATGATGAATCTTCACTCCGACAGAGTAATCAGATGGAGACTGGTAATTTTTCATTATCTAATATCTATTAAGAAAAGTTCTTTGCTTTTTTTTGTTTTTCATATTTATCAAAACGTTCTACTTGAAAAGTACCATTTTTAACTTGTTTAGAAGTTGCAAAAGAGGCTGTTGTTAGACCACAAGAAATAAGTAGAGTAGACAATGGAAGAATGAGGTTTCTGCCAAAGCTGCAGGATGAACGCGTCATGGATGTGAAAAGAAATGTTAAAACTTCAATGGATATGAGGGATAATGAGATTGACATGACAGACACAGATGATGACGTTTTGCCGCTGCCACCTCCTCCTCCGCCTTTTCCAGTTGACAATATTGTAGTAAACCCAGTTGTACCAACTGTAGTCACTAACTGTGGACGTCCTATGCGGAGTCAAAACTCGAGTTCTGTGAGAGTCTTTACTGTTGCATCACTTCAGCAGTATACGAAAAATTTCTCCCAACAAAATTTTCTTGGAGCAGGAATGCTTGGCAGTGTCTATAAGGCTGAGCTTCCTGATGGAAGGGTATGCTTTCAATTTTTTATGAACTGATTATCATGACCTACCATCTGGTCAGTTTACTGTGTGAAATGATTCTATTCTCTCTTTCTCTCAGTCATGGCTTTGTCTGTTTATGCATTTTGGTTTTGAGATTGCATATTTTGATGTTTAATTGTCTCTTTCTCGACTCCTTGTTTAGCTTTTGGCGGTCAAGAAACTGGATATTGCAGCTACTAGGCAGCAGAGTGATGAGGAATTCTTTTCACTGGTGTCCAGTATTTCTAGACTTCAACATCCAAATATTGTTGAGTTTGCTGGTTACTGTGCAGAGCATGATCAACGGTTGCTTGTGCATGAGTACTGCAGAAATGGGACTCTTCATGATGCACTGCACATATATGATGAAATCCATGAAAAACTTTCATGGAATAGGCGGATCCAGGTGGCAATTGGAGCTGCAAGAGTCCTAGAGTACGTAGCGAAATTGACTACCTCTAGAAATTTAATATTTAACTAATTAGCAATTATTTTACTTGGGTTGGTCCTACGTCCTTTACTGGTCATTGGGTGATCAACTATGAGGGACATGAAACCTCGGTCGTTTATGCCCAATTGTGCAAAAGGAGGCATCCGTTTATCAAAATCGTTAATGATGGAGTTTTCTTTTTTATGTGGTAAAGGTATCTGCACGAGGTTTGCCAGCCACCTGTTGTGCACCAGAATTTCAAGTCTGCCAATGTTCTCCTTGATGATAAGCTTGACGCATATGTCGCGGATTGTGGATTGGCTCCTTTGCTATCATCTGTCTCAGTGAGCCAGGTAATTCTTGTTTGTGAGAGATTATTTGCTATGTTGCTTATTTATGTTAACCTGATTCTCAGTCTGACTTTTTAGTAAGATGCATTAGTGTTGTGAGGAAAGTTTTGAGAGTTATGTAATGGATAGTATATCCTTGATGCATAAGTGTTGTGAGGGAAGTTTTGAGAGTTATGTAATGTATAGTATATCCTTTTAACGGGAATTGGTGCCACATTTTGAATAATGGTTATGGATAAGCTGATCAGTAAAATTGGGTTGACTCTCCGCTTACTAGTTGACACTTTGTAAACACGAAAACTTCAGAAGAGTGCAAGCAAAATTTTCAGGAGTTTTGAGCCATTAGGTTACCTAGAGTTCTAAAACTTTTACTTCCATATTTTTTCAAGCTGATCTTGACCTTATTGACTTTTGATGTGCATTGACTTGTAGATGTCTGGAGGCCACAATGCATATGGTTATGGTGCCCTAGAATTTGAGTCAGGGAGTTATACTTGCCAGAGTGATGTCTATAGTTTTGGAGTTGTATTGTTAGAACTACTTACAGGGCGGAAATCCCATGACAGGTAACTGTTGCGTTTCGTTTCTTACATTACATTTTTTGATTTTGAATATCGTCAAGTTAGGCATATATCTTGTTTATTACCTTCTAGGGTTCAGCTGAGAGTGTCTTCTGATTGATAAAAAATCTCCTTAGGTCGAGGCCTCGCGGGGAGCATTATCTGGTTCGATGGGCAGTACCCAGGCTTCATGATATTGATGCATTGTCAAGGATGGTTGATCCTTCTCTTAATGGAGCTTATTCTATGAAGTCTCTGTCACGCTTTGCTGATATTATTTCCTCATGCATACAGGTAAGTTTCCCAAAAATAAATGACTAAAATCTATCAAGATGTTTTTGAATGCATTATGATATCCACTTGTATTTAGCATCTCTGTGTTCTTATCTGTTATGACAAGTAACTTTATATCCACTTTATTTCAGAGGGAGCCAGAATTTAGGCCACCAATTTCTGAAATTATCCAGGAACTGTTGCACTTGATTGAGAAGAGACAACCAGAGAGCAAGGATTAATGCTAATTAGAGAATAAGTAACACCAAGTTGTCTGCTCTTGATTATGTGCAAGGAAGGTATGTATGTTTAGTTTTGATCGAGTTTATAGTGCAAGTGCGAATTTTCCTGATAAAAAACCATATCCAAATTCTCTTCAAACATAAGAATCCGGTAACTTTTTTTTCTTCCCTTTTCAGTGAATTGCTAGTATAGTCGTCCTAGTTATTATTCTTTGTGGATACTGTTAGCCAGAGTGGTTTATTTATGGTGTAAAATAGCCCCCAAGAAAAGAATGTGATGTTTGGTTATGCATTGGATTCTACTGCAGATGTTCTCTAAATGTAACTTGTCAATTTTATTCTCTGGATATTGTGCAATATGCTCTGTAACAAGGCATTATTGAATATGCTCAACTATGTAGACATGGTAGGTGTCCTGAGCAAACTGGCTACCCTTCTTACTTTTTCTTCTGTATCCCGGAAATCTTCCGAACCCAGGGAAATTCAAGATTGGAAAAAAAAAAATGTCGAGTAATTCCAGGGACACTCAGTTTTGGTAGCAAGATTCCATTGGAAAAAATTGGTACCAAAATTTAACCATGAGGGGTTGCGTTGTCGACCATTGTCAAGTGCCAATGACTAGCTCCCATGAGGTCTAGGGTTGGATGTCTTATGAGACCTACTTAGCAATATGCTAACTAGAGCTTTCTGCCTCCAAAAGACTAAAATTCAGCAAAATATATACATATATATACCAATCTAGTAGGTTTTTTTTTTTTTTTAATAATTTATATAGGTATTATTTTATCAAATTAAAATTTACCGCACAGATGCATCTTTTTATAATAAAAAGTAAAGAGGAAAAAATATTAAATAATATATATGTATTTTTATATATATTTTTTAATTACTCACATTATGGTGTCCGTTTAGATAATTAATTTAACGGTTAAAAAAACAAAAACTATAGAATACCTATTGGATTATGGTCTGTATATTATATATATATAAATACTTGCACCATTTTTTTTTTTCTTTTGATTTCTTATGGAAAGCACTACTCAAAATTTAATAGAAAGACCGAATATCCTGATAATATTCTTTATCCACAATCCTATCAGGAGTCAGGACCTAGGAAGATGAATCCACCAAAATTTGAAGCTGTCAGTTTAATTAATCTAAATCTAATTAGTTTTTTTATTTTTGAGATATTTTCCCATAAATTATGGTCTGGATTTTTTAGGAACCTAGTAGTGGGAATATGGGACTGGGAGTAGAGATCTGTAAAGAGGGTGGGGTTTGGCTTTAAACAGAGCAAAGCTAGAGACACAAATTATTTGGTTCCCATGATTGTTGGTGAGGGATGTCGGATGACTCCCTGCCTGGCGGTCAAATATATTTCTTTTTTAACCCCAACTTTTCTAATATTAAAGGTATCAAGTCCAAAACCCACCACTGTGAAAAGTATTGGAGTTAGGACAAATAATAGCTTGTATCTCACACGTGAAACCTCTCATTGAATGAAGCATTATGTTGCTTTTTCTGTTGTATCATATCATATTATATTCTATATTATAATATTATTATATTATTTTGTTTTGTAGAATGTAGTCTCCCATCCCCATATCAAGCCAGTTCCTAATTTATTTGAAGTTTAACGTTTAATAAATTCAAACTCATCAGTTTCTATTTCCATGTAATGTCCTTTTCAACATATGTATCTCGGACAAGTTTTTCTTTGTCCTCTGTTTCCTTTGGCATATACAACATTATAACGTATTTGGTATTAAAATGATGTGTAAATAAAAATTTTTATGGGATTATCTTTAGGTCAATTCAATATGGGTATTTTTTATATTTGTAATTTGCTAGTTGCTAATTTGGATGGAACCCTCAAACAATCCAAAGGCTCAAAGCCGCGTTTGTAGAGTAGAAGACTTTGCAGCATTCACATGCCTAATAAACTAGTGCACCGACCAAAAAATAAAATAAAATAAAAAATCAAAAAATAAAATCCTATGATGTTTAACCAAAAAAAGACCAAAAAATAAAATAAAAAATCAAAAAGAGATTTATTTTAGAAAAAAAAAAAAGAAAAAACAACTTTTGGTTTATTTAGTGTGGTGCCTAATTTTTTTCCCTTTCATTTTTTCTTAACTAAATTTGATTTTGACACATACCTAACTTATAATGGATGGTAATCTAAATGAGCAACAAGTAATATATGTTTTTACGAAATATTTACTTCTCGTTTCTTCTTTCTTCCGTGAGTAAAAGCTTAACGTAAACATGTAACAAAAACCTTGAATCTTTTGTTTTGTTTTAAAGAAATGCTACATCCTTCATTTTTCTTCTTCTTTTTAATTATAAAAAAATAAAAAGACTAAAGCATATCTTTGTTTGGACTTGAAAGTTAGTACCACTTTTTTTTTTTTTTATAATAAGAAAGGAATGAGGGACGATAAGAGATAGTTAATCTTCTATTAGAACATGACCTTAACAGCTCTGAATTCACAAAAGAACC
The DNA here is from genome assembly GCA_002914845.1 of Trema orientale. NCBI lineage: Eukaryota > Viridiplantae > Streptophyta > Magnoliopsida > Rosales > Cannabaceae > Trema > Trema orientale. The sequence continues at coordinate 3,624,276 of JXTC01000002.1, forward strand.
CAGTAACCACGGACCTAATCTCATCAAGTGCCCAACTAATACAGGAGACTAACATATACAGTATCACGAGGTGGGTCATAAAAACACAATTCCCAAGATGGGGTCATACAAACATACTTCTCGATCATACTAAACAAAATTAAGCTACAACAAACCTCTAGGATATAATACTTGACATCCTCTCATTGCTTGAACCCTAGACTAAAAAGTAATTAGCACCAATTGATCCCTAGACTATAAAGTGATTAGTACATAAATAGATGGGTACCCTAATTAATTAATGTATGACACCACACATACCAAGTTGATAAATCAAACTATCTTATTTGAATCTCCGATTCACATACCAATCTTTCAAGTTTATAAGCATAGCTAGGAATCATAAACCATCTAACCAAATGAAGAAAGGAATCTTTAATTTTCAAATGCTAATTAAATGATGTGCAAAAGTCTCTTCAGCAATTCCTCACCCAAAAATATAATAATAACAATATTTATTAATACTAAGTAGTAATAACAATAAATGAAATACAATAGTCTCTTTCTTAAGGTCATTGATACTGTAGTTGTTTTCCTTTCATATGACGTTATTATGGATAGTAAACCATAAATATCATCATCTCATGAGATGGGTCCATGTTAGTTGTAATCACATGAGTGAAGATTAATATTCTAAAGCATATTATTAATTAACCATATCACATGCAATTCTCATTGATTTGATTTAAAATTCCATTCCAACAACATTACACCAGTTGCTTAAATGCAACATCAATATCATTTACCATTTATCTTTGTCGTGTTAATAAAACCAAATTCGATAAATTGTCGGCTCTATATTTTTCAATAAAATCAAATCATATTAGTCATGGTCCTATAATTTTGATCCAAATTTGTTAAAACTTAAAAGAAAAAAAAAAGAGTTCACAATGATAGTTATAAATTTGAAATAGAGCGAGCTTTCTTTTACTTAATATGCAAGTGACATGTCCTTATCTAATCAAGTGCATGAATTACGCCATATTATACTTGAAGGAATAAATCTAGTTGTCCGTAAGGAAAAATAACCCATAAAATAGAGTTCCATAGAAGTCAGTTTGCAAATTAAAATACTGTAAAGTCTTTTCATTATTATTATTATTTTTTTTTTTCTAACATCAAAATTATTTCTTTTTTTTTTTTTTCGTTTCTAATTATTATTAAAATAATAAACATAAATATTGGTTGTGAATTATTCCAAGCCACCGGAACCAAAAGGGCTAATTGGTCTCCACCAGTGACCACACGTTAACAAGCGGAGCAGCCCGCCACGCAATAACCGACCACTAGTCACTACGACTGGTTTTATGGTAATTTCGCTGTATCCGACAAGTGAAAACCCGAGGGCATTTTGGTCAAAAGACATAGAACACCCCTCCTCGTCTTCTTCTTCTTCTTCTTCTCCTCAAGTCTCAACTCTAATTTCTCGTCTCATAAAGAATTTCACCTTTTTTTCTTTTTTTTCTTTTTTTTTTTTGGTTGGGTGCTGAATCTGAGTACGTTACTTGGAAACATTTTCTCTTACTGAATCTAGTTCCAAACTTTCTCGGTGGATTTCCGTTTGGATCTCGAGAAAAAAAAATTTTGAAAGAAAGAAAAAAAGAAAGAAGAAGAAAGGAAAGCAGTGCTTGAATTGAATCTTCTCTGGTGGTATTAAAGCAGAGTCCTTGTACAAGCGAAAGTTTTTCTTTTTTCTCCGGCTACCTCTGTTTTTTTTCTCGTCGCCAGAGAAGACGTCGTCTTTTCAGCTACCTCCATTTTCAGTTCTAAAATGGCCAAGCGTGGGTATAAGCTGCGTATCCTTGTTCTTTTTTTTTTATTTTTTTTTTATTTTTTAATGAAGTGATTAGCTGAAGCTGAGTTGTGCTTCGATATAGTGATCTGATTCTAGGGTTTTGCTTCGGTGGGTTGGATTTCTGCTCTAGTGATTGAAAACCGTTATTTACTTTATCTTTCTTTTTTTCTTTTTTCTCTGGTGGGGGTGGGGATATGAAGAGTTCTGTGTCTTGTTTGGTTACTTAGAAACGTTGGGAAAAAGGGAAGAAAGTAGTAGACTTAAATTTCAGTTTAATGGGGAGTTTAGTTGGAGTAATTTTCCTGCTTATAATGAAGATAAGGTTTAATTATTAAATTTCTTAGCAATGTAGGGTATTAACTATAAAAACCCTGAAAACCCAGAGATTTCTACTTCCGCAATCTCTGTAGATTTGGGTCAGTGTACGGAAACAAGAAGACCCAAAATAACATTAGACGAGATTTATTGGCTAATTTGTTAAAGCTGGGTTTTGGAACTTTGGATTAGTCTAGTTATGTCATTTTGCTTGATTGTTTTTTTCTTGACCCCGAATCGATAAAAATAGAGGAATTTTTGGCTCATTCAGCCAATGTCAACTGTCTAAGTATCGGAAAAAAGGCGTGCCGACTTTTTGTCACCGGAGGGGATGATTACAAAGTCAGTCTTTGGACAATTGGCAAACCGACGTCGTTAATGGTATATGTTAAATGCTATATCTTCTTTAATTGTATTGCGTTTTTGGTTAAGATGCCGTTAATTTATATGTATGTATTGGTCAACTTCTGTCTGCCATCTTTTGTCTCCGTTTTGTTGTTTGAGATTCCTCACTTTCAGGATCGAGTTCATTTTCCTATTTCCTATTTTAAATAGTTTGGCGAATGAATTTTCGGAAAATAGGTATTTTTTTTTAACCTCCAGTGTTATTGCATAACCAGTTTGTAGGCACATTTTTTTAAGGAGTTTGTAGGGATTTCTTTCTCCTATCGATAGAGAAACAAACATGAACAGATTAAGATTTCAATATGGTGGTTACAAAAATAAATGCATAAATATATTCTCATTGAAATTTGTTCTAGTATATTTTAATTGTAACCGTTATATTGAAATATAACATTTATCATAGATAGCAAAAAAAATTGCTGTTGTACTCGCTCCCATATGTATATATTTATGTAATTTATCCTTTATTTGTACAAGCTGGGTAAAGGGGGGTCTTTCAAATTACCCATTTTTTCAGTTGAATAAATCTTTTAGCAGCATGACGTCAATTCTGAAACTTGAAAGTGCTCATTTTGTTTCACTGCATTTTGGACCAAGTTTTATCCTTTAGTCCTTCCCATGGCCATGGCTATAACGCTAAAGGACTGACCAGAGTCTGCATTTTGTATTTATTTGTAAACTGCAGAGCCTATCTGGGCATACAAGTCCGGTTGAGTCTGTTGCTTTTGATTCGGCGGAAGTACTAGTCCTTGCTGGAGCTTCCAGTGGTGTCATAAAGCAATGGGATTTAGAAGAAGCAAAAAGTAAGTTGGCTGCTAAATATTAACTACTTCTCATTTGTTGGAATATAAGTGATATTTTGAAGTTTGAAGTATCAGTTGCACATAATGTTTCTTGAGGCAAAAAGCGATGCACAAAGATAACTGTACGGTAATTAGATTCAAACTTAGAACAGTTTTTGATATGAGACTTGTGTGGTTCAGGTCACTTAATGGACTTTCTCTGATAGAGTTGTGCAATTCTCCAAATTTAGAGCTTTTGTAGGTGAAACATGTTGTCTAGAAGCCTTGTATCATGGTGAGAAATGTTGGAGTAATTTGTTAGTAGACTTTAACAAATTTGTTATTGTTATTGAAGTGTAGTGGTTCGCACGCTTTCTGGACACAGATCCAACTGCACCGCCGTCGAATTTCATCCTTTTGGTGAGTTCTTTGCATCTGGTTCCGTGGATACTAATCTGAGGTTATGGGACATTAGAAAGAAAGGATGCATTCACACGTACAAGGGTCATACTCAAGGCGTCAGCACTATTAAATTCACTCCTGATGGGCGGTGGGTAGTTTCTGGCGGGTTTGATAATGTTGTAAAGGTAATGTTTGCTCATGAGCCCTATCAATTGTACTAAGACTTCTTATCCATGCTTATAATGTATAAATTCTTGCCACTACTATTTAGGTGTGGGATCTTACTGCTGGAAAGCTCTTGCACGATTTTAAGTTCCATGAAGGACATGTGCGGTCCTTAGATTTCCATCCTCTTGAATTTCTCCTGGCCACAGGTGAGCAAATGTCTCATAATTAGAATAGTGAACTTAGTTTACGGTGTATTAGACATTAAATTGGCTTTGCACCACACAAAGTTCATGACACAACACATGAATTTGAGTGGTCCTCTTAGCCAACCTGTTAATGCAACTTTTTCTTTTTTTATTGTTTTCTTTCATTCTGTTTGAGAAGTCACATTCATAATGAGTCGTTAGAGTTCCATGCAGAAAGTATTGTTTTTTCTACGAGGGCAGAGATAATGAGCTGCGATATGAACTGCTTTAAATTCTGATATAAAAGTTCAGTTTTTTTTGTTGCATCAAAGAATCACATATGACATTTGATGTGACAAATGAAGTGAAATAAATTTTATGTTGCTTTATTTATTTGTCATTTTGAACTTCTCTATGCCCTTGTTTTAACATTTTGGTGTTGATCCATGGTGAGCCTGCAACCTTGTTATGACTAATTAGTGATGGGTGTGTAGGACCTAGGTTTTGCAACTATCCTTGACATTCTTTCTGGCCTTCTGCTATTAGAGTAATATTGCTTGTTGACTGTTTCTAGTAACGTGTATGTTATAGCATACAATTCCTTTTGCAGGTTCAGCAGACAGAACTGTGAAATTCTGGGATTTGGAAACCTTTGAACTGATTGGATCAACGAGACCTGAGGTATCTTGTTTTATTTGTACTTGAAGTGATGGTAGCAATATATAAACTATTCTCTATTTGTGGAAAAGTTGGGCAAGTCTTGGATTATTTACTCTATGAGATGCATTCCGTTTGTGGTTTTGTCATGTTTCTTCATATGCTTAACAAACACTTTACATATTGGAAACCTAAATTTGAATATAAGGAGTGTAAGTAAAATGAAAACAATGCCAGAGATGGTTAAAAGAGGTGCAGCTGACAATGATGCGTCCTCTCGGCCAAAGCATGTATGCAGATAATCCTGATGTCATCACAAGTTTGTCCTAGCCATGAATAGAAATTGTTCGGAGTTTTTTTTTTTNAATCTGGAATCAAGATTGTTCTTGAACCTTGTTACACGCACAAAAAGTATCAAATTTGTTTTGTCCATCTCCTGTAATAATGTGTCGTTCTTTCCAGTCTACAGGAGTACGTGTGATTGGCTTTCATCCTGATGGTAGGACTCTGTTCTCTGGACTAGAAGATAGTTTAAAGGTTTGGATTTGTTTCCTATTATTAATCCTTAGTATTATAGCAAAAGGAAACAGACTTTTAACTTTTCCATTTTGTAGGTTTATTCATGGGAGCCTGTAATTTGTCATGATGCTGTTGATATGGGATGGTCAACCCTTGGTGATTTATGCATTCACGAAGGGAAACTGTTGGGATGCTCGTACTATCAAAATTCTGTTGGAGTTTGGGTAGCAGATATATCAGTATTTGCCTTAATCTTTTTCTTGCATTTTCTTTTCTTTTTCCCCCTCTAACCACAAGTCAAACATCACAAAAATTCTTTTCATTCCTGGACATTTAAGTTGTTATAGACTTACTAAATGCTATCTCTGTAACAGCTTATTGAACCATATGGAGATGCTTCACAAAACGACAGCACAGAGCAGAAGCTTAATTTTAATTTCCAAGGGAGCTCAGAGAGAGTAGGGACCATAGTAAGGACTTCAAGTTTGCGATGCAGGTCTCCTGATTATGAGTCAAAGGAAATAAAGAACATATATGTGGATTGTAAGTATTTTGTTTCGTGCACTGGAAATGAAATATAATATAAGTCTATATTAAGTTGGAACTTTTTGTTGCTTCACTTGAATCCTTTTTTTTTTTTCCCGGAATTATATTCGTTTGCTTACTGTTGTATCCTTTCTTAACATTGCTAAATCAATGGATCTTGGACCTACTGATAAATTTAATTTACCAAATGCTTTATTGATGCTAAAAATAGAGCAACTTTTCATTTAGAAATTTATATTTATCAATACTTCAAGAAAGAATTATTTTTCTGAGCTCCTAAATTCCTAATAGTCTCCAATGAAGATTTTGGGAATTAAATTTTGCTTGTTTCATCTTTTTGAGCTTTTTGCTGGACAATTCTAGTTTTGTAATATGTTTTGTCTCTACAATTTATTTCTTTTTGGTTCATATTGTTTGAATTTAACAATGGAAAGCTGGATAACTGTTTCGCAAATTGGATGGTCTAACCAGACAGAAATGTAGTGCAGCCCATATTTGCTTGTACTACCTGCTAACCCTGTCCTGAATGTAGAATTAGTGTTGCTGAGACAGTTTGAGACAGACTACTTGTGGATATTCATGTTTCTTTCTGGTTTCCACTTCGTGTATAGGTTTCACTTACTTGTTTTATATTATTTTTCTCTGGTTAGCTGCTGGTGGAAAGCCTGTTCCTCAGCAGAAAGTCGAGTCTTTAACTTCTCCAAAAGTGCCTCCCCATTTGGATACAAAGGAAACCAATGATCAGGTGATAAAGAAGCTGAGTCGAGCAGAAGTGCCCCCAAAATCTAATGAGCGTGCAGTTAATAAATCTTTGGTTGTGCCAAGCATTGTACCCCGCGACAATTCAGATGGCAAAGACTTGGCCAACTCCACAAGCGAATCTATTACCTTTTCACGGACAAAACGTGGTATGTTGCTCAGACCAGCTCATGTAAGAAGGCCATCAAATAGCAAAAATGATCTGGAAAGGTCGCCAATGGCTGTTGACTCTGGGACTGTTGGCAATATGACGAGTAAGTTAGATGGTAGGGTGGACTCGGACTGCCAAACAAAAAGCGTATTAGAAGATGGAGTGCGAGAACATTGTGAGGAAAAGCATTCTAGTACTGTATCTGTAACAGAAAAGCTTGAAAAAGTTTTGTCTCCCCAGACACCTACTAGTCGTTTGGAAACAAGTAAGTTCTCTTCTTGTAATACCACTTTCCGTATGATATTTATTATAAAACTGTAATCTCTCTTGTATCCAATTGCATTGGAACTACTTAGCAAATCCTTTTTACTTATCGTAGGACTTGACCCAAAATCTGTTGTCATGTATCTATAGAGCCGTCTTGTCTGTTTCACACTTTTTGGTTGTCAGCCAACTGTTTTTGCAAAATCATATCACTCCGTTCACAGGTACCAGAATGATGTTTCTGTGGACATTGAACCCTTTATGTCAAAATTGCTCTTCCTCGTGCATATCTAGACCCGTGGTCATGCTTGTTTATCTAGATATTTATTTACCCATATGCCTTCTTGTGAACACTGAATATTTGTATTTATTTACCCATATACCTGCTTGTTTATCTAGATATTTATTTACCCATATTTGTATTTTGGCAACTGCAAGTGGGAGTAGCATTTTCATATGGCAGTTAATACTCATATAGTTTTTCAGGGATCTCTAGCAATTATCTTCTCTGTTGACAAAAATCAGGCCTATGTCAACAGTTCCTCCTGCTCTACCCACTTTTGTATTGCCCGTCTCTCCTATCTTGCCCAATAGAGGAATGTTCTTCTGTATGCCAGTATTTTCTGTCTTAAACAATATTTCTTTTACCCAAATTTGTGTTAAGCTGAACAATAGTTAGACAATCTTTTGGCTTCTCACTCTGTCTCTACCACCCTTTTAGTGTTATCTAGCTAATCCCCATTACTTCCGTGTTGTTACAGGTAATAAAGCCCTTGATTGCAGCAGAGATAACTCTGTTAAATTTATCAATGGAGGTGTGCCAGTTCTTACCAATTTTATAACTCTCTAGAACTATATAATGTGCACTGGATAAAAGTTGATTCTGTAAAATTCCCATTTGGCAGTTGCAGTGGTTCAGGGAAGAACTCGAACCCTAGTTGAGAGGTTTGAAAGAAGAGAGAAAATTAATAGCAGTGAAGATCAAGCTAGTGGTATATCTAATCGTGCAATTCCCGAAGCAGATAAAATCCCTTCAAGTGGTATATCTAATAGTGCAATTCCTGAAGTAGATAAAACCCCTTCAAGTGGTATATCTAGTCGTGCATTTCCTGAAGTGGATAAAACCCCTTCATGTGGTATATCTAATCGTGCAATTCCTGAAATAGATAAAACCCCTTCAAGTGGTATATCTAATCGTGCAATTCCTGAAATAGCTAAGACCTCTCCCGTGAAGGTAAATATTTATTCCCTCGGAAGATTTTTCTAGACTTTAATCATGAATTCGTAGTAAGATCATATTTGAATTTCTTTATTCTTTTTAAAGAAAAAATTAAATGGAAATTCAATGATGGAGACACATGAGATGTAAGAAGCTCTTAAATAAATTTTCAGGCTGCTTATTTGGGTGAACACCTAGAATAGCCCCTTCTAGGACAATGCTTGGATTGCACATGTAGTTTTCATTATTTCCACTTGCACGTGAGACTTAATTTGTTAGAATTTTCCAACTGGATGATTGGGACAAATTATTACGTGCATTCAAATATTAAATTTTCTCTTTTTTGTGCAGCTTTTAAGATTTATCCACTCGTGTAAGTGAATCCAAAATCGGAATAAGATATATCCTATCTATTTAAAGACCTTGATATGACAATTATTGTGGGACTGCTTTATGAAAGTATCAATTATTAAGAATTTGATAGTATCTTATTAATTTGGACTGTTTTCACTTGTTGTTTTATCTTATATTGAAGATTTAGAGTTAGTTTCTTAGTTGAATTTGGGCTGTGTTTCCCTATCCTATCTATTTACGAACCTTGATATGTCAATTATTGTGGCCTGCTTTATCAAATTATCATATTATTCAGACTTCCTTTACCTATATTGTTCTCGTTCCCTTTTCTTTTTTCTCTTTATATTTTCTTCTGTCCTGCATGAGGGACATATTTATGCTCTAGAAGTGTTTAGGGCCAGAAAACTTATCTTGAGTTAACTCACATGCGTTCAGAGTTTTCAATACTTTTGGTCAACACAACTCACTCATTGTTTGGTTACCCATAGAAGGAGGAACCTCAAATTTCTACAAGAGATTTCGCCTCTGCAGATGTGCGGGATGCTACTGAAGACCTGCTGCAAACTCATGATGTATTCTTAAGTACCCTCCGCTCCCGCTTGACAAAAATCCAGGTAACTCTTTCAAGTTTCGAATGGGGTTTCGTTTAGCAAATGAAACGCAGAACTACTGCTTTTTTTGGTTATCTTTTGCCCGTAGCTATTCTAGTAATAAGAGCAACTGTGCAATCTGAGATAGGAAAATTCATTCAAGCCAGGAATAAAGGTGACTGAAGGCTGACATATACTGAATCTGCACATATTCGCAATTAATTGCAACATTGAATTTTTATCACTAGGTTCAATTAAAACATGTATGGTACATGTGATTGAAAACTTTTGCTTCTGATGAAAAGAAAAAGGAAAAAGAAGTACATGACATGGTTTATTTGCTTTATTTTCCCATTGACAAGTATTATACTAGTTGCATATTTTGTGAATAATTTTCTAGCACTGATGTTCTGCTAGATGGTAGTCACAACTCACATGTGGTTTATGTGATTACAGGTGGTGCGTCATTTTTGGGAACGAAAAGATATTAAGGGTGCTATTAATGCCATGAGGAAGCTGCCAGATCATTCTGTGAGTATTTGATTGGAAGAGTTCATGCGTGTTGCTTATTCCATTTGTAGTGATGTAACTTGCGATAGCTTCTATATATTTTTTTGTGTATCTAATAAATAATCAAATCTGATGCAGGTGCAGGCAGATGTGATCAGTGTTCTCATAGAGAAAATGGATATTCTCACTCTAGATCTCTTTTCTTGCTTGCTTCCGGTGCTTCTTGGCTTACTTGATAGCAAGACAGAAAGGTATTTACGTCGTGAATATATGGTCAGAAAGTCATGGTCCTAGGGGTTATAATATGTGAAGCAAACTGGAATTTGATTTAGATTTTAACTGTAGAGTATCTTCTCACTTGTATTTTAGGAATGTCATTCCAATATCATTCGAGGTAAATATGTATTGTCATTGGTTTGAAGTCATAATCTAGATAGAGGGCAGGTGGTAATCATGGCATTCTATTGGAGTCAACTAGTAAAGCATTAAAATAGTCCTGAAAATTCTTACACAGGCACGCCACATTGTCACTGGAGATGCTATTAAAGCTTGTGGCAGTCTTTGGTCCAGTCATACGTTCAGCCATTTCAACACCTCGAGCTGTTGGAGTTGATCTCCATGCAGAGCAAAGGTGCAATCTTACTACATTTGGCTTTTGATTTTTTTGTCGGCACAGGTGAAGGAACGAACACAGTATGTACACAACCTTTAATTTGAAATGTTCTGTGTACAGGGTGGAATGCTGCAACCAGTGCTCTATTCAGCTGCAAAAGGTCCAGAAGATTCTTCCATCACTTGTCAGGTTAGTGTGCCATCTTGAATTTCTATGCTGCTAATGTGTTTAAACATGTCATCTGCTTAAACATGCCAATAGCTCAACATGCGATACTGTTGGAAATCATTTCTAGTCTGAAATGTCCTATACCATAGCTTTCGGGTTGAAGGGCCTACAATTGAATATGGCATGAATAGTGGTCTTTCTTTCGGAGGTAACCCGAGTGTGATAACGTTACAAATTCAGAATTTTGTTGTCTTATCCAGGAAGGGTGGTTTAGTGGCAAAAAGTGCACTAGAACTAAGTCTGGTTCTTCAAGAATCGTAATCAACAGTGGCTGCCGCAAGTTACGAATTTGGCCTGGCTGACATCGAATGAATGACGGGGCTGTATGAGCCATGGTTTCAGATCAAGTCGTGTTTCACAATTTTGGTCTAATTCCCAATCTCTTATCGTCTTCTTCGGCTGTTATTATTATACAATGATTTGAGAGAGATAGCTTGGGAGTTGCTGCGGGGCAAAAGCTTAAACCAATATTTGGCGTTATCGTGAATAAGAAAAGATCAAGGGCCATCACGCAGTGTGGAAAGATCTCCTAATTTTGATTCTTTGATTCTGGAGATTGTTGATTTGTTGTATGTAATCGTCCTCGGGTAAATATGTATACTTCATTGCTCATTTTAACAGTATATAGAAAGAAAATATATGTTCTATTCAAAACTGTCGCTTATTATTTTTGCTTGAATTGTTTCAGGCAATGAATTCTGAACTACAATTATGGTAACATCAAAAGGATTCGAGATTGAAGTTGCCATAGTACTTGGACTTGAGAATTTAAACCGTTATAGTGCCTTAAATAATAATGAAATTAAAAAAAAAAAAGAAAAAACAAAACAAAATTCTCTTTTTACGTTTATGTTTTATTCATGTTGGAGAAATTTTAGCGACTTTGTAGCCAACTTTTTTTTAAAAAAAAAAATCCGACGCCAACTTTTATCGTAGACCATTGCAAACGCTGGCTAAATGGTTGTGTTAATACTAACGTACTATAGTATCAAAACGTATCAAAATGCAAAACTTAGCATAGGAGTTATATTTTTTTGGCTTTTTTCCGTACTTGCATATCATGCGCGTGAAGACGCATAGTAGGAGGATCTCTACTTTAACGTTGTTCTAATCACTTGAGCTGGCCCCACAACACGTAGGTTGTCCGCATTGTGGGCATTGTGGCCATCCCAGAAAAGACGTGGCATGCGAACTTCCACGTGGCAATTGGAATGTCTGCTGCCTTAGCCCCACTTCTCAATTATTTTTGTGGGTGCACTGAAAATCTCATTTTCCACGTCTTTCATGATTCTGATAGGTTGAGCCATCGAGGTGGGACAACTCACTTTTTAAATTTAGAGGTCTTTATTTTGAGGAAAGACAACAACCAACTAGATTTTATAACGAGACAAGAACACTAAAATCAACCATTAAATTTCAAATTGTATTTAAATGACATAATGATTATTGAAATAAAGTTTTTCATTGCCCTAGAATTCTCTAGTTTATGTGCGCAAAATCCAGAATTGGAATTGTTGGGGTGGTTTCCACCAACTGTCTACATGTCTCTACTATCTCTGATTGCTCATGATATCTGGAAGGATCGGAGGAGTCCCCGGGGGGTACCTGTAAAGACTCTCCGATGCCTAAGTTAAATATCGGTTTTTTGAGAGACAGCAGGGAGTGAAAAATTACTTACCTGTTTATTACGGTGTGAGCGATACTTATACCTCTGGAGTTGGGATCCAATTCTGAGGTTTCTTTTCCAGCGCCGTAGCTCGCTCCCGAAATCACGGGCTAAGATTGGTACGGTTTGCTCCCTGTCGCCAGCTCCAACATGAGTCCTGACATGGAGCGACGACTACAGTTCCGCCGTTCTCTCAGGGGAATGCATTTAATACGCACACCTACCCAGGATTGTATTAAATGTCTTGTCTGGATCTGGAACTATGCGTTGTCCCCGAGGGTCTTCTAGCGGAAGACCCTTGAGGCTCCTGACCCCCAGCTGTCGGGACAAGGGTCTGGTTGGGCCGGGCCCATCCCGGAGCTGGACGGGCTCTGCCTCGACCCGCTTCGACAGTGTGGGCCTAAACCTCGTCACGTGAAACACTCGCGGTGTCCGATTGGCCTTTTCTGCCCACGTGTCATTTGATTGTTCTCCGTTTCGTTCCTTGCCACTGGGACGTCTACGTGGCGCATGTTTTAAAAGCGGGCCCCACAACTGCCCCAATTTCCCTGTTTGATGGGTTGCAGCCATTAAATGGGGAAATCATTACTTCGGTCCGCGAATTCGGAGGCTACACGTGGGCCACTATCACCACTGTTTGCAAGTTACCGATATTAGCGCGTGCCGGCCTTCATTAAGTTTTTTCCAAAATTTTGAATTTTGAATGCTTTGGGCCTTATTGCACGGTTTCTCTTCCTCGGTGACCTTTCAGTTCCCCCTCTTTAAAAAACGAGGCCCGGGCTTACTTTTCACTTTACCAATATTTCTCAAGCGCGCATTTTCTCGCCTCTTAGAAATTTCGAGTGTTTCGGACTTAGGGTTTCCGGTTTTCTTTTTCTTTTGAACTGTCGACTCTCCGATCTCTGTCCGAAGAGATGGCTCCGAATCAGAGTCAGATGCTCCTCCCTATCGCCGATCCGAGCTTGCCTCGCTGAGGAGGCAGCTCTGCTTCCCTGGCGGGGTTACCCTGCAAAGGGTCGAGGGACCGCCTGATTGGTACCTCCGCTCCTCTGCCCCCGAGGGCTCCATTGTGCTCGGGAGGAAGCACTTGGAGTGGTTGTGGTTCCCACTCCCTCCCTTCGTCCATCAATTCTTCAGCCTCACAGAGATCCATCCGATGCAGCTAAATGCCAATGGAATTATGATCCTGATGGGGCTCTCCGCTCTGTCCGTCCTCCTCAACATCCATATTGACTTGGAGGTGGTTTTCTATGCTTACAAGTTGACCACCATCCCCAAGAGGAGCTCCTATCCCACGTTCTACCTCCAACCGCTCCCGGGGCGCCACATCTTCTGGGGTCTACCGAAGAGTGACAAGCAGTGGGACTCCCACTCCCGGTTGTATGCAGTTGGAGGGGCGTGGTGCTCTCCTTGGGTGAACGAGGAGCATTTCTCGATTCCCTTGTCGTTTTCTCATAGTAAGCCTTTGGGTGCTTTCCCTTCCTTGGGTCTGAGCATTCCCCTATTTCCTGACCTTTGGTACTGTGCAGGCACGGCGGACGAGCAGGTTCGAGCCGCGGCTGTCGGCGGGGCGGCTACAAGAGCTGGAGGAGATCATCGTCTTCGGGTCGGCCGGGGAGTGCCGCCACATACAGGCCGTGCTGAGCCCTCAGATGATGAATCTGATGCCGAGGGCGGTCCTGAATCTCCCCTCCCCTCTTGACTCTTGGGCGATCACCAAGCACTTCTGGAGCCGTCTTGATGCCGTTGCCCTGAATCGGTTCCGCCGAGACGAGCAGAATCGCATCATGATGGTCGGGCGTCAGGTCATGGCCTCGACCCAGGCGGCGGGGCCTGGCGACTTGGTGGCGCCGACCAGGCTCGAACTTGAGGAGGTCCTGGTGTTCATGGCCAGGGAATGCGAGCGGCTCCGTGCTGCTGAAGCCCCTGCCCCCAAGGGAGCTAAAGGTAGACCCGTTTCTTTGTCGTGAGACTCTACCCCTCGAGCTTGGGTCGTCTTCCTAATTGCGTGGCTTGCTCTTGTTTGCAGGTTCAGGCGCCGGACCTTCAGCAGATCCATCTCCGGCCAAAGGGGGGGTTGCTGCCCACCGAGCCAGACCCAAGGTCCCTGCTGGTCGGCGCCTGGTAGTGTCCTCCTCCGACGAGTCTGGGGGTCGTGGATTTGTCATCCGAAGAGCAGACCCAGGCGACGAGTCGGAGGGTTTGTTCGTGCCCGGGGGTGGCGTCTCCGTGGCGCCTCCTCCGGGGGCTGGTGAACCCAAAGCTGTGGAGACGCCAGCCGTGCGAATCAAATACGGTGGCAGGCTGTCTTTTGGTTGGCCCGGGGGGACTGCTGCTCCAGATTCTCTATCTGTTGGACCCGGATCGGGGGTCAGTGCGGGGTCTGGTCCCGCGCAGCCTCGAGAAGAGATCGCGGGTTCTGGTTCCGCGCGGTCTCGAGAAGAGATCGCGGGTTCTGGTTCCGCGTGCCCTCGAGGAGAGATCGCAGATTTGAGTGGAGGGGCCCCCAGGCTTAAGTCCCGCCTATCCTCCGCTCCGCCGGTCCCCTTGAAGCGGGGTCGCGAAGTCGACCCGTCTGGAAGGGAAGAGGGTCCGTTGGCGAAGAAAAGTAAGGCCGCCTCCCCTTCAGCAGCGAGGACGACGACGAGTCCACCTGACCGTCTTGAGGAGGAGGAGGTCTGCTCGCAGTGGGCCTTCCGGACGCCCTGGTCAAGAAAAGACCGAAAAATCACAAGCTAGTGGGTTTGCTCCGGCTGCTACTGGTGATGTGCCGCCCAGTCCTGCGCCGCCTTCCACTGTTGCCCCCAGTCTTGCGTCGCCTTCCACTGCTGCCCCCGTCCCCCCCAGTTCAGAAGTATCGGGAGATGCTGGTGAAGTGCCGTCGGTAGAAGGCGGAGCCCTCGTCCTAGGCGGGGTGGAGACGCGCTCCACAGGCGCGGATGGTACCCGGGGGAGTGATTCGGCCGCTGAGCTCGAGCTGGAGCCGCTGTCCCCCGGGAACGTGGGTACTGTTGCTAGCCGCAGCCTCGCGCAGGTGTGGGCCATCTGACAGTCGTTTTCATTGATGATTACTAAGTTTCCGCGTTTGTATTCTGCAGTTAGCTGCTGTCCAGTCGTTTTATTCTTCGCAAGTGTCGGAGCTGACGAGGAAACTGGGCACGAAGACTGTAGCAGCAGAACAGAGCGCGGTCGCCCTGAAGGCACTTAGGGCCGACTTCGATCTGTACAGGAGCTTGGAGGAGGCCCGGGTCAGCATGGCGGTGGCTCATGCTTTGAGCGTCGACAGGGCCAGCCGTGAAGAGCTGGCCAGCAAGCTGGCGGAGGCGGAGGGGAAGCTCAAGTCTCTGGAGGCTGAGGTCCATGGCCTCCGTGCTCAGGCCGAGTTTGTGGGCCTAGCCCGGGCTGAGGCCGCGTTGAAGGAGCAGGAGCGGCTGAGTGCCGTAGTTGAGATGGGGCTCGCCAACGTAGCTCGGGACAGCGCCATCGAGGATGCTAAGGAGGCCAGGAAGGCTGAGGCGAAGGCAAAGCTGGAGGCTCATTCTCTGCAACGCAAACTCGATCGATCTAATGAGGTAATTAGCTGCCTGCACTTGGAGTATCATGGGTTACTGAGATCCCATGTTGAGCTGACCCGTTTGCGCCGCGAAGAGTTAGCCGGTATTAATAACCTTTTGGCTGATTTGTCACAGTGCAAGGCGGAGCTTAGGTTGGCAGCGTTGAGAGATAGGCTGGCGGACGCTGAGAAGCTGAAAAAGAGGTATCAGAAGCAGGTGGATGTCCTTTCTGCCGAGAGTTATAGGTCCGGCTGGGAAAACTGAGAATTTGAGGGTCACCCAGAGGTGGTGACGCCAGACCGATTCGACGAGCAGAAGGGCGTTGAAAGGGACAACTACGCGGTCAGCTATTACATGCAACAGCTGGGGGATGAGATTAGCATCACATACCCTGCTGACGTGTTGAAGATGCTCGACGACGAGAAGGGTGAGCCCTCTGCATCTGCCTCTGTCGGCAAAGAGCTGGTCCCTGTCATGAGTCAGGACGAACCAACCCCAAGCCTGCTCGGTGTCGGTACCTCACCGGGGTCAGGTACCGTAGTCCTCTCCAGTGAGTCCGAGCCGGAGATGCCGTCTCATGCCGATGCCGATCCGAGTGCCGAAGCCGGCGTTCCTTCCTCCAGCGGAGGTAACTAAGGGTCCCTGCTCCTCTGTACATATGTAGAAGTAGGGCTTATATAGGGTGCTGCCCGCCCCTTCTGTAATCCTATTTTGTAATCTTCAACTTTGAATAACGAAATGAACATATTCGCCTTATTTTGAGTTTTTTTTTTTTTCTCATTTGTTGTTGTCTGTGATTAGGGTCAGATATCGTATACGATGCCATTCCCCTATCGGCAGTTCGGCTGACTTCCGGGTCTGGCCCAATCATATATGATTTGGAGTTATTATTGAACTCTCCTCGGACTTTGACTGATTAGATCAATTCAAGAGATCGGGATGTGAGCTCTGGCTCTTCCAGCGTCGAGGACCAATTATATGCTAAGAAATCGAAATGTGACTTCTGGATGTCAGAGGTTAAATTCTTAGGACATGTAATTTCTTAAGAAGGTATTTCAGTCGATCCTGCTAAGATAGAATCTGTTCTAAAGTGGGAAAGACTGAAGAATGTGACAGAAGTACAAAGTTTCCTCGGTTTAGCAGGCTATTATCGCCGTTTCGTGAAAAATTTCTCGAGGATAGCCTTGCCTCTGACAAGATTAACCAGAAAGGATGTCAAATTTGTTTGGGATGACGATTGTGAAAAAGCTTTCATGGAGTTGAAGCGGAGTTTGACAACTGCAAAGTGGAGTCGCGCTAGGAGTCAACTGCAAGGGGTAGTCAGCTCTTGCTTAGATCCGTCGTTGCAGAGGAAGAGGCCTGGGCTCGGCTCATATCGGGAGCAGACGGGGCACTACCGCTCTGACGTGTCTCTGGACCTTCGCCCAAGGCCTGATAATAAGTAGGGACCGGCTTTGTAACCTGTAATGTGACTATTAATAACAGCGGTTGATTTCGTCTTTTTCAAGTTATCCCCGACTGTTACTTGTCCCTTTCTCCTGCATGGGTCTACTTACAACGGGCAGACCCAGTGAGGTCTGCTTCCAATGGGCAGACCCGATGAGGTCTGCTTCCAACGGGCAGGTCCGGTGAGGACTGCTTCTAATGGGGCAGACCCAATAGGGTCTGTTTCCAACGGGCTAGCCTCCCTGTCGTTCGCTGATAGCTAGCACGGGTCTGCTTCAGTGGGTAGACCCAGTGTGTTGCCTTGCGACTCTCTGGAGTCCTCCTTATTCGGGAGATCCGCTTAAGAAGCTCGTGCGTCCCTATGGGCCTTCAGTCGACATTTCTGTTGCGCGACGTGGTACCCATGGCACGGCGTTTTGGTGAGGTCTGCTGGCGAGAAATTTGTCGCTCAGCTCTTTCCTCTTTGTACGTTTTTCTTGGGTTTTCGGTAAGCGTCTTATTGCACGACGTTTGCCCCTATATTACGATCTTTGGGAGGGGTCTGCTGGCAAAAATGTTATTGCACAACTCAATCCCCTTCGTACGTTTTTCTCGGGTCACCAGCAAGTGTTTCATTGCTCGACGTTTGCTCCCATAGTACGATCTTAAGTCAGCGTCTGCTGGTAAGAATATTATTGCACAGCTCAATCCCCTTCGTACGTTTTTCTCGGGTCGCCGGCAAGTGTTTCATTGCTCGACGTGTGCTCCCATAGTACGATCTTAGGTCGCCTGAGGCGGTAGGGGTCTGATTATCTCAGCTCAGACCCAAGCGGGCAATGGGTCTGTTAGCAAATCCGTAAAGCAGATAGTTTGACCTGTATCAAAGTGGGTCTGCTCATTATAAAAGAAAGAATCTTTACACATGGTTCATACATAATACTTTTTCAAGTGCTGAGCATTCCATGTGTTAGGTAGAGTTTTGCCCGTCTTGAGTTCCCTCAGGACGTACGTGCCGCAGTCTAGTGCCTTGACAATTTCGTAGGGTCCGACCCAGTTTGGATCTAGCTTTGATGAGTTTCCAGTTTTGGCTTTCAAGACCCACTCCCCGGCGCTGAACCTGCGAGCGTTGACCTTCTTCGCGAAATAAGTCTTGGCTCGTTGATGGTAGGAAGCTAAGTGAATCAGAGCCACGCTCCTCGTCTCCTCAAGGAGGTCCGTGTTATGGCCGAGCTGCTGTTCATTCAGCTGGGCGTTCTCCACCACTTCTGAGCGTAGGGTCGAGAGGCCGATCTCGGTCGGGATCACGGCCTCTGACCCGTACACCATAGTGAAGGGGGTCCTCCCTGTCGACCTGCGCTCGGTGGTTCGGTGAGCCCATACAACGGCTGGCAGTTTGTCCAGCCATTTTCTCTTGGCTTCTTGCAGGTTCTTTTTGATGTTGCTGAAGACAGCTTTGTTCGTTGCCTCGGCTTGGCCATTTCCTTGGGGGTAGCTCACGGACGAGAAGCTGAGCCTTATGCCATACAGGTCGCACAATTCCTTGAGCTTGGCGTTCTGGAATTGAGTTCCGTGGTCAGCATGTATTTCTCGTGGGATTCCGTATCGGCAGATTATGTTCTTCCAAAGGAAATTGATCGTATCTATCTTGTTGACGGTCGTGTAGGCCTCTGCCTCTACCCACTTGGTGAAGTAGTCAGTGGCCAGTAGAACGTACCTCTTGCCGCTGGGGCCCCTGGGGAGTTCTCCGACGATATCCAGACCCCATTTGGCGAAGGGCCATAGAGTGATGTTAGAGTGGAGTTCCTCTGCGGGTTGACGCTTTAGGGGGGCGAACCTCTGGCATTTGTCGCATCTCTTAACGAACTGAGCTGGCTCGATCATCATGTAAGGCCAGAAGTACCCGGCCGTCAAGGCCCTGTGGCGAGGCTCCGCCCTCCGGAGTGATTACCGCAGACCCCTTCGTGGATCTCTTCCATCAATCTCTGGGCCTCTGTGGGGCCTATGCACCTCAGCATTAGCCCTATGGCAGACCTTCTGTACAGCTGATCCCCGACCATGGAGTACTGGGCGGACTTTAGTCTGATTGAGCGGGCTTCCTGAGGGTCTGCTGGGAGCTCTCCCGTCGTCAGGTACCTGGTGATGGGTTTTATCCAGCATGTTTCCTCAGAGGTGGCTGCGAAGACGTGGTAAGCGGGGTTCTCCATTGGGTCTGCTGCATGCTCGCCTTCCATCAGGATCTCTGTGTACTCGGTCGTACCCCCTGTTAAAGCACTTTTGGCCAGCTTGTTGGCCGTCTAGTTCATCTCTCTGGGTATCTGCTCGATGGCGAACGTATCGAAACGGGCTTTCGCCCCCATCACCCTGGAGAAGTACCTGTGCAGCCTTGGTTCGTTCACTTCAAAGTTTCCCGCAACTTGTCCCGCGATCAGTTGCGAGTCGGTTTTCACCGATATGTTCTTTACTCTGAAGTGTAAGGCAAGCTCGAGACCCTGGAGCAGTGCCTCGTATTCCGCCTCATTGTTTGTTGCCTGGAACCCAAGTCTGAGGGCCTTTTCCACCTTGAGGCCCGCCGGGGTCTACAGAACTATTCCGATGCCCAACCCCGAAACGTTAGCAGACCCGTCAGTGTGGAGGGTCCAGACCGAGGGGTCTGACGTCGGCAGTGCCTGCGGCGGATCATGCGACTCGCTGAAGGATTGGATCTCTACTAAGAAATCCGCCACGACCTGTCCCTTTTTCGCTGTTCGGGGTTGGTAATCGATGTCATACGTCCCCAACTCGACAGCCCATTTGGTAAGTCGTCCCGACAGATCTGGTTTAGCCAGGATCTGTCGGATGGGGAAGTCCGTGTAGACCGTGATGGGGTGTGCCTCAAAATACTGCCTTAACTTCTTCTTGGCGTTGACCAGTGCGAGGACCAGTTTCTCTGCCGTGCTGTATCGAGTCTCTGCGTCAAGGAGCATGCGGCTCGCATAGAACACTGGATTTTGCTTGTCTTCCTCTTCGATGAACAGCACCGTACTGATCGTTATCTCGGACACTGCCAGGTACGCATACAGGCGTTGTCCCTCTGCTGGGGAGGCTAGGATAGGCGGGTGGCTGAGGTACCGTTTGAGTTCCGCCAATGCCGCGTCCTGTTCCTCTCCCCAGGTGAATGAGGAACTTTTCCTTATGGATTGGAAGAAAGGCTTGCACCGATCTGACATCCTAGAGACAAATCGGCTGAGCGCTGCTATCTTTCCAGTCAGACGCTGAACTTCCCTGACGGTTGAGGGCCTTTGTTCATTCGCGATCGAAGAAAGCTGGGTTGGGTTGGCTTTGATTCCCTTCTTGCTTACGATGTGCCCAAGGAATTGACCAGACGACACCCCGAAAGCGCACTTCTTAGGGTTCAGGCGCATTTGGTAATGCCTTAGGACTTGGAAGCATTCGGCGAGGTGGTCTAGGTGGTCGGAAGCTTCCTTGCTTTTTACCACCATGTCATCGATGTATACCTCCATCATTCTCCCCAAGAGGCTAGCGAACATTTTGTTCATGAGCCTCTGATAGGTTGCCCCTGCGTTCTTCAAACCGAAAGACATGCGTTTGTAGCAGTACAGACCCCGTTCTGTGATAAAGGCCGTATGGACCTGGTCTTTCTCGAGCAGAGGGATCTGGTTATATCCGGAGTAAGCGTCCAGAAAGCTCATTCTGCCAAATTCTGTCGTCGTGTCAACCATCTGATCAATCTTTGGCAAACGGGAAACTGTCTTTCGGGTAGGCCTTGTTCAGGTTTGTGAAGTCAATGCAAGTCCGATCGTCCCCATTTTTCTTTTTCACCACTACTGGGTTGGAGACCCAGCAAGGGTACGTGCATTCCACGATGAGGCCATTTTCTAACAGCTTCTCGACCTCTTTGTTGATGGCCCTGTTCTTTTCTGGCGCGAACCTCCTAGGCTTCTGCCTGACTGGAGGGTAATTGGGGTC
>JXTC01000002.1:3658921-3672264 GCA_002914845.1 Trema orientale
TGTCTCTTTAGTTACTTTGCTTTATCAACCCTATTCATACACAAGCCACATCTCACAATTTCCTATAATCATTGTTGACAAAACCTCCGTCAACAGAGACTTTTTTCAATTCCCAGCCTTCGAAAACAACCCTAAAACTAACATCTATAAAAGCACGAGGACACTTTGTTTATAAAAAAGAAAAAGGAAAAAAATCATATATCATTATTTACTAAACGAAGGAATCAACTTTGATTCCCATTTTTGGTTCCTTATTGGTTTGTAAACACTTTCACGAAAAGCTTCATGATTTTTATTTTGGTTACACCTTATTCTAATTCGTTTCTCTTCCCACTCAGGTTAGTAAAATGTGTCACATGGTACTATTATGTCAAAAAAAAGAATCAATAAACTTAAAAACGAAAACTTGTAATTGGTCATCACTTGGCAGCAAAAATGGTGTTAAAAGGCTGGGATAGAGGGATCCTGGCATCCTGCTCCTGTGAGTTGGTAGGATATTTCTATTTTAGCGTAGTACATGTTTAGCAGAAATGTTCTCAAAATATGAGTTAAATGATATAGGAGTTTTGTCACGAGAAGTGTATTGAGATACCCCTATATCCTATGTATATGCTTAAGTATTTTTTTTTCCATGATGAGAGATATCGTAATCAGTGATTTTGACTCTATCGAAATTATGCTTGGTTTTAGTTTAAGGGATTTTTGTTTATTTTTAAAAATAGAGAAAGTTAAGGGAAGATAGAAAACTGAATGTTGATGTCTAGAATGGTACATGATACAAATTTTTTTTAACACTTCTTTGCAAAAGAAACTCTTTTGTAACTAGTCTTTTTCAATATTAGTATTACGTAACTGGTCTCTTTAAATTATAAATTTATTTTAAAAATTCAATCTTTGTCGAGTGCAACTTGACATCATTATCTAATTAGTCTCAACAATACTCAATATATTAACATATTGTTGAGCCAAGATTTTGTAGCTCAACGGACACTGGACCATTTTGTCGAGTCACTCAATACATCGAGTAAAAAACGTAATACAGTAACGGCTCATAATCATGTCATCAATTATTTTACAATTTAAAATAATAGGTTCTTACTAAAATTGCTAATTGGGATATTCCTTTTATTAACGAAAGAAGAAGAAACAACCATAGATATGATTTATATTGTGGAAGACCAAACTTGGTAAGTTAATTTGTTTGCCTATATGTGTGCAAGTTGAATGGCTCCCGATCATAGAAGACCATGACCAAACTCACTAATTAATAGACAAGTAAAAGTATTATAGGCTGACTATAAATTACAATTAACTAAATAAATTCCTCCATGGATAATTTAGACGTTATTTCTTCGAAGTTTTCTCGATTAGCTTATATGCTAAGACTCTTTCTTAATAATAAATTGTTCTAAGACGCTAAAACAAAATGCAAAAGCAAGGAGCACCTCCATCCTGATACGCTAATTAAAAACCAAGTCACAAAATTAATTCGTATGCGACAATGACTGTTAGATAAACTCTCTGATTTTATAATTTTTTTTTTTTTTTTGAAAACTCTTAGAGAAGAACATATGATTAGGAAAATAAGAAAATATGATTAGGAAAATTAATTTGTTATTTCACTTGTAAATTAACTGACAATATTCTAATTTGTTAGCAATAAATTACTAATGTTGCATGCATCATCCCACATATATAAATTAGTGAAGGAGAGAAAAAAAAAATTAATTGGGATATGCAAGTGCATGTAATAAAAAAAAAAATCAGAATATCATATCCACACAAAAGGCATAATAAAAGCAACCCATCAACGGTATATAATCAAAGAACCCATGTAATTAAACCCCACTTATATTATGTGCCCGTTTTACATCTCCATTCTCTTTATTCCCTAATTTTCTTGAAGTCTTTTAATCCCAAAAAAAAAAAAAAAAACCAAAATTTATTTATTTATTATTTGTTTTGATAAACACGAAAATTTATTTATTATTTATTTTGGTTTTCCAAAATATATATATATTTTTTATTTTTTGGTGTTGAACCAGAATAGAGAATCCGTCAACCTCTTGTCTCACGCATACTATAATTAGAATTCAAACAATCAAAACAAAAAGCCAAAAAACCAAAAGGAAAGAAGAAAAGAAGAAAAAAAAAAAAAACCCCCCAAAACCACCATTATCAGTTTCTCAAAAACCACTATTTTCCAATTCCAAAACCAGATTTCCAAGCCTTAACCAGCCAAAATCCAAAACCCGGTTTTGGGTTTCCAAATTTTCGTTTTTTTTTTTGGGAAAAAAAAAAGAAAATAAACTTTTGTTAAATTTAAGAGTGACCCATTTGATTATCTGGTTTGTTTTTCCCATTTCCCATTTTTTGGTTTGTTTGGTCGGGAAGAGAGTCAGGTTGCGGTGGTTTTGTCGTTGGGGTTCAGGAGCGTCCACGTGTAAGGTTGGAAATGGAGACGGAGGTGGTCGGAGGGGAGTGGGGCACGTGGGAGGAGCTCCTCTTGGGCGGCGCCGTGCTCCGCCACGGGACCCGAGATTGGGACACCGTCGCCGCCGAACTCCGTGCTAGAGCCCTGATTTCTCCCTTCAATTTCACCGCCCAGGTTTTTTTTTTTATTATTTAATTTTTCACAATTACTGTGCAGTTAAAATATTTCACTTTTTCACCCAAAAAAGTTAAAAAAAGAAAAAGAAAAATAAACATTATAATAAAAATTTCTTTTGGGATAGGATTGTATTGCTTTTTCTTCATTTTGTCTATTCTTTTTTCCTTATTGTTGGCAATTGTGCCTCACGAGTTATAACCTTTGAATTTTCAACTTCCTTTAAGAAGAATTTTTAGTTAGAATTTTCGACTTTTCACCTTTACTGTAATTTTAGAAAATAATAAGAATAACCTACTATGGAGGGTTCCCTCAAAAAAAAAAAAAAAAAATACTATGGAGGGACCACCAAAAGAATATGAAAAAGGCTTCTTTTTTTTTGAAAAAAAAAATCATTTTTACTTTTTTGCTTTTAACCATGTAGTATCGATTTTTTTTTTCCCTTTTTCCGAGGCATTGTGTCGTCTATTGTTGTCGACTTGCCTTGCAATCCTTATCTTATCGTGTTGCCTTTAGAAAACAGGTATAGGACACTTAAGTTACCTTCTTTCTTTCTTTTTTTCTCTCTTTTTTATAGCAAAAAAGAAAAAAAATTCTTTTGAGGTGAGGTCACAAGTTACTTTACAAGAATATGAATGTACCCTATTTTATTATAATGCGTCTTTAGAATAAAGTTGGTAAATTTTCATTTTTGTGGTTAGAGAATATATGCTCAATTTTTTATGAAGACAAATTTTAAAATTAGTAGGGATTAGAGATAGAAATCGTGAACAGCAAAAAAAACTATATTTGAGTGTTATGTAATTTAAATATTGAAAATTAGACTTCACAAAATAATATATTGAGAATTTCTGAAAATTAATATCTAGATTGATTTTTTAATTAATTTTAGTAAAAAAAAATAATAATATTCTCTATTATAACTACATTAATCTTTATTATTTTCCTTAATTTTGAGGATATTGTCATCTTTTACTAGTTAAAATTAGTCAAAAAATCAATTCAGGTATTAATTTTCAGAAATTATCTCAGAATATTATTTTGCAGAGTTTAAACTTTATGATTTAAATTGCAGAACACTCAAACTTCAGGAGTATTTTTTTAGGCTGTACACATCTCGATATATTAATCTGTACACATCTTGATATATTAATCTCCTGACTAATTTTCTTAGTGGTTGCACTCTTATTATAATTCACGGCAAACACGTTTTGACTAACTTGGTCAAACAAACATAACTTAGAAAATAAGATAAACAAAGAGTCAGTCATAGAAATTGGTCAAATCTATGTTAGCCTCCTCCCTTAAAAATTGACTCGAGTCTCTGCATAGAATAAACTTAATTCCTATGGTATCAGCTTTCAATTAAATTGAATAATTAAGATTAACATCGTATTTCTTGTTTTATTTTCTTTTTTCTCATTTGCTTGTTCACATACGGTATAAGTTCTATAACAAAAACTGTACTTTTGTTTGTTTGCAGATGTGTAAAGCCAAATATGAAGACTTACAACAGCGTTATTCAGGATGCACGTGAGTATAGACTTAGCATTGTTTGGTAGTGCATGCATGGGATTTTGTTGTGTATGAAAACCTAAACAGTTTCAATTTTTGTTTCAAGACAAATTTCAATGTACCGTTCACTCTTTTTGGTTGAGTTTTATATTTCGTCTGTCGTTAAATGTGCATGAGTGCCGTTATTACTTATTATATGGTTTTTATGTTTTTGTAGAAACAACATTAAACGTATTCATTTTGATTCTACTTTCGTTAGGGCCTGGTTTGAGGAGCTACGTAAGAAAAGAATGGCAGAGTTGAGGCAGGCTTTAGAGCTTTCTGAAGACTCAATAGGGTTCGTGGTTTTTTTCTTTTTTTTTTTTCGAACTTTGTATGTCAAGCTTTGTAAGTTTAAAAAATGATGACACAGAGATGCAATATATTATTGTCTATCTTTTGGGACTTTAACTTCTCTTAGCTCTTATAAAGTGCAGAGAGATAACATACCAATAGGTCATTTCTCTCAAACTGCTTATCTTTTTTAATTACCATAGGAGGACAATTGGTAATAGTTTAGTTGGGGGGGAAAAAAAGAGAAAAAAATCCCTGTTAGTTTCAAGTACCCTACTTTACATGTGTCCTCAAAACTATGAGATAAATATGGTAAAATTGTTTCACATTCTATTGAATTGGTTTTTAGGTTTGAGTGTCAGCTGTTATGATTAAACATGTTCTTGTCTCTGCCACAGATCTCTGGAAACAAAACTCGAAACTCTCAAGGCTGAGAAAGTGGGTGGCACTCGAGTCAACTATGCCTCCAGCCAGACAGAATCACCTGTAACATCCCAAAAGTCGGAAGGATTTGAATCCTTTAGTAAAGAGTCCAAGGATGGGCTATCTGCTGGCAGTTTCACTCTGGAAACCCGAACAAGCTGGTCAGCTGATCAATGTCCTATTCCATCTGCTGTCTCAGCCGAAGAGACAGAGACAAAGCCTGAAATTTTATGCACTTCTGAGGTAGCGAAAATGTCGATCATTGAGAAATTAGTAGAGAATATGAATGAAAGACAAGGAGGGATACTTAAGAAGAGGAGAGGAAAAAGGAAGAGAAAAGATTGTAGCAAAGAAATCAAGGAAAGTAGTGTTGGAGAAAGTGACTTCTTGGATTCAGCAGAACCTATAATTGCCTTCCGGTCTAAAGAAAATTCAACCAGTGATTGCGGCGAGGTTTCTGGATCTTCCCATTTGGATAATAAAATTAAAGGGACAAAGAAGGATGGTATTGATGATCTGTTGAAGGTTTTCAATTCCATTGTCGAACATAAATGTGCGTCTACCTTTCGTCATCGGCTTGACAGCCAGGTATGGAAACAACATAAAATCACACAAAGCTTTTTGCCACTATGTTGAATATTGATGCTTTATATTCTCTGACACAAATGAAAAGTAATGTAATCAAGTCAGCTCACTTTGTTATCTATGCACTACATTGATAACAGAAGAGAGGAAGATATAAGAAAATGATTAGGAAGCACATGGATTTTGACACTTTAAGATCAAGAATCACCGGCCGCTCAATCATGTCAATTGAGGAACTCTTTCGAGATCTTCTGCTGCTCGCGAATAATGCCATGGTTTTCTACTCCAAGACCACACGTGAGCACAAGTCTGCTATGCTCCTAAGAGACCTCACCACCAAAACATTGCACCAGCATTTCAATGATTCTAGAAACACCAAGGCTGCCTCTGCCAACCTCTCCGTCATAACAACGATTCATAGTAGTCCTCCTCCGGTTAAGCCACAGAGCGTTCATCCTGGTAATAGAAACTTGCCTGGAAAGACAGCCGAATCGAAGATCAACGATGTTGCCAAAAGTCCCAAAAAAGGTTCTGCTCAGCCAAAAAGAGTTGGACGTAAAAGTAATAATACACAACAAACCGTTACTCCTGTGAAGGGAAGGAAAAGAGGTCGGATAAGGTAAAAACGCAATTGTAAATTGGATCATATCGTGTTTTTTTTTTTTTTCAAAACCAGATGTAGCATTAGGATCTAGATTCAGCAAAGTCCCTAGTTGGTCTTTGAGGATCTTCCTTTCTTGTACTAAACTTTTGCCTTCTTTGTTTCGTTACTCTTCTTGTAAGACATGCAAGGTTTTACTTGTATTAATACTGGAAAAGAGTTTGAAAACAAAGAATATGTAGAGCGGTTGGTCCTCAGTTTTGACTTTTGTGTCCACATTTCTGTCGTTTGGCATTCAAATGACATGTCGTCCAATCGTGGATTTAGAAAGTCCGATAAGGTAATAATTTCACTATAATTCGTTTAAGCTATGTTTGGTAGGAGGGTGAGGTATATTTCCTTCGACAGAGAGATGAGAGTAGGGGTGCCAATTCAGCTTTAGACTCACACGAATACAACACGATTTTTATGGATTAGAGCTGAAGAAAAAGGATGCAGGTGAAAATTGGTCAATCTACTTAACGTGAACAAGTAAATAAATAACGGTTCGGGTTTGGATCAAATTGCCTAATTAGAAATTGACACCTCAATAAAATTCATAAATATTTAAACTATAAAAATACTCTTAATCTAATTTGTTTATGACTATTATTATAGATTTATTTAAATTGTATAATGCATATGTTTGAGATAATAAGTTATTAGTAAAATTTACAAACTAGTCCTCATGTTTTTGTTTTAAAATAGGACAACAATAGCCTCAAAAAGAAAATTAAAAGTAGAAAAAAATTATGTCATATGTGGATTAGCAAATCAAAAGTAGGTTGACGGGTCACAATCGGCTTGTGAGTTAAGTGTTGTTTATTCAGAAGATTGAGCAAGTCGGGTTATTAATGTTAACCCGACACAGTGAGTCATGAATCAGATCCTCATTGATAAATTTTTTGAATATATTAAACTTCAACTCGACCTGCCGACATGAGTTGCTACACCTAAATGAGAGGAGAAAAGGACATAGTTATGACTCATTTATCACCATTTAAGTTTTTTGATGCATTTTTCATATAGCAAATTTTTTAGGAGAATGTTGGGAATTTTTGAGGAGTTGGTAGAGAGAGAAATTAATCATTTATCTACATATCATTGGTAAAAAGCTGATATAGTAGGTGAGAAATATTCCCCAAAAATGAAAGACTTGATCCACCAACACGAACTGCCACACCTAGATGAGAGGAGAAAATGTGATGCCCAAGATTCTCATATGCATGATAAGCCAATAATAAACATGTTCATATTGCTTAATAGACATATCAAGTAACTAGTATCAGTTATATGGTAAATTGCTCATTCTGATTATTAAATACTTTCGATCTGTATTATTGTTTTAATGTTTGTCAAAGTCCTCCCATACAGTGTAAAGGCTCAGTACCCTCAGAGACAGAGCTTGATATATGAAAGAAACAAAGAATATATATTCATAAATACAATACAATATGCATATGCATGAAAATCATATTTGCTGATAATTTGGTCAAACAATAGTTTTCGATAAAATGTATTTTTTTTTTACGTTTTTCGGAGCTAAATTCACGGTACGTTTAACATGTCAAATAGCTTTTATTTAATGTTTAAAACTCATTTCTAGTATTTTCGAAAATGTTGGTTCCAAGTAAGCACGAGGTGGCATTCACTGTACTGAATCTAAGCTAGATTAGTACAATAAAATATAATTCAGTACAGTGAATAACATTAAATGACATTAATTATTATAATTCATTCACTATTTGGCATTCATTTTTGTGCATTCTAATAATTAGGTATTGATACTTTCTTTACATTATTAATTGGAGTCCAATTGACTTATTTTTATGCTTAATGATTGGTTATGGGGCTAGGTTCTACCAGATTACAATAAGGCTGGTCATATGGGATTATAAGTCAAAGTATGACTAGATTTCACCTTCTAGGCTAGGTTTCACCATTTTGGTCTATACTTGAGTGTATAGGAATGGCCAGCAATGTGGTGAGTAAGCCAAGAGTATTTTAAAACTAGACACATAGAAAGTTAGGGGCATGAAATATCAAAAATACCCCTTGGGATTTAAGTTATGCCTTTTCTTAGTTAAGTATTACTTTTGGACCAAATCTGGTCATTTTCTTCTTCTTTCTCTCCAGCCACGATCTGAACTATACCAGCTACTCTCTAGGCTTCTCTCAACTCCTCTTAACTATATTCAAGAGTTTCTAAGTGGTAGAACTCAAGTTGAAGCTCTAGAAAGCAATATAAGTCTAAAGTAGTCAAGGTGAGTCTACTAGTTCTTCTCCCCAGGTCTTGTTTTCTAATTTCAATTCTCTACTTACTACAAGTTAAGTAAGAGTTTCTCCAGGTCTTCTTGAGTCCTATAATCCATTTCTAAGCCTTAGAAGTTGTTAGATAGATATAGATGGCAATAAATTCAGTAAGAGCATAAACTAGTCAAGGTAAGCTCTATATAGGATTTTGAATTTGTAGATAATTTCTTTTATTTTAGCTCTTAAACCACGACTCTTATATGAGTATTGGAGATTTAGGAACCTAATATGTTACTGTAGATGTACAATTTAAGTGGTGAATTAAAATTGCACCTAAAGTTCTAAGTTTGTTATTTATGGATTTAAGTGTCTTCATGTGTAGCAGATTAAGTTTTCTTTATTTGTAATCTGATTTCCTAAACTTAGAGTATATATTTTATTGATCGTATTATGTATTACACTCATTTGGTGGCTAGTTGTGATGATATACAAATGTAACAATAGTTTTGAACTTTGTCCAAATCGAAAAGAATTCAAGTGCACTTGGGTTATTCTAAATGATCCTTTTGCATGAGTATATGTGGGAATTAGCTTGTCAATTTTCATTGCAGGTCTTAAACCATAATTTAAAAAATATGAGAATGTCCTAAAAATAGGAGAGGTACTGTCCAAATATTGTTAAAACTAAATGATACCATTTAGAAGCAAATAGACTAGTTTTTACAAAATTCTGTGCCATTTTGGATCATTTTTGTACTAAGGAACTAGCATTTATGTTTTGATAATTTTGATCAATTTTCAGTGCTAGATATTAGCTAAGGAACTAGCATTCATGTTTTGATGATTTTGATCAGTTTTCAATGCTAGTGATTGGCAACAACGTATGTCAAACGACTAGTATGTTTTCGGGTTATTTTGTGATTAAGTTTCCTGATCTTTATGAAAGTTGTGATTTCAATCTTGTGGTCATTTTTCTTTAAGCATTTTACTTTGTAGTGATCATTTTAGTAAAATTCATAACAGGTCTTCTGCACACCTTACCACAGAGGATACTGACCTTTTACTATCTTTCCTATTTGGGACATAACGTAAGTAAAGATTTATTTTAACTACATTACCAGAACAACAGTAAATAAAAGATGTTTTCTACATGTTTACATGTATTATAGTAATATATATTATTTCCATAGTTGATGTAAGTTCATGAAAGGCATAAGCATGGCACGATCATTTAAGCATGATTTTCAAAGAAGTGAAGTTTTCCACGCATTATATTTAAAGTAGTACCATTATATTATTTTTATGAGATATGTTTTAAGTACATTATTTAGTCTATCTGCGCTGGTTAAGTATGGTTTGCATAGGCATCCTTTCCGTATAGGTGGGCATGGCTTACCGACTATTGAGACTGAGCATTGTACTATGAGATTTATTAAGTGCATTATTCAGTCGGTTTGCGTTAGGTAGGTATAATTCATATAGGCCATGTGTTTTCTTCCTACATAAATGGGCACGGCCTACCAAATACTGTGACTTCGTAGTGTACTCAAGGGCCCTATGAAGAAATATTTTCTAAGAAAAGTGCATCAAAATGAAAAGTTATGAAAGAAAGAGTACAATGAGAATTTGATTAAAATTTCTGCATGAAACATGTTCACGAGCATACATGATCTTTACTTACTGAGTATTAGCTCATTTAGTTCCTGTGATACAGATGAAGAGACATATGATGTATAAAATTACTGGTTGACTAGCACGTTTTCTTGTTGCTATAATCATACAGATGTAGACGAGCTTGACTTGTGAGCGATATTTTTTGTATTTTGATATTTTGATGTGATGTAAATATTATTGCTGATGATAAGATAAACCGATAAGAAATTTTTGCTTATAAATTTTGTAAAGATACTTTAAAAATAATGCCACACAAGTGCTTTCATTTTAGAGTTCGAAAAGTTTAAATTTGCCTACCTTTTTGGCAAAACTAAAATTATGATTTATAAAAGAATAATACTTCCTAGTTGTCCTATATGATGATACGGTTAAACTAGTGAGATGCTACAGAAAAAGACATGGATATGACTCATTTTCCACTATTTAGGCTTTTTTGTGCATTTTTCATATAGTGACTTTTTTAGTAGTAAGTTAGGAATTGTTGAGGAGTTGGTGGAGAGAGAAGTTAATCGCCTACCCGCAATACCCTTTGGTAAAAAACTAATATAGTAAGTGAGAAAGATCCTCCTTATAGTCAAAAAGCCCTATTAATTCCCTACTCTCATTTTTCCTCCCACTTTTCTCTTTCTCTTGTCCTATCTCCCTCTCTTTTCGCTTTCTTTCCTCACAACCTATTTTTCAACTATTCTTTGTCGATTCTTGGCATTTGATATTGGGGAATTTTTTAACATTTTTAAAGGTGAGTTATGTTTTGATTTTCATATATGGTTACTTTATGGTTGAAAACGTATTGGTAATATTTGTAAGAGGTTTAATAATACTGATTTATAGATTAATATAGTGTAAATTGTATATTCATCTTTTTTATTTTCTAGAACTCGTTACCATATTCCAGGTCAAATGAATATTAACTTGTGCTCAGAGTGTTTTGACCTTTAGGTCAATATCATATAGACCATAGGTCAAATATAATTTTTACTTGTGATAAAAAATAGGGTCAGTAATCATACTAATTCAGGAGGTCATTATAATCTTTACTTGTGGTCAAAACCTTTTGACCACTAGGTTAATGTCAAGTTTTAGTAATAACTTGTAACTATTTTTTTTTTAGATTTATTTTTTTTGTGGCTAGTACTATTTTTGTGAAGCATAATTGTCATTGGGGCAAAAATAACGTTACACTAGCAGTGAATGTTGGAATAATGTCCTATAAACCAGTTTACTATTGAGATATTATAAACAATATTTATTAGATTATTTAGTATCTATTTGTTATTAATAAATTCCATGTTATAAATTTCTATTTCATTTATGTCCCATTGATATAAATGTGATGTGTATATTTATCTTTGCAAACATCTAAAACATTCCAAGACATGAAATGAGTAATAAAGAATTATACGTATGATGAGTTTATATATGGGAGACATTAGATTCTTTATTTCATTATGTCTAAATTAAATTGTTCGCATTCTGCATATTGAAGATGGAATACTTTACTATGCCATAGAATATAGTATTGTCTATTTAATTAATGAAGTCTCTAATTATCGAAGTGGGTCTTCGGATAAAAACACTAGTGTATTATAAGAAAGTTATAACAGCATCGAACAGGACCTAGTGAATTAGAATTTGAGGTTAAGTGCCATAACTCAAATTTCTAATTTCACTAATCTAGCACTATTGTAGAAGACCTTAATCCTAGTAATTAATGAACTTACTTTCATGTGTTTTGTCTTTTTGAGTTACTAAAGGACTAGTTCCGATTTATGGTTCGAACTCCGATATCTTGGAAGATAAGATATATGAAATGTGTAGAACCTTTTTCATGATGGACAACATGCATATGATGTCACTTTGAGTTTTTCAAGTACTTGGATAATATAAACTAGGGCCCCGGTATTCACTATGTGAATTTGACTGTGTTGGTATGAGCAGATACAAACACCGTAGTCAACTATTATCCATTATATGAAAAATGGCAACTCAAAAGTAAATATATACTAGAGAGATAATACGGTAATTTTATCCTACTAGTACGTCATTGCATCGGGGGTATGTCTGCAAGTATAGTATATGCTAAATAGATCAAGCTAATTAATTGTTAATAAGCTTCACAGAAAATAAATGACATTTAGTCCAAGAGTTCAATATTGGGCCTATAGTGATGTGCCCCAATATTAATGGACAAGGCCCAATAATAATTAAGAGTTAATTATGATAGAGGGTATATGATCCATTAGAGCTTGGACTTTATGGATCCATCTGATCCTCTGTCTAGCTCAAATTCAAGCCCAATAGTTATTTGATAATCAGTTGAGCCCAACAAGCCTAATAAGCACATTAGGGTTTACTAATCTCTCTATAGTTAAGAGAAAAGTGCTCTAACTATACAGAACAAGTGTAACACAAAAAATACTCCCTTGAGAAGAGAGTGTCACACAAAAACAGAGAGAGGAAGAGAAGAGAAAAATCGGCTACACTAGGGGATTCACTGTCCTTGGTGTTTCAGCCATCCCGGAAAAATTGGATCGATGAGATTGTCTTCTTATTCGTCTGCGGATCTCTTTGTTGGGAATCAAGAAGGTGACCGCTCACCGGATCAATCAAATAACTTTCGAGAATAGACGAGAAGATGAGAAGGTCGTGGAGTGAATCCAGGTATTGTTCTTGTCTAGGTCAAGAGTTAATTTATGTTAGATCACGATCCGAAACGTTTTGTAAAAAAAAAAAAATTAAACAACCAATTCCGCTACATCTCTTGATTTTATAAAACTATGGTGTTCTTGAAAATATTTTTTACGAAAATATTTTTCGGAAATTTATTTCAGTTAACACCAGCAATTGGTACCAGAGTCAGGTTTTACTGTTGATCTAGCATATTTTACGTCGGTCTATTCTCTTGTTGATTGATGTTTTTTATTTCCAGAAAGATTTTGTTTATGTTTGGTCTTGTTCATATTATGAGTATGCTCTAGTTTGTATAATGATCAATAGATTCAATGAGTTTGAATGATTATTTGATTAGATGTTGTTATGAGGAAATGATCATGTTTATATTAATTTTCGTTTTCCGGCATGTTCTCGATTTCTATGTGTTTATATTTGATGTTCTTGATAAAACTATGCATAGAAATGTTATGATCTATAATTGTTTTAGTTTTTTATGAAAAGCTATTTTTTTTTTCAATTTAAAAAAAAAACGGACGGAGTAGCACGGCTTGGAGCCGTGTGCCTTGCGCGAGCCTCGCTGGTGTGACCTGCGCGCGTGCCGTGCGGGCACGTCCCCGCGCATGACCGCACAGGTGAAGC
>JXTC01000002.1:3673323-3766497 GCA_002914845.1 Trema orientale
TTATGTATTAGGATGAGCCTTGCCTCAGAATCTTGCTGAGCTCTCATAGGAGGATTTTTCGTCCAGGTAATACTGGAAATGAGCTTCTAAGGATAAGGTACTAGGTAGACTATATGAGGCTGATCGCCCGTAGGAGACGGTCTTATATAGAAAGCTTAGTTACTGAAACAATGGTTAAACACTCAACTCGAAACATTAATGTCCTCCCGTAGGAGTTCTTGTTAGTCATTTAGAGGACCAAAGATAATGGTAGTTAGAAATATGGGATAAGAGTTATCTGTCTATTTACTAATTGAAATTATTTTAGTTTGAATTACTGATTGCATGACTTTCTGTAGGAGGCTTGTGATCAGTGGTAGGTTAAATTACCATGAATATAAGTGATAGTCTTAGGGATACTTCACTTGCATATTATATGCTTAACACTTTATGTTAATTATTCGAAACATGATAAATGATGTTTACTTATACGTGGAATGTTTATTTATTTTTCAGTAGATATGGCACTTAATCCTTTATCCACTTTACTCACACAAAACAAGCTGGATGGTGAAAACTATATAGACTGGAAATGTAACCTAGACATAGTGCTTACTGCTGATAAACATAAGTGGGTTCTCACCACTCCATGTCCTGCTTAGCCAACTGAGGAATCCACCAACGATGAAAGAAACTTATATGATAAGTGGAAGCAATCTGATGAGATGGCTAAGTGCTATATACTTGGCTCAATTAGCAATATATTGCAACAACAACATCGTGGGATGGATACTGCTGCTGACATGATGCTGAGTATTGACGAAATATTTGCCAATCTCAGTCGTCAAGCTAGAACTGAGGCTACATCTGTATTCATGAATCTTCGACAAAATAAGGATACTCCAGTTCGGAAATATATGATGAAAGTCATCGCATACCTTAACGAACTGAAAATCCTTGGAGCTGAAATTGATTGTGACACCTAAATTGACATGATTTTGAACACATTATCAGACACCTTCAATCAATTTAAGATTGATCATGAGATTCGTCGGAAAGATTATACTCTTACTGGCCTGATGAAAGATCTGCAAATTACTGAGAATATTCTTAAGAAGAATAAGTCGGGGCTGAAGCTAATGTAGCTCAAGCTAGTTCTTCCAAACCCAAGTCGAAAGGCAAAGGTAAAAGGAAGAAAAAGACTCCTGCTTCTCTAGCTCCAAAGAAAAAGAAAACGAAGAAGGATACCAAACCAAAGAAAAAATATTTCCACTGTGGTGAGGATGGATACTGGAAGAGAAACTGCAAAACTTACCTAGCTCTTAAGAAGGAGAAGGACAACGGCAAGGACAAACAAGGTAATGACAATTTGTTATTCATCGAGGCTTGTCATGTGGTTGATTCTATCGATTCTTGGATTGTAGATTCGGGAGCCACTGACCATGTTTGTAATACTTTGCAGGGGTTCAAAGAAACTAGGAAGTTCACTAGTGAAAAGTTCACGCTGCGATTGGGAGATGGCTCAATAATTGAAGCTCGTGCAATGGGAGATGTTATTTTAAATTTCGATAATTTTAGGTTGTTAGAAATAAAGAATTGTTATTATATTCCGATGTTTAAACAGAATTTGATTTCTGTTTCCTGTTTAATGAGACAAGGTTATTCTGTTCATTTTGACAATAAAGTTTCTATTAGAAAGAATAAAAGTCTTATTTGTACAGGTACTCATAGGAATAATCTTTTCTTTATTCAACCTAAAAGCGTCTCATTGTACAATCTTGAAAATGGTTCTGAACATGTAGAACCTAAATATAAGAAAGTGAAAGTGAGTACTAATGATGAAACTTATCTCTGGCATTTGAGACTCGGTCTTATTAACCTAAACAGAATTCAAAGGTTAATCAATGATAGACCTCTAAGTTCGTTAGAAGTCAAACCATTACCAACTTGCGAATCCTGTCTAGAAGGTAAAATGACTAAAAGACCATTTAATGGAAAAGATCTTAGAGTTCAAGAATGTCTTGAGTTAGTACACACTGATGTTTGCGGGCCCTTGAATATTCAAGTTCGAGGAGGTTTTGAATACTTCATTATGTTTATAGATGATTATTCTAGATTTGGTTATGTTTACCTAATGCAACACAAATCGGATTCTTTTGAAAAGTTCAGAGAATTTAAAGCGGAAACTGAGAAACAATTAGGAAAGAATATAAAGACCCTTCGATCTGATCGAGGTGGTGAATACCTCTCTGGGGAATTCTTTGAATTTCTCACAGACAATGGGATCCTATCCCAGCTCACAGCACCTGGTACGCCTCAACTAAATGGTTAGGTCGATGCTCAGTTATTCACAATTACCTGCATCTTTTTGGGGTTATGCCTTAGAAACTGCTATATACCTGCTGAATAAAGTTTCTTCTAAGTCAGTACCTAAGACTCCATTCGAACTATGGAAAGTACATAAACCTAGTTTGCGTCATATCTATATTTGGGGTTGTCCAGCATACGTGTTGAAAGAAAAAACGACTAAGTTGGAATGACGATCTAAATTGTGTCTATTTGTGGGTTACCCAAAAGGAACAAGAGGGCATTATTTCTATAGTACTGAAGAAAAGAAAGTATTTGTAAGTACACGTGCTACTTTCTTAGAAGAAAACTATATGAAAGATTTCAAGCCCAAAAGTAAGTTAGTTCTAGAAGAATTAACTGATGATGTTATCAGCCCATCTATAGAAGATAAGATAGAGAAAGCACTTAGAAAAGATAAATCACTTGAAACTTAACAAACATCGGATCCTCATCATAGTGGGAGAGTTGTGAGACAACCTGAAAGATACTTGGGCATAGGAGAGTCTTGTGACCAAGAATCTAATCCTTACACCTACAATGAAGCAATAAATGACGTTGATAAAAATCTCTGGCAAAAGGCAATGTAATCCGAAATAGAGTCCATGTACTCTAATAAAGTCTGGAAACTTGTAGACCCACCTGAAGGAATAAAACCCATTGGGTGTAAGTGGGTCTATAAGAGAAAGAGAGGAATAGACAGGAAAGTAGAGACTTTCAAGGCAAGATCAGTTGCAAAAGGTTATACACAGAAGGAAGGTATCGACTGTGAAGAAACCTTCTCTCCTGTAACTATGATCAAGTCTATTCGCATACTCTTATCCATCGCTGCATCTCTTGATTATGAGATATGGCAAATGGACATCAAGACTGCATTCCTAAATGGCAATCTTGATGAACGTATCTATATGATACAATCAGAGGGATTCATTGAAAAAGGTCAAGAAAGAAAAGTTTGTGAACTTAGGAGATCTATTTATGGACTCAAGCAAGTATCTAGATCATGGAACATTAGATTTGATGAAGTAATTAAGTCTTATGGTTTTGAACGAAACATAGATGAGCCTTGTATCTATAAAAGAATTCAGGATAATAAAGTGATTTTTCTGGTACTGTATGTTGATGATATTCTAATTATTGGGAATGATGTTAGATCGTTATCATCAATGAAAGTCTGGTTAGCAACAGTTTGATATAAAAGACTTAGGTGAAGCTTGCTATGTTCTAGGAATACAGATTCTACGAGACAGGAAAAACAAACGCATAGCTTTATCACAAGCTTCATATATAGACAAAATACTGGTTAGGTTTGCAATGCAGAATTCTAAGAAAGGTTTAACACCCTTTCGTAAAGGAATTACTCTGTCTAATGAGAATTCTCCTAAGACAGAAGAAGAGAAAGAACGGATTAGAAATATTCTTTAGGCTTCAGCAGTGGGAAGTCTCATGTATGCCATGCTTTGCACAAGGCCCGATATTTGTTATGCTGTTGGGATTGTAAGTCGTTACCAATCTAATCCAGGACCTGAACATTGGGGTGCAGTCAAGCAGATTCTAAAGTATCTTCGGAGAACTAAAAATCATATGCTTGTATATTCTAGAGAAGATCTAACATCTGTTGGATATACTGATTCAGATTTTCAATCTGATAAAGACTCTAGAAGATCAACCTCTGGTTCAGTCTTTACCCTTGGTGGTGGAGCCATTATATGGAGGAGTATCAAGCAATCTTATGTTGCGGATTCAACTATGGAGGCCGAATATATGGCAGCTTCTGAAGTAGCTAAAGAGGTGGTCTGACTTTGTAATTTTCTTATGGATCTTGAGGTAATACCTGGAGCACAGCAACCTATGACACTCTACTGTGATAACAGTAGAGCAGTTGCTAACTCTAGAGAGCCCAGAAGCCACAAAAGGGAAAAATACATAGATAAGAAATATCATGTTCTCAGAGAAATTGTTCAAAGAGGAGACGTGATAGTGAGTAAGATAGCGTCTGCAGAAAACCTTGCTGATCATTTTACCAAATCTTTGGCTACCAAAGTATTTGAGGACCACCTAGAAAGAATGGGACTACGTGATATGTCACATTTGCTTTAAGGGCCAAGTGGGAGATTGTTGGAATAATGTCCTATAAAGCAGTTTATTATTGAGACATTATAAACAAAATATTTATTGGATTATTTAGTATCTATTTGTTATTAATAAATTCCATGTTATAAATTTCTATTTCATTTATGTCCTATTGATATACATGTGATGTGTATGTTTATCTTATGCAAACATCTAAAAGATTCCAAGACATGAAATGAGTAATAAAGAATTATTCGTATGATGAGTTTATATATCGGAGACATTATATTCTTTATTTCATTATGTCTAAATTAAATTGTTCGCATTCTGCATATTGAAGATGGAATACTTTACTATGCCATAGAATATAGTATTGTCTATTTAATTAATGAAGTCTCTAATTATCAAAGTGAGTCTTCAAATAGAAACACTGGTGTGTTATAAGAAAGTTATAACAGCATCGAACAGGACCTAGTAAATTAGAATTTGAGGTTAAGTGCTGTAACTCAAATTTCTAATTTCACTAATCTAGCACTATTGTAGAAGACCTTAATTCTAGTGATTAACGAACTTACTTTCATGTGTTTTGTCTTTCTGAGTTACTAAAGGACTAGTTCTGATTTATGGTTCGAACTCCGGTATCTTGGAAGATAAGGTATATAAAATGTGTAGAACGTTTTTCATGATGGACACCATGCATATGATGTCACTTTGAGTTTTTTCAAGTACTTGGATAATATAAACTAGGGCCCTGGTGTTCAGTATGTGAATTTGACTGTATTGGTATGAGCAGATATAAACACTGTAGTCAACTATTATCCATTAGATGAAAAATGACAACTCAAAGGTAAATATATACTAGAGCTATAATACGGTAATTTCACCCTACTAGTACGGCATTGCATCGGGGGTATGTCTGCAGGTATAGTATATGTTAAATGGATCAAGCTAATTAATTGTTAATAAGCTTCACAGAAAATAAATGACATTCAGTCTAAGAGTTCAATATTGGGCCTATAGTGGTGTGCCCCAATATTTATAGACAAGGCCCAATCATAATTAAGAGTTAATTATGATAGTGGGTATATGATCCATTGCAGATTGGGCTTTATGGATCCATCAGGTCCCTTGTCTAGCTCAAATTCAAGTCCAATAGTTATTTGATGATCACTTGAGCCCAACAAGCCTAATAAGCCCATTAGGTTTTACTAATCTCTCTATAGTTAAGAGAAAAGTGCTCTAACTACACTGAACAAGTGCAACACAAAAAACATTCCCTTGAGAAGAGAGTGTCACACGAAAACAGAGAAAGGAAGAGTAGAGAAAAATCGGCCACACTAGGGGATTCAATGTCCTTGGTGTTTCGGCCATCCCAGAAAAATCGGATCGAGGAGATTGTCTTCTTGTTCGTCTGCGAATCTCTTTGTTGGGAATTAAGAAGGTAACCACTCACCGGATCAATCAAACGGCTTTCGAGAATAGACGGGAAGACGAGAAGGTCGTGGAGCGAATCCGAGTATTGTTCTTATCTAGGTCAAGAGTTAATTTATGTTAGATCACGATCCGAAATGTTTTGTAAAAAGAAAAATTTTAAACGACCAATTCCGCTATATCTCTTGATTTTACAAAACTATGGTGTTCTTGAAAATATTTTTTATAAAAATATTTTCCAGAAATTTATTTCAGTTAACACCAGCAGTGAAAGTATAAGTATTTTGGCTCCTAATAGCTCATCATGTTGATTTGTTAGAGAAACTGTATAAAGCACTTGAGTTGAAACCTGAAAGTTACACAATTTGAATTAAGTATGTATTTGAATTGGGAAGCTTACTTATAAAGATTCTAAATGACAATTCAGCCAAATTTTTATTGTGTGCTAAAAAAGAATGAATCTAACAAGACCAAGTTTCCTCTTTGTATTGATATCATTGTGGAGCCTATAACCATGTTAAATCAAGGTATATCTGTACTAGCCAATCACTGTCTCCTGATAAATTTGTTTTTGAGCTCCAGATTCGATTGATTACTACCTTAAGATGGCAACATAGAAGAATCCAGATTTAGTGCAAGTCAAAAACAATTTGAACTTAAAAAAAAAAAAACACAATTTGACCTAGAAATAATTTGAACTTTAATAATAATTTAATGGCGCCATGTTTGGAATGCAGGATAAGGATATGATTAGAATGTATTAAATTAATCTCGTATTTGGTACATACATATAAGACGGATTGGATTGGATTAAAAAAATTCACTCCAAAAATAATACCCTAAGTAGGGGGATAATCTTATCCTCTTGAAAATTTGGGATTAGATGATAGAATGTTTTTGATTAAAAATGATAGAATGTTTTTGAAGGGGTAAAAAATCGTACTTTTCAAAATTAAACTTTAAAAGTGGTATTTTCAAAATCAACTTTTAAAAATGGTAAAACCAGAAACTGATATTTTTCAAAATATTTTTTTAGAAGTAGTATTTTTGCAAATAATTTTGTAAAAATGATATATTTTTTAAATTAAGTTTTAAAAGTGGTTTTTTCCAAAATATTTTAAAAGTAGTATTTTTCAAAATATTTTTAAAAGTGGTATATTTGTAAATAAGTTTTTAAAAATGATTTTTTTGTAAAATTTAGTTTCAAAATGGTATTTTTCTAAATTAATTTTTAAAATTTGTATTTTTTTTAATTAATCAAACCTCAAAATTTGTTATTTAGTTAAAACTATGAAACACACATGTTTCTCCTATCCTAACAAAAAGCAGCACACCAAACATGGGATAAGATTGGATTATAATCTTATTTTATCATATTCTGTCCAATCTATTAAAATAGTCCTATCCTATTTAATCGTTTAAAATAGTCTAATCATATCCTATCATATTCTGCATACCAAACAAAGTCTAAGGCTATGTTTGGTAGAGAGGAAAGAAAATGGGAGGGAAGGAAAAAATAGGAGAGAAAGAAAATGTATAGGATGGAAAAGAAAGTATTTTTCCTTTATGGTTGTTTGGTATATAGAGAGGATAGAAAACTAATTTATCTTAAATGACCATTTTATCCTTAATATAATTATTTTTAAAATTGACATGTAAGAGTAATTTAGTAACTTAAACTCATTCATTAACCTTTCTTTCCCCTTTTCTCTCCAATTCGGAGGGGAAAATTTTTGAGGGGCTCACCAACCATTTTCCCATCCTCTTTTCACTCCCTTCTTCCTTTTCCTTCCCTTTTCCTTTCTTCCAAAGAACTTATTTTTCTACTTTTCCTCCATTTTTCTCTCCCACTTTTTCTTTCCTCTCCCTTTTTTTTTCTTATCAAATATAGCCTAAGTGTATTAGGTTATGACTTTTAGGATTTGTTTAGAACCTGAATTTTGGAGGAAAAAAATTGTATGGAAAATATCAAGGGAAAAGAAAGAGGAAAATATTTTTCCTAAAATTTTATAGAACTTTATTTTGAAACTTCTAGTTTTACTAATTAATGTATCAACATTTTATATACTAAAATATGAAACCAAATCGAAATTTTGCTTTTTCTTGAAATTTGTTTTTATTGTTTTATGTTTGAATCCAAACAAGAGAAAATGGAATCCTTTAAAAAAAAAGTTCTTTCCCTCTAAAAATCCAGGTTTCAAAGAGGGCCTTAGTCATCTGACAAAAAGTTAATTACTCAATTTATCTCAGGTTAGGGAGGAATGACTTTAAGTAACTAAGTTCTTGAGTTTAAGGCAAGAAAAACCATACCTAATTCACTAAAATTTAACTACGTGCACAAATGCACACATTATGTTTAAATCTTCATCGATCATCTCCTAACTCTTCAAGACTGCTATCATTGGGACAAGTGTCTCTAAGTTGTATAAAAAAAAGTGAGGAACCTAGTCTATAGTGATCATTATATAGAGGTTTCACCCGTTAAGAAACCTGAAAAGCCTACACTAAATAATCATATCACCAATTGGCCCAAAACCCAAAGGATCTACCAAGTCACGATTCTAAATTATGATCACAAGTAATAATGTGGACATTCATGCATTAGTTAAGTTGTAATCTAATCCGTTTTTGACAAAACAAAACCCTAATTAATGATTACACAAATATTAAAAAAAAAATTCTATCAAAGGCAGCCAATTCATCATTTATCATATAAGAAAAAATGCCATCCGATCTATATGATACAATATAGTGGGAGTTCCTAGGGAACATTCCCAGGGCAAAAATGATCAAAAGCCCAAAAGAGACACTCCAGTCTTAGTCAAGAGTGTTAAATTTGGATGAATATTATATCACTTTTTCCCGTGAAAATAATACTTAAAGGCATAACAAATAAACCTGAATGCATACATAGATTATAAACCGTCACAGTTACGAGACAAGTATAGACGATAAAGCTAACAGCTTAAGATGCACTATTTGTTGGAGCAAAAATGAAAGAAATCAACGAAAAAGAAGCAGAAAGCAAAGTTGACTTCATTTTTCTGAGGCTGAGCTCTCTGGAAACCAAAATCTTTTGGGCTCCTTTTGTGACAATTCACAAAGGGAGAGCATTAGACTTGGGTCGTTGAATGAAAATTTTTTTTGGGTTTCTAACACTTATACCTACAAAAACCGAAAAGAATTACAAAAATACGGAAGTTAGAGTTTTTTTTAATTTTTATACGGTTTTAATTAGAGAAATATCACTTTTTAAAAAAATATTTAGAAATTATTATTTTTAAAATAGTTACTGGTTACCGGTTTCTGGAAATTGGTTACTGAAAATTGGTTATCAGTTATACACCAGTTATAAATATCTTCGATTACTAGTTACCAGTTTCTGGAAACTGGTTACTAGAAATTAGTTACTATTTTAAAAAATAGTATTTTTATAAATATTTTTTAGAAAATGGTATTTTTCTAATAAAAACCGTACCGCAACGTGAAAAACACAAAAGCACCGTATTTTTCCAATTCTTTTCGGAATATTTTCTAATTTCCCCCTTTTTTTTACTTTTATTTGTTGAAAAAAAAAACAATGGACATGAGGATTGCTGAGCCCGTTTAGTTGGAAATGGGCTTCAGTATGTTATTTTCGGGAGATGGGCTCCAGAAGATAATACCCAACATGGGAGATAACTTGATCTTTTTCTGTCTCTATGCGCGTCTTCTTCTTCTTCTTCTTCTTCGTATTGAACTGTTTTTCTTGTTAAGTTCAGCTATTTGTTATTTTAATCTAATCATATTTGTTTATAATATGCTATTCCCTTTGTTTATTTATAGTTTGAACTTTGAAATATGTAACTTTGACACATGTTGCGCTAATGACATTGAGGTTTACCAATTCCGATACACGATGGAATAGAAATATGAAATTACGTAAATATTAAGAGTTCTCAAACAGTAGTAAAGCTCATGTCTCAAAAAACATTGGGCCAATCACACTCTCAGCTGTTAAGGTACGTTATTCACTTGTTCTTATGAAACTTTTGTTTTTTATTTTTTTTATTTAATTTTTAATGATGTTAGGAAAGTGATGGTTTTGTGGACTCGTGATGCATCATTTTGCATGAGTCTTGTTTTACTATGTCCTATCATGTTACACACTACACAGGCTGGTGGATTAAGGTGTAAGGAAGACAGTTTTGAATGAAACAAAATCAAAGTCATCTAAGGGCCTAGGCCTAACCAATAAGCATATTCCCTAACGAGTTGTTTAATTGACCAAAGCCAGCCGTTCAAAACTTGATGTTTAAGATTTTTATTTCTAGTTTTTAAAGTCGTATAAATCAAATGAAGCAATCACTTTTAACCACTTATCTAGTTTGTTTTCCTTCTCTAAAGTCTAACAACTTGTTCCGTCTCTTTCTTGATGTCACGCTTGAAGTTACACGAAAAGGCAAACTTATAGTTCTCATCATTAGCTAAACAAATATTTTGATAATAAGTTGTTAATAGAATAATGATTGTTCAACACATGTCGTATTTTGACCAATCTGTGTTGGCCAAAACATGACTTGTGTTGGTCTAAATATGAACGAGACTGGTCCCGTGAGCGGGACTACATCCATATATGCCTATATATATATATACACATGCTACCGAAAATTCCAGCGGATCCAAGTCAAAGCCTTATCTTGTTTTTCTACCAATATTAGTGGGCTTC
Organism: Trema orientale; assembly: GCA_002914845.1. NCBI lineage: Eukaryota > Viridiplantae > Streptophyta > Magnoliopsida > Rosales > Cannabaceae > Trema > Trema orientale. The sequence continues at coordinate 3,683,861 of JXTC01000002.1, forward strand.
TTTCGTGGAATTGAAGTTCTGAAAAAGAATATATTGTTTTTATAGTAGGCTAGTAGCAGGTTTATTTAGAAAAACTGCTGTGAATCTAATTTGTACAATTAAACTGCTACTACCCAGCATAATTACATAATATTACTGCTATCAGATGGCTCTGTTAGATTTTTTTTTTTTTTCCAAAATGAGATATAACTTACAAACAATTAAATTCCAATAATGTTTGTGCGATACATACCACATAATTAGCTCATAATACCTATAGCTCATTATAAAAAAAAAAAAAAAAAAGAAATATCTATTGGATTGGGAGCAAATATATATGGTTGCCAATCCAGTAGGTTTTTTTTAACCTATATATAAGTATTTTTTTTTTAGCCGTTAGATCATCATCCAATAGTGATCCAACGATTATAATGAAATGCATAAAAAACGTACATCATTAATATTTTTTCTCTCTCTTATTTTTTAATATAAAAAAATGTGCATGATAAATTTTCACTGACCAAAATAATACTTATACATAGGTTAAAAAAAAAAAAAAAACTACCGGATTGATGCCTTTTATATATATATATATTCATTGCTTTATAGAAAAGGGTAACACGAGATTTATGAATATTAGATGTGACAGTTAATCTGTTTAGCCACTTTCAGATTTGGACCCGAATACTTTGGAACCAAACTCACTCGAGTTTTTTTTGTGTAAAGAATACCTCATTTTAGTTCGTTATTGCACCCAGTAACGAAAATGTTGGTGTTAAACTTGATGTTGATTCTAGATGTGAATGGAAATGCCGATATGATGCTGATATTGAAAGACAGTATATTATTTATCAAAAATTATTTTTTGGCTTTATTAGTCCTTGTACTATTTGAAAACGATTTGGTCCTTAATTAACTTTAAATTAGGTATGATTGGCCTCTAAATTTAATTTATTGAAAACCAGAGTCATTTTATCATTGATTTTTTTTCTTTCTGAATCAAACTAATTTTATCATTGAATTTACTCGCATATGTTATGTAAGATTTTATATTCATTATTATTCATGGTCATATTAATATTTCATTCTACCACATTGCTAATCTTCGTTACCAACTTGACCATTATTACCAACAAAAATAATCACCGGTTATTAACAAAATGACAACGATTCTAATAAATTAAAGTCACTATTATTAAAAAATAATTACCGGTCATTAATAGAATGACAACCGATTCTAATATATTAAAGTCGCTATCATTAAAAAATTATGACGGAAAAATGGTCTTAAAAATATTATCTGAGCGACTGAGCCCCAAAAACTCGCAATATATCATGTCCATTTTGCGAACGCTATAGTTCAAGAACTAACAAAGCCAAAACTCGAGGCTCCAAAAGCCTATAAAAGTACCCAACATACAAAAACAAAATATACCGAAATTTTCTTTGATTTATACATTTAAAAAGAAAAATTAAAAAAAAAAACCCCAGTTCTCTGAAAATTATGCACGTGAGTTAGAGGATCGATTATGTACGGATATTATAAAAAGAACTAAAACTCATTGTTTCGGTATGGTATGAGTAACTAATATATATATATATATTTTGCTAGAATATATAACTAATTTGGGATTTCGATGCTATCCTCAATATTTTATAGCTTTATTTGGTACAAAATTCAAATCATATTCTTCAAATCTAGAGTTTTCATATAAAAAATTAGAAAATTGTTTCTAAATTTAAAAAATAAGATTCGATTCTTATACCAAACGCGTCCTTAATAATTTAATTTTATCTATCTAAAGATTTCCAAACAAGAAAAATAATTTAAGTATATCTATCTGAAGATTTCCGCATTAAAAATAAATGTGGCTCAATGAGGCAATGACATAGCCTTATTACCCCCACAAATTTTTACTAAGCTGTTACATCCAATATTTAATATAATCAATACAGCGGAAACATTGATGATAAGGCTCTACCCTTTCCCATTTTCTTCTCAAACAACTAAATAATGGCTCATGAAATAAATGTTTATCTCCATTCACTACTTTTTTGCTTGTATTGGCCATCAAAACTTGAATTATTGGCTCAGTAAATTGCCTTATTCAGTGCCAAGATCTGACCCAAATACAACTATGTTTTATAAGTCTCCGCTGAACCTGCTACAAAGATTATAATAAGCTTTATTTCATATTAAGGTACCCAAAAAAAAAAAAAACAAATAAAGGTGTGCACTACTGCACTCTCTAGAATAATATAAAATAATAAAATAATAATAATTAAAAGAGCAAAATACGAGTCCTAGGAATATGATAGAGAAAACTTGGTACATATCAGGGTCAGGCTCATATGAATATTAAAAAAGAGTAGCATTGGACACTTGGACCATCTCACACAGCTTCCTAAGTACTCTGCATGGTTGACACGTTTCATAGGGAGAACAAAACCAAACCCTGCTGCGCCAGTTCAACCTCTATGGTCGGCCATAGTTGACTCGCTAAAATTTCTATTTATTGCGTCAATCGTGATTGAATTATGCGCATTGTTAATACTTATATTTAGTATCAATTAATATTAAAATATTGTTTTCTAATATCTTAAAAATATCGTGACCGCCGTTGGGGCTACCGATAGAACGATGACGAGATTAAGCAACATTATACAATTGGCTTCAAGACCGTGACTCATGCACCACAAACTCAAAACAATGTCTAAACATAGTACTTCTTAATTGGGGCATCAAAATTTGATCTTTGACCGATTAGAGAGAGCTGCACAAATGGCTAAAGTGAAACCATATCCGATGAGCAATGCTACATCTAACTGGGATAAAAATATTTAAATTCTTTTTAGTGTAAATGCTTTCATATAATTGCCAACTAATTTATTAGTATGCGATTTCCTTTTTCAAAATGGGAGTAGAAAGCTTTTTTTTTTATTTATTTTATGAGTAGTACTAAAAACACTTTATTATATAATTGTTTAACATGTAAATAGAAAGATATATAATAGAGCATAAAAGGAGTGTTATTATTGCTCCATTTACATTGTATTCAACTCAAATCAAATTATTACATGTGTGCATATAATGTCAGCTGGCGGGGTTCGGAAGAGACCCAAGCAACAACACGAAACACCAAAAGGAAAAAACTTTTGAAACTACTCCAACCTCCCCCAGCTACCTCACCTATACGCTATCTATAAGCTACTAAAATATTTTTTATAATTATTATCTATGATTAATATATTACTTATTGAAGTATGGGTCTTAATTGTCATTTTATGGGCCAAAACTCTATAACTTAAACAATTCATATATATATAATTGAAATATATGACTTGGTGTTCAACACAACAACCGCACCAAGTTTCGGTTGCAAATATTTTAAGTTTTGGCCGTTTGGAAATGGAGGCAATGATTTGGTGATTTGGTGTAGTGCTTCCACTTCTCCCATTACTACGCCACCTGTCTTCCAATTCGGATCTTGGTGACAGCGAGTCAAATGGATGGGAACTTAACTTATCTGTACGAAATTGCATTCTTATTATTTTTGTTTACTTTTTGCTCCCAAATTGCACTAGTTTTAATGTATTTGTCTTTGTGTTGACTTTTTATTGCTGAGGATTGAGGAATTAATATAAGTTTTTCTTTTTTTAATTAAAAAAATAGTAGATCCCAATTACAACTGTCGTGTATACGTATTTCAGTACAACCACTTTCAATTAAACCATTACCGAATTAAATATTAATTCATGTGTTTAGCGTTTTATTTTAATCCTATTGCCCATTCCTTATGTTTTTTTTGTTGTCAAAGTACGGTGCATGAATGTTAAATGTCAAATTTTTGTTATACTGAATTGTTATAATTTTTTTGTTCATGATTTATAAATATTGTTGTTCAAACTGAGGCTAGAAACTAAAATTAAAACCAAAAAAAAGGAGCGAAAATATGATTATATACCAAGTCTAAGACATTATAAATTTATCCACCAAAATAAAAATTGGGTTATTTTCAATAAAACAATTTAGGAGATTAATTAATGAGTTATTTTATTTTTCTTGTCTACTTTGAATCAGGAACTCTAACCAGATAATTAAAGACTTACATAATGAGTTGATGACCCAGCGTTTGATTTACAACTTATTGTTATTTTTTTGGATCGTTAAACTTATTGTAATTTTACTTGTTCATTAATCCTTTTAACCATATATAATTAAAATAGTTGACTAATTAACACACATGTCTAGTTTCAAGTAAACTAATTAGCATTAACACATTTCAGTTTATTCTTGGGGTCTATTTGGTTATAAGGAGCGCCCTATAGTCAATTAGGCATTACTTTACGAAAACTATATGTTCCAACTCTCATAAAGTGTGCGTGTGAAATAGTCAGCCCCATCGTGGTTTTGTACACAAGACACGCATGTTTAGATACATACGATATACCCCAAATCTACTTTAGGACAGGCTCATATAACGTGACCATCATCAATAAATTCCACTGCAAATTTTACCATTTGTGACAGATTGTTTTAGATTTTTGGAAATCTTGCTACCTAGCTTTAAGATTTTTTTAGGTCACCATGGTTCTTATGCATGAGCGTTATTTATTAGTTTGTAGTGTTTTCTTTTTCACGTGTTTGAAAAGACAGTTTTTCTAACCATCTCCATTCCTTTTGTTAGTTGATAAGAAATAAACTACTAGGATAAGCTTTTAAGTGGGAGGCATGGTTGATTCGTGGCCAATAATTGTTTTTATTTTACAAAAATTTCCACCTTTTTCTGGCTAGCTAATGCCTAAGTGGCCAATAAGAATTGGGTAAGCAAAAATTATAAGCCTATAGCTTTGTTTGGCGAGGAACATGTGTGGTAGGATTGGTAGAAATTTTTTGAAGGAATTAGCCAAACCAAATGAAATCGCAATTAGGTGATTTTGTCGATTTAGACTTGTAGGATAAATAATTTGTTACCTTTGTAATATTTTACTAAGTTCAAACATATAATTATCATTTAATAAAAAGTCACAATTCATTATTTATTTCAGGTAAAATCTAATAAATTTCACAACACAAATTTCAATAAATAATCACAATCAAAATTTTAAAGTTTAAAGCAACAAATAACAATGAATAACTTGTCTTCTAAATTAAAAAGCAAAACAAATAAGTTACAATTTAACAAAAATACATAAATAAGCATATAAGTCACAAGGCTCTGATAAAACGTAAAAAGAAGAAAACATTTAGATTTATCTTTTGTGCGGTTTTGTTTGGTTAGTTTCACACCTTAATATCATCAACCAAATCAAGTGAGAATGTCCATTTAAAGCCGATCAAACTAATTAATTAACTTTCTAGACAAACCAAGTGGTTTAATTTGGTTTAGATTGGTCGATTTTCAATTTATTTATTAAACACACCTAATTTGTGGAATGTTGAGTAGAAGAAGAGCTAAGGTCTAGTGTTTGACAAGAGGGACACTGGGAGGGGAGGGAGGAGGTAGAGCGGTGAGAGCCCCTATGGGCCCACTAAATTAAGTGCATCATTATTTGAGGAATGAGAAATAAAAAAAGAAAATTAGTCATTTTACTTTATAACATTTGCCATCAGTATGAATTTACTCTTTCATTTTTTACTTTGTATTCAAGTGCCCTTATATGACAAATTTGTTCTTCTTTTGCCCTCTCACTTTTGATTTAATATTCAATTGTCCCTTTTTTTGCTCCCTCACTTTTGACTTAGTATTCAAATGTCTCATAAAATAGTAAAGTTGTTATTCTTTTACCCCTTCAACTCTAACACCGTTAGAAATTATTAATGGACAATAACCAAATAATCATTTTACTTTTTAAATAGCTAATAAATATCTTTTACCATTTTTTTATATTAGACATTTCCAAATAGCTAGTTTTTATGTTTAAATAAATAAAATAAACGAAAAGAGGTAAAAGAAAAATAATTTTTTATAGTTATATATGTATATGTAAAACAAAAAATAGATAAAATAGAGCAATTTTTGTATTAATTCATTAGTGTCAAAATATTTTTAGAAGATATGTAAAAAAAAATGTATATTTTCATATCCGAAAGACTTTCTAGCAAATGAAATGATTATTTGTCCTCTTATTTTTATGAAAAATAGTCATTTCATTTCATGAAAATATGAAAAATAAGAGGGTAAATTCATGAAATCGTTATTTCATTTTCTATAACGTCTTTCGGATATGAAAATATGCGGTTTTTTTTTTACATAACTTCTAAAAATATTTTGACACTAATGAATTAATGCAAAAATTACTCTAGTTTATCTATTTTTTGTTTTACATAGACATATATAACCATTAAAAAAATTATTTTTCTTTTACATCTTTTCATTTATTTTATTTATTTAATCATAAAAACCAGCTCTTTAGAAATTTCCAATATAAAAAAATAGTAAAAGATATTTCACTATTTAAAAAGTAAAATAATTATTTGGCTATTATCCATTAACAATTTTCTAACGGTGTTAGAGCTGAAGGGATAAAAGAATAACAACTTTACCATTTTATGGGGTATTTGAATACTAAGTCAAAAGTGAGGGGGCAAAAGAAAAATAACTTTACCATTGTAGAGGCATTTGAATATTAAGTCAAAAGTGAGGGAGCAAATGAAGAACAAATTTGTCATCTAGGGGTGCTTGAATACAAAGTCAAAAGTGAGGAGGCAAATTCATACTGATGGCAAATGTCAGGGGACAAAATGACTAATTTTTTAATAAAAAAACTAGTGGGTAAATGACCTAATTACGTTGTATCAATCCTTTCAAAATGAATTTATAATAGATAATAATAAAATCTGATAGCTTAATTTAAGAGAAAACTTCATAAAATGATATTGTTACGAAATTTCCTCTATTTTAAGAAATATAGAAAACCTCATTTTGAATTTGATTTTTATTACTTAAATTTATTGAAATGAAAAAATTATTCTTGACAAAAGGTAAATTTAGATTTAAAATAAATTTATAAATTATCTATACTAATTTCCAAACAATATTTTGATTTTTAAAATATAGTTTCTAACAATAATCTATGCATCCAAACACAAAGTAAAACTATAATCTAAACCTAAATCCACCATCAACTAAGGATAATTTTACTATTTTTTATTAATTTTTCTAATTTAGATTATATGAGAATGTCAAATTTCAAACATAGCCAAATTACAAGGCTTTTGATATTAAAAGATCAAATTCAAGAGGGTTTTCTCGTATTACTTAAAATAAAAGAGATTTCATTAAAAAAAAGTTGAAGTAGAGGTTATTTTATGATATTTTCTCATCAAGTTAATGTCTTATCAATTTAATTAAATTTTTTTTACCCTTCGAATCTTGTTGCTTCATATATGTTTATGTATTTGATATTCTTTGACGCTCATGGAAACAATAAGGAAAAAACTGTTAATGATATCTACCAACAACAGTACTAATCTAGTATTTTCCTTTGGAAATTATATGCTACCAACATTTTCTAGGAATATAAAAGGTACCATCCTAGGTTAAGACTAGTAAACGGAAAAAAAAAAAAAAAGAACAGCTTTTATTCTCTTAAACTTACCGATAATAAAGTTATTAATAGTAACGTCCGTTGTTAATACCATTAAACAAAATAGGTCTCTTTTTTTTTCTTTTTTTTTTTTTTGGAAGGGAACGAAATAGGGTTAAGATTAAAAAAATTATGTTAGAATTGTGCGCCACAGTCGTCCTCCAAAAAATTATTCGATATATAAATAAGAGACAAAAGCAGGCTCACTAATTTTATGTAATTAATCAGTTCACGACTGATCCAGTTCACGACTGACCCAGTTTAGATCTCCGAACCCCATAATTAAACCAAACTAAAAAGTATATAGTATATTTTTCTGAAAGAAGGACCAGTTGTTACCATTAGTGGAAAAAGAATTTAAAAAAAAAAAAGAACAATGATATGACACCAAAATTTTACACCATAATTTACACTAAATAATTTTGACATGCATTCCAACCACCTTTATTTTAAAATAGGATCACAACACTTAAAAATTATTAACTAAAAATGATGCCATGATTTAAGTTTTTTGTTTAAATTTTGGTGTTCTAATCTTTACCTAAAAAAAAATCCATTACCATAATATATACCATGTTATCGACTTGTCCCTAATAATATTTGTTAAACAATAGTATATACATATTTTGTATTTTTTTTTCTTTTTATTTGGATATGCAGCTTGACTTTTTATGTTTATTTTTCAATTTTGATTGGTCCATGTTCGCATATCATGCCCATATCTTTTTCTTCTCTTGAAAGTTTATATCATATCATATCATTTAATGGAGTCAAATATCAATACTTTTTGGTTGAGCAAGGCAAGATGGCGACCCATTATTGGTTGGGAATATAGGAATTCAGTAAACTAAACCTTGATTCGTGAAAAAAATGCCATAATTAGTCCACCTTCTCATCTCTTTGCCATTTTTTTTCTTTCTAATTCCTTTTTAAGTTTTTCTTGTTTATACATTAACCATTATTGGCGTCTTTGAAGAAAACTTGGAATAATATCGAATAATCCTTTTTCCTAATATTTTTTTTATTTACTAAAACCAGTGAGGAAATTAATGAAAGAGATTCTACGAGGTGACTACACTAGTATCATTTTGCATCAATAAATTAAAAAACACATATTATAGAATCAGAGAATATAAAGAGCGCCCCCCACGCGGGAAAAACGCCAAAGATCTGGAAAAACGGATGTGACCGAATCATAAGCTGCAAAAATGTTTTTTTATTATTTTTTTATTTTTTTATTTTTACTTGAGTAAGACAGACAGACGCTGATTGATATACATACTTCTTTTTTTTTTCATTATTATTATTTTTAATAAACGTTTGATTCATTAAACCAACGTAGGCTTCGATAAATAGTATACTGAAATAGCTATTTACTTGTACCATTTATTTATTTTATTTTTTTGGGTTTTTGATAAATGAAAAATTATTTTGTTTTTCGGTTTTGGTCTGAATGTAAACAATAAAAAAATAATAATATTAAAATATATAAAGAGAGGGGTGCGCGTGTCCGGTGCGCCGAGAGACTCGTCGGCTAGCCCAAAATGCCCAAAAGCCCCTTGTCTCTCTCTCTCTTTCTCTATGAGCATGCAACAACAAAAACATTAGAGTGAGATTTCTATCTCTCTCTCTAAAACTCTCTCTCTAGATGTTATGAGTTTCTTTCTTCGGTGCCTTGAAAAGTGGCCGGTTTCTTCGTCTGTCGACTCTCTCTTCTTCCTCTCCTGAAACTCCGCCACCTGTCACCGCCGCCTCCGGCTCTCGCTTTCCATTTTCCGGCGAACTTTCCCGGCATTGATTGGCCGGAGCTTCTTTTCTGCTCCGCTCTGGCTCGATCGCGGCATTTTCAGGCCTTGGCAATAAAGGTTCGTTATCCTTCTCTTTGAGACTATTTATGGCGGTGGAGGGTGATTGTGAAGGTGGCTTTTTGGGATTGGTGGACAAGTTTTTTGCTCAAATGGGTATTTTCGAGATAGGTTGATCAGTGTGAAGATTCAATGTTAAGAGTTGAAAACCCATATAATGTGCTGGGTTTGTATTTTTGTATAGGAATAAGTATGATTTAGTCCCTGAAAATCGACCATCTTTAGCTGGGAATGAAGCTTATTGATGGTTTTACTGTTTTTGTATGGCTTCGGTTTTAAGATCTAATCTACTGGTTCAATTTGGATACTTCGAAAGGTTAAAGAAAATGTTTTTCTTCACTTTATGGGAAGTGGGACAAAATTTTACTTCCATCCTAGCTGCTAATTTTTATTTTATTTTATTTTTTAGATAATGGGTACTCTTGTTTAACAGTTTTATACTCTTGTTTAGCTGTTTTATCTTAGGATAGGTGGTCTCTTTATGTTAATATATGCGACGGTGGTTCTAGTTCCGTTGTTTGATTGCAGAGTCAGATGGGTTTAGTTCTAAAACGTGAATTAAAGTCTCTGTTGTCATTTGCCAATTGTTAAATCCTGGTTAGATCTGCAATAATGGATCGTTTGTACTTGTTCCCATTCACATGCAGACGCAAAACTTAGCTCCCTCTCTCAGGGACATACATGGTTGCACTTATAAGTTGAATTAGTTGTATCATGGTATTTGGAGTCACTTGATCGATTTGAAGCTTTTGAATTTACATTATTTGGTGTTTTCATATCTGGTGTAATTCGTGCTCCATAAAACTTAATTTGAAGTTAGTGTTTAACCATTACAAATGAGAGTTGAGGGAATAATGAAATAAAATAAATGCAATAGTAACTTAGTAAGGAGTGGAAACTTGTATGCAACTGTTTTCTAAAAAAGATATGTATTCCGTCAGTTGTACTTAGCATTCAAGTAATAACTGATGTTATTGTGGTTATTTGTGATAGCATATGCTTTGAGTTATAACTAATACTGGTCTTTGTTTCTTGTTTTGGATTATGAACGTTTACTGCAGTTTGGTATGAAAATAAAGTAGAAGGCCTTGATTGTCTATGAAGTTACTAAAATCATGGAGATGGCTTTTGAAGAAAAAGACTTTTTTGTTTGATGCGGTATGTTTCATTCTCCCTCTCTCTCTCTCTCTCTCTCTCTCTCTCTCTCTCTCTCTCTCTCACACACACACACACACACACACACACACACACACGCACGCATGCACATTTGGTACTAGAGCAGTATCTATATAAATTCTGTTGCAGGGAAAATGCGGATTCAAGATGAAGCAGCTGCCATTTATGGGAATTGTGTGCACTGTGATGCTGTTCATTGTATATAGAACAACAAATTATCAACATAAACAGACCGAGGTATATGGACCTAATCAATCTATTTGAATATGCGAATTGTCCTTTATGAGTATCATGCTCAATGGCAAGAAATTCTGGTGGTTTATGTTTTGACACCAATGTTCACATGAGTTCCTGGAACAACATTACTGCATTTGATTGGTCTATTTTAATAGCTCTAAATTGGTCCTAAGAAGTCTTAAACAGAACAAATTCATTTAATTATTTTTTTCCCGATGGTTAGACTACTCATTTTTATTTTTCTTTCCTTCATTATTTTTCTTTCCTTCATTGTCAGATGGAAACAAAAATACATCCTTTTGGCTCAGTAAGTCAACATATACCTCACCGATCTTTCCTTTTCTTTATGTGGGTTATGAAGAATACCTCACATCTTGAATGGTTGCATATAGGAATTTCGTGTGGCGTCCAGAGAGTTAAGTGGTTTACCTCGGGGTATAATAAATGCTAGGTCAGATTTAGAGTTAAGGCCTCTGTGGTCAACAAGTAGTTCAAGGTCCAAGGTGAGATTCAGATCCTCATATACTTGTATATAAGTTTGCAGCCTCCTTTATTGTATTGCCCTTTATTTGCTACTGGTAGATTGACATATGATATGCTAATTGGTTGATTACAATGGATATGTCTACTCTGCATGTTTTTTTGGGAAGATAACTACGTTTTGTGATGTGTGGTGATTGTCAAATGGCAGATTAATGACTATAGTCATCGTAACTTGCTGGCCATTCCAGTTGGCATTGAACAAAAGCATAATGTTGATGCTATTGTGCAAAAGGTAATACATTTTTTTCTCTCTTTTAAACATTTGAAATGCTATCATGATGATGTTGTTTGCCTAATTCCATGAATTTCAGTTTCTTCCAGAGAATTTTACCGTTATTCTATTCCACTACGATGGCACTGTGGATGGCTGGTGGGATCTTGAGTGGAGTAATGAGGCCATACACATAGTTGCCCAGAACCAAACAAAGTGGTAAGTTGGTTGTTCATAGTTAGGTATTTTACCGTATGTTCTTTTCTTTGATGTGGTTCGTAATGAGAGGTTTCATCATCATTATAAATTCTCTCTTGGTGAGGCTTGATGAACCTAAAATTTGATGAGGATAAAATGGGAAATGATTTTTCACCAACTTTTATATCTATGTTCAGGTCATTTGGTCTGACACTTAAGCTTACCAATGGAAGTTTCTATTATTGCTGTTTAATTTCTGTTTTATTAATTATATTGTGGTTCTTCTCAGGTGGTTTGCTAAACGCTTTTTACATCCAGATGTTGTTTCTATATATGATTACATATTTCTCTGGGATGAGGATTTGGGGGTCCGGAACTTTCACCCTGGAAGGTACTATTGAATATTGATGGGCTACTAGAAGATCCTTTTCTAGGAATATTGTTGTATTTTTTTGTTTTAACTTTCATTGGAAGACATGAAGTTTCAATATCGCTATGATGATTGTTTGGACCTGCAAATGCACTAGGCGTGATAGAAAGGGACATTGGTACTGGGTGGGTTCTAGATTGCGTAGATCGCTTTTTAACTCACTTGGAGTTTAGACGGCTGGTTCATGCCTTATCCATTAGTGTTTTGGGGAAAAAAATTCTGTACTACATGTGCTTTGTGTCTAAAATCTGAGTGGTATTATGAAATTAGTTCATAAATTATCTATATAATTCAAATCTCATGTATTCAGTAAACCATCAGTATAAGAAAAGTAACGCGAGTGTCTTTGTTGAACTATTCCAAAGTCTAGCAATGTTATTAGAGCAGTAGATAGAAGAGTTTGTGTGTAGATATTTCTACTTCATCTCTTATTTCCAGAATTCAACGTTTTCTCATTAATTTTTAGCAGGTTCTTATTTCCTCTGTAGACAATAAATCTAATTTGAATTTTGTTTTGCTAGATACCTCAAAATTGTAAAAAGAGAGGGACTGGAGATATCTCAGCCTGCATTGGATCCAAATTCGACGGAGATACATCATAGAATTACTATTCGTGCTAGAACAAAGAGGTTTCACAGGTGAATAGGCTAGTTCAAGATAACGTATTATTAAAATTTGTTCATAAATACATGCCAGCCTTAGAAAACCTTTTGACTTTTAACAGAAGGGTTTATGACCTAAGAGGCAGTACAAAATGTTCAGATGCAAGTGAGGGCCCACCCTGCACCGGGTACGTTCTTTGCTGCTACACCTGTTGTAGCAATTCTTCCCGAGTTAGATGTTGGCTGTTAACATTTATAAATGACCTTTTCTAACGTATCAAAAAGTATTGCCACATTAGGTGAGTCTAGCAGCTATAAGTAAGTCCACCGTTTCTGGTAACAGCTCAGGGTTCAAATCCTGGTGTAGCATAAATTTGTATTTTTTGTATTGAAGAAAGTTTTGGTTCAAGTATTTTTAGGAGCCTGCTTGTCCCTCTGCTTAATGACCTACAAAGAGGAAAAGGGGAGATGTCTTATTACTGAAGTTTATGCTAGTAATTGGTTTTATAAATCTATTCCGTTTGCACTTGGGTAGACTTACCAGTCTATATTTGTTTGATTTTCTAGGTTTGTTGAAGGTATGGCTCCAGTGTTCTCTAGATCTGCTTGGCGTTGTACTTGGCATCTTATACAGGTTATTTTGTGTCTATGGCATCCCATGATACTCTTTACATTACTTGACATTGTTGACTAAATGGTCAAGCAAATATTGCTTTTGCATTTTGGCTCTTTTGTTATGAACTTGTGTTTATTCGGTGAGTTTTACACTTGAAGGGCAATCTTAGTCATACTATATGAATTTATTGCTAGATTGAACACTCCTTCGAGAATGGATGTGAGATTGGATGTGTTCAATTCACCACGTACAATTTTGTAATTGTGAAAAAGATCTATCTTACTCACTTTTGTATCTATGTTCGATTCCCAAGGCGAATGAAAATCTTGATATAACTGTCCATCTGAACTCCTTGTTCTTTTTTCTTTGTCTATTTTTTTTTTTTGATAAGAAACACTGAACTGTACTTCTTGTTCTATATCATTTTTTTAATATATATATATATGTGTGTGTGTGTGTGATTTTTAGCATCATATTTCTGCCTTTTGAAATACTTGTAACAAATTTTGCATTAGAGCAAATATCATTTTAATTTATCTTTGTTTAGTACTTAAGCAAGCTGCTTTCGTTTTGTTCAGAACGATCTTGTTCACGGATGGGGAATGGACATGAAACTTGGGTATTGTGCACAGGTAAAATCTCATTACCTCGATGGATTTGTGAAACTGCTTACGAGATTTTGCTCCACTGAAGACTTTGTACTGCTGTCATCTTGTTCAGTTATTCTACAATTTTTTGTCTCTTATTCACCATCTTTATTTAATCAATATATTAGTACACTGTAACTTTATCGCTAGATGTTGACACTTTGGAGAAGCTTGTATTGATGAATTGTCTTTGTTACAAACTGGAAGTGAGGCACGATTTCAGAGAGAGACATGATTTAGCCCTCCTATTAGCTACAGAAACCCTTCCTACGCCTATTGACATCCTTTGCTATTTTTGGATGACTCTATAAACTAACTATTTGTTTTTTATTTGCATCAAAAGTAACTTTAGAAGTGTAAAATGCATATTAGTGCTCTTCTTGCTTGCTGAACTGCTTGAGTCCTTTTTCCTTTCATCTTTCAATTTCAAGTTTTTATATCTTCCTTTCTCTTGATCTAGTTTCTCTCTCTCTCTCTTGTTTTGGGTATATTAATACTTTTTCTTAATAAAAAAAAAGAGCTCAACCAAGGATAAATATGGCATTTTACAGGGTGATCGAACCAAGAATGTTGGTGTCATCGATAGTGAATACATTGTTCATAAGGGGATACAGAGTTTGGGAGGGGCTGGCTCTTCTGGAAGAAAGGTTAGTTGCTTTTTGTTTTCATCTTGAGTAACAAAAAGCAATATGATTTTACTCGTTACCACTGAGATGGCATGGCTTATGCATATTCTAGTATATATGATATACTAAACCATGTCTCTGTTATAAATGAGATACATGATGATTATTTGTACTTTTTTTTTTTGGGTACTTCTGTTCCACTTGGCCCGCTATAACCTGTTTAAATCCCTCTTTTTTTGCAGGGCTCAAATTCTGAGGTGTTAACTAAGGTAAACTCCAGGGCCAACAATAGATGATTTTTTTTTTTTTTTCGTCCAAACCACTACTCTTATTGTCATTCTAATAAATAATCTTTGTCAAATTTCCTTCTTGATTTTTCTCAGAAGCATGCTTCTGCAGCTGGTGATATGCGAACTGAGGTGAGACTGTCTAATCTCTAACCTGCTGTTATTGAAAATCTTAATGTTCTGTATCTCGTTGCAATTTACTGCCTGCATAATGAGGGCCATGACGTTCTTTGTTTACTTTTGATGAGGTTCCAACATGTAAATTTCTTTGTTGAGTGAATGTTCTCTGCGAATCTAATGAACTAATTTGTCTTGCGTTTATAAATGTCGTGCAGATTAGGAGGCAATCAACTTGGGAGCTTCAAATATTCAAGGAGCGATGGAATCGAGCAGTGGAAGAGGACAAGGACTGGGTTGAACCATTTAAAAGTGTACAAAGACTGAGAAAACGAAAAAACAACCACCGCTAAGATTTTATCTTAACTGCTTCATTAAGTTAGGCCAGTCCATCATCCTGTAAGGGATAAGTTGAATAGTGATTCGCTCCCATGAGATTCCCGCCTCCAAAGTTTGTAGGGTTCAGCAGGAGGACACCGATGCCAAAGGAAAAAGGAAAACAGTCCATTCCCAATCAGGTTGGTCTAGTCTACAGTGCTAGAATCTCCGTTCGCATTTGTTAAACTCCTAATTATTTCATTTATTTCGAATATTCATAAATTTTGCTTTTAGAATATTTTCCTACCTGTATCTATCTAGTTCGAGCTGATCCACGAGGTATTTCATCTTCTTTTGCTTGTAATTAAAAGGGTTACTGATTGGATATCTGAACATCACACACTACAGAACTGTTTTTTCGAGGAAGAAGATGGTTGGTATAGAGTCTCTCATACACGTAACAATCAATCATATATTTTGTGAATCTTCTACTTCTTAGAGGGCCTTGCTTTCTTTGCTCAATGTTTCTTCGTTCGTTCTCTTCTGTTAAGGATCTTATTATAGACACACTCATTGGCCACGACCTAAGAAGAAAAAGAATAAAAATTGTGCTTCTTTGGGGTTCAGAAAAGACTTGACTGCAGATGCTGCCTCGACACTTGTCAATGCGTTGTTGCTCATCTTAGACGTTATCATAGTCCGTCTAGAGGACTCTAGAAGAACATAATAATAATAATAATAATAAATAGGGGGAAGTCAACATCTTCAATTGTAATCAAATGCTTGGTAATTAATAATGGTAGACCATGTATTTGAATGCAAAAAATTTTAGACGTCTTCGAAGAGAAATTTCCGAGTCTTGAAATTCTAGAACACGGCGAGACGACAAATGGGTCTTTTTGTTCAAAGTCAGGTTTAGGCTACAGCTTATAGGTAATGAGGACGACACCTTGGGCTGTTACGTTCTGTTCTTTAAGTTCTAACCATTAAAATGTCATTTTTGATCTGTTTCTTTCTAATGCTTCGTTTACTAATACTATTGTTAATTGTTTTCCCTTGAGGCATCCTTTTTTTCCTATTTGTTCATAACGGTAACCATAACACAGACAAATGTAAAACGACTTCATTAAGAAACGAAAACAAAACAAGAACAAAACGACGACCAAAGGCCAAGAAAACCCATTGGCCTATGCAAACCGAAATGGATTGAACCAAACATCTTTGAGGGCAACGAAGAATTTCTATTTTTATTTTCATTTTTTTTGAAACGCGAGAGCAACGAAGAATTAGCACAACTAACTTACATAATTTTGAGAATATAATAATTTTAAGAATATAAAAAAGAGAGTCGTTATTAAGAGTAAAATATGTGATTACTCAACCAAAGAGCCCCAAAGAGTTTAAAAAAAGAAAAGGAGCCCCATAGAGTAACGTTTAGATTGATTTTGACAAACAGATACCTCTTTCTATTATTTATATATTTATCTATCTAATTCACCTATAATAAGATTTTTTTTTGTCCTCTTGTTTGAAGGAATAGGAATTCCTACTTAAAAACATATAATATGGTTGTGTTAGAACTTGACAATAAATTAGTACGTCGAAGGAATGTTACTATGTAGCGCACCCAACTAATCCTTTATTATTTTATAAGCTCATCAATTCTATCTAAGGTAAAACCCATTTATAGCCACAAATTTTAGAAGGAATCTCATTTTAGCCATCAAGTAAGAAATGACCTATTTAAGACATTTGATATCTCAAAATTTTCCAGTTGGCTATTACAGTCATTGCATCGTCAAAATTTGACAAAACATATCATGGGTTAGTCATAGGTTTAAGAGCAATGCTATGGGGCACCAGTGGTGCCCAGCACCACAGTGACATGTCTGTTTGTCACTGGATGATTTAATTAATAAATTGGGTCCCACATGGGCCCCTCTTAAATTATAATTATGATTAGCTAGTGACAGACTGACACATCACTGTGGTGTTGGACACCACTGGTGCCCTATAGCATTATTCTAGGTTTAATAGTTACAAAAATTAGAGAGCAATTAATGCTATTATTTGCTTTATGAACATATTATAATAGGGATTTCGAGGTAAATCAAATTTTTATGTATCCTTATTAAACGAAGAAAAAGAGACAGAGAAAATAGGAACATTTTAGCTAACATATGATACATTATATTAAAATTTAACATTTTAATGACAGAAAAGGTGAAATTGTGAAACTTCGATAGATTCGGTGTTTAGAATAAACGATTTAAAAAATTAGGGTCAAAATAAGATTTGTTTTTAAGTTTGTAACTAAAAATGGATTTAACTCCTCTATTTCTTTTTTTTGAAGGATAACCCTTCTATTTAATTTTACGTTTTTCCCGTCTTCTTGTCAGTTTGCTACACTTGATCACTTTTTTCTTGTGAGTATATATTTATTTAAAATGAAAGAACCAAGAAGAACGAAGCAATAAGGTATTTTAAAAAAAAAAAAAAATCATCCAAATCAGCTAAGACGTCATCTTCAAGATCTTGCTTTCTCGCTTAATTTTCTCTAGAATATATGGGGGAAAAAAGGTTTCTTTAATCTTTTTCTAAAATGAATACAATTCCCACAACAACTGAAAGCAATTTTGTACCCTTTTAAAAGCAAAAACAAGAAGTAAGATGATAACATTTTATCTTTATATTTTCTCTACTACTTTTCACATGAAATTCTCAATTCATTTAGAAATGGTAAACTAATATATGAAAAAAAAATAAGTATTTACTTAATTTTTTTTTATGCATGACCAATAATAAAAATTCCAATATAAATATTCTTGTAAAATAATAAATAAATTTTTTATAGATATATATAAATAACCGCCGCGTGGAGTTGGCGACTTTCTCCCGCTGGTTCCTCTTAAAAATTCAAAAGTGTATGTCTATGTATTTAGCCGACCTCAGACAAGTCCAAAACTCTCTTTCTCTTTCTCTCTCTAGAAAAATATTTTTAAAAATAAAATAAATTATTCGTCAAAAAAAAAATATATATATATATATAGAAAAACCAAAAAACTATTTTTCTCGCTCTAAAATTCTTTCCTGGTCTCTGTTCTTATTTTACTTTGCGGGAAAGACAAAGCTATCAGAATTTGGAATTTGTTTTTCTATTCTTCTTTTTTGTGGTTCCAGAATTGTAATTTTCTTGTGCTATAAGCTCATTCTTGCATTTCCGTACAGTCGTTAGATCTCAGATTATTTTCCGTGTCCATTTTCTCTCTCGAGTCTGAAAACCTCCTCTGTTTTTTGCCATGGCTGGTCGCTACGATCACAACCCTTTTGCCGAAGAAGAAGAAGTCAACCCCTTCTCTGTAAGTCTTCATGAGCTTGAATTCCAACTGGGTTTTTGAGTTTTGTGACTTTGGTTGAGTATATCGTATGGTATGGTTGACTTTGCTTCACCTTGTGGTTGATCGCCACTCTAATGGGTCGGGTTTATTTACGAGCTTGGTTATTCTTTTTGGTGTCTTTCTCTGTGAATTGAACCGCGCCATGTGTTTATGGTATGGGTTATAAAGGATTTTGATTCATCTAGCTTGTATTGCTTGAATTTTCGTGTGTTAAATCGGAATTTTACATATAACCTTCTAAGAAATTCTTGTGTTGCTGCAATTTCCTCCGAGAAAATTGTCATATAAATTACTTATCAAGTACATCAATTTCCAGATTTCAATATTCAAGTGTCCTTTGTTTGTTTTTTGTTTTTTTGTTTTTTTGTTTTTTGTTTTTTTAAATGTGGTTGTGCATATGTATGATAGAGTCGTTCAGTTGTCTCCTTCTGATTCTGGACAATGATATTGGTGTGGTTTTGTGTAGTCTACACTACCAAAGCAAAAGGGACATGCTAATATTATGAGCATGTGGCAGTAGTACTATAGAAACTTATTTTGATGATCAAATCATGGTTATTGATGATCAATAACATATGAAATTCTTTACTCGATAATTAATGGAGAAGCTGGGAGAAAAGGGGGGAGGATTGGTTAAAAAAGTGATTCTGGGTTGTCTACTCAGGTACTTTAATAACTAGTTTATTTTGTGTTACAGGAAAAGCTTTCTAGTATGTTGAAGTTTCTTATTCTTTCTTTTGGGGTCGAATTTTACTAACTAACAATTATGAAATTTGATTTTATTCTTTAATTTTGTTCATGAATGCTGTTATTTTTTTTTTCCCCTTAAAAATGCTTTTACGGCTTTTTTAGCATGGGGTTTTGCTCTCTTCCAACTCTCCATGGGTCATGAGAAGTGTTCTACATGATGTTGAAAGTGTTAAATATGTTACAACCATACATTTCTATGAATATAATAAAGCTGATGAAAGTATTCAAATAAATTTATCTTTCATTCAGGAGCCAATACATGTTATTTATTTTTTTATTTTATTTAACTTGTTCTGGCTCTTCCACTGCCGGCATATGTCATGCATTTTCTGCTTCCTTGTTTTACATTTGTTGGCTTGCTCCCTGCTCCTTCTCTAAGAAGAAAGGGTAGGAAAAGGAAGATTTACCGGCTTTTATTATCAACTTTGGAGTTCTTAAGCTTCCATGTACATGTATTTTCAGAATCCTGGAACTGTTGCTCAAGCCAAAGACAAAAGACTGTCTCCTCTTCCACCTGAACCTGTTGATTTCAATTATGGTCGAGGTGCCACGATTGATATCCCTATTGATTCATCTACGGTAGGACCAGATCTTTAGTTTGATATTTTGACACAAACGATGATCGTGATCTGTGTTTATCTAATTGTGGTGTTTTTTAATTTAGGATTTGAGAAAGAAGGAGAAGGAACTCCAAGCGAAGGAAGCTGAATTAAGAAGGCGTGAGAAGGTATCTGTTAGCAGAAATTCTTATTCCTTAATACATGAACATTTTGTGCAGTTATAGACTTGCCTGGTGTTTGTACTTTAATTTGATCCTTAGATACAATAAACCATGGAGAAGATTTAAGACCTGTAAGATCTTTCCAATTATTTAAGTTTAGGTGCTCCATTTGTAAGTTGGATATCGGCCTTCTGTGTCCTGATGCATACAGTTTGTTGGACTACAGATGTCCTACATATGTAATTAAAGGTGAAGGCGAGGTCATAGATTCAATCTTGTATGTGCATAACTTGTGTGCGGTTCTGCCTGTCAAACAAAGGACTGAGATTTATTTACATTTTTGTAAACTTCTATACGTAGCGATTTATTGTGATAGTAGTTAATGGGTAATTAACTCAAACAAATTTCAACATTCTGCTTAATTGTTGAGCAGGACATAAGACGGAGAGAAGAAGCCGCAGCCAGGGGTAAGTCATCTTGTTTGTTGTTGTTTGTATTATAATTATTTTGGGGTGGAGGGTAGGGGATCGCAAGATAACACAATGCAGTTTACAGTGGTCAGAGGAAAAGTTCATTTTATGCAGCAGTCATCTCATAGTTCTCCCATTCTCCCTTTTGGTTTGCAGCTGGAATTGTTCTTGAGGAGAAAAATTGGCCACCGTTCTTTCCAATTATTCATCATGATATTGCAAACGAAATACCAATACATTTACAGAAAATGCAGTATCTTGCATTCTCGACATGGTTAGGTGTGTAAATGTTTTATTGATTTATGCTTTTGTGATTAACATGTTACAATTTGATTAGCTGGTGTTACAAGTTGGTTGATCCTATTATGTTGTACTTAAGACTAGCTGTTTTTTACGTTCCATTGATGATGGCTCGTGATTTGTCTGTAGGACTGATCTTTTGCCTTCTCTGGAATGTCATAGCTGTTATGACAGCATGGATTAGAGGGGAAGGTGAATACAAAATCTGTTTTTTGTATTTTCTGAATAGATAGAAGCTATACATTTTGTATCTGATCTGTCAGATGTGATGTATAATGATAATGGTATGTTCTTGGTTGTAGGGGTGAAGATCTGGTTCCTAGCTGTTATCTACTTCATAGCAGGGTCCCCTGGTTCTTATGTGCTGTGGTACCGTCCGCTGTACCGTGCTTTTAGGTATATGTCTCCCACGTTTTTATAACCCTGGGGTGCTTGTGTGTTTTCATTACATGTTCTTTTATCTGCACTAAATTATCTTTTAATTTGGGTACTCGTGTTTATTCGTGTACAGGAGTGAAAGTGCTTTTAGGTTTGGATGGTTTTTCATGTTTTATCTGGTAAGCGTCTCTGTTGTCTCATATTTTGTGCCTTTTGTAGATCAGTTATTTGCTTTAAGAATTTAAGAATGCTTTTTTCTTGTTCTTATTCTTACATTCTGCTCTCTTCTTGTACAGCTTCACATCGGTTTCTGCATCTTTGCTGCGGTTGCTCCTCCTATTGTTTTCAAAGGAAAATCTCTCACGTATGTGTTGGACCCTTTCTACTAATTGGGTTTAACTCGCTGAAGACATATGATATGCATTCCTCTTATGTTATTTATGTTATTTATTCATGCCTTTTTAGCTCTTATACTTTCTCATGCATCTTAACAAATTTGCTGAGTATTGATGAGGGTACAAATCAGAAGTCTAGTGGATGCTCCTGAATCATATATTAGGGATGCATGTCACTGATATTATTGTTTACTCGGGAGGTTTTCGACTTCTTTGTTCTGAACTAATATTTGTTGTGCCTTTGGACAGGGGTATTCTGCCTGCAATCGACGTCATTGGGAATCATGCTTTGGTTGGGGTAAGGATATCTGTGCTGGTGTATAATATTTCATTCCTGAATTAGTAAATCATATATGTTGGTTGGCCTTTTCCCTTCATGCGTTTTGACTGGTGATTTTGACCTGGGAATATCATCTCAACTGACAGATGGGAATTAATACCGTTGGCTTGTTTTCCAAAGCTTGATTGTATCAACTGTATTTGTTTTGCTAATCTTATATTCCAAAACCTGTTTATATTAACCTTTTTTTTTTCCCCTCATCACAGATCTTTTACTTCATCGGGTTTGGATTATTTTGCGTTGAGTCATTGGTCAGCGTCTGGGTTATTCAGGTATAGTTCAACTTCCATTTCTCCTAGCCAAATCTTAACAAAGATCCTGAATACTTGCTTCAAACTTTTGGAGCAAACAAGTATTTGGAGTAATATTTTTTTTCCCCTTATTACTTGCAGCAAGTATACATGTATTTCCGAGGCAGTGGCAAGGCTGCTGAATTGAAGCGCGAGGCTGCAAGAGAGGCCATGAGGGCAGCACTATGAAACTAGTGGGGGAGGGGGAAAAAAAAAGCAAAGACGGTGACTGTGTATGGATTTAGGTTGTATATGCCCGTAGTCACAGGAATTTCCGATAGAAATATTTGTTTGGACCCTTTATTTTGCTACACCCTGTTGCAATACTAGTTTGAGTGCTGCTTGTGTTGATGTTGTTTATCGGAGTGTAACAAGGAGACCTTGAAAATTACAGGATTCTTAGAAACAAGCTACACTTTTTTGCCATTTGAAGCCACTCGTGTGGATTTGGTTTTCCTTAGTATAATGTTTGGAAGCATACCAAAGAACTTGCTCAGGTACTAAAGTACGGTATGTACAAATACTATAAATATCTAGCAACACTATAATACAATATTGGTAATTTGGTGATGGTCCAAGGATCGGAAATGGCAAGTTAATGAAACATAGCTATTGAGTTTTTTTTTTATTTTTTTTATTTTTATTATTATTTTTTTAAAGATTTGATTTCTACAAATATTACCTAACAATTATTTTTCATCAAAACTTTTATACGAACTAATTATGTGAAAGTTGTTTAATCACATGAGAAAACTAATATCCCCAAAACACCAACCGATGTGTTGTTTCAATCGTATAAAAATAAAACAAGTACTAGTATCCTCCGATTATGTAGTGTGGTCTTCACACGAGAGAAAAACATATTACACATTATATTTTGGCATAAAAAGACATACAAAGCGCGGTATTGCCGTTTGGAGAAAAGAGCCAACTTGAACGATTTCGTCAAAATGCTTGTCGACTTCACTTAGCATTACTCGAACGTTTTCCATGCTAAAAAGTAAAACTACATGTCGCAGATTTTAAATGACGCAGATTTGGATGCAAAACGACATGTCGTGAACATAAAGGACAACAATTTCTCAAATTAGAACTGCATGTTGGTTGTCACCACTAATGTATTGCTATTATTTATATTTTTCATCACTAGTGTTTGTTATGTGGCTGTGGACACTACCTTTCTGCCTGAATTAGAACTTGGAAGTTGTTTGGGACCGTTTGAGCTGAATTGGTGAACATATAGCGTGACTAGGTGTGCCCTTCATGAATTCCTATTGGAATTATTTACGCTATAGTTTTGAGATGTCGGTAAGTCATGCTTTTCTATTCCAAAAAAGTTGACCACATTTATTTTGTTTCCTTTTTCTCGTGATAGAGTCCGTCTTGACATTGTCGCTCCGCTGCATTAAGGTGCAACCTAGACAGTGATCAAAATTTTTCTGGGCTGATATAAAATACGAAAGGGTCCCGGATTTTTGTTTTATTTGCAGATTGATTGGCCATTCCGCAATGGCTTGTCGATCGGAGGTAGATGTAGAATGGAAGATTCCGGCCAATTACCACTATGGTCCTTGGCTTAGTGGTGCCCTGCGTAGTGGCCACGGAAAAATACTGAGTCATAGCGATCGTAATATGACGGGCTCAAGTTTGAGAGTCCCCTCTACTCTCAAAGACACTTTGCATGATGATGCTAAGAGAAATTATAAGTCGAACTCTGTGAACTTAGTAAATGTTATTAGAGATGTGGTTGTTGATAATGTAAAACGTGAATATAGTAGTGGAATTGGTTTGGGTAGTGGCAAACCTACACATAGTGGTCTATCATGTACAGTAGGGGGGTAATGAGATTCTTGTAGGAAGGAGTGCAAAAGATGTTGTGCATGCTGAACATGGGGGAGTTGGTTTAGGTGACTCTGTCCACATGCAGGAGAAGTCTTATAGGTCTATGGACTCGAGAATAATGACCAAGGAATGTTATGGGGTATTGTTTTGGAAAATAAGGATGATGCTTGCACTATTGTGGGGGAAGACGTGGCATCACAACGACTCCGAGGAAAAGTAGTTGCTTCAAAAACTCCTACGCATGGTATTGCCCATTTGTTCTCTGATGCTATTGTCCCAAAGGAATTGGTTTTAACTACGGAGAGCTCATGCCCTCCGCAAGATGTCAATAGAAAACGCCATAAGTGGAAGAAAGAAGCTCGAAAGGTGGGCTACTCTTCAATATGTACTTCAAACTCTCGAATAACCATAAAGAGAAAGGAGAACGTGGATTTGGATGGTGATATCAAGCAAAGACGGGTTATGGGTGACCTCACTAACTCAATTGGATCCACGGGTGTTGATTCGATACCCGACGGGGCACACTGAGTTGCATAATTTGGAATGCTTGAGACTTGGGGACCCTCGGGCTATGGATAAATTACGTGATTTACTTCGTAGTACTTCCCCTTCTCTGGTTTTTATTTGTGAAACGAAACTTTGTGGTAGACGTGCACGTTTGGTAGGTTCGAAGGTGGGTTTTTCGAATATCATGGTGGTCGATAGTATTGGGAAAAATGGTGGTCTTATTCTTTTATGAAAGGACGACCGGAATGTACAACTTCTCAGTTTCTCCAAATGGTATGTGGATGTGTTAATTAATAGTGGTAATGATTGTCAGTGGAGATTTACTGGTTTCTACGGAGATCCGAACCGTTCCTCTAGGCGCAATTTATGGGAGTTACTTCGTCGACTTAGTGCTTTATCTTCTCTTCCTTGGTGTTTTGCTGGTGACTCTAATTCTGTCTTTTATATGCATGAGAAGTAAGGTGGTAATGAGTTTGACTCTGATAGCATGCATGATTTTAGAAAATGCTGCGAATGATTGTCTTCTTTCTGAGTTGGATTATATTGGTGAATTAATGACGTGGTCAAATGGTCAAGAGAGTAATGATCTAATTCTGGAGAGGCTTGATCGTGCTTTACATATTGTAGAGTGGCTTGGTTTGTTTCCTCATGCACAGGTTTATTATGGTGACTTTTAGGACTCAGATCGTACAACTTTACACGTGGTCCTTGATACCACTCAGTTGTTGTCTCGAATTTCTCGTCGATCTAGACGGTTTCTGTTTGAAACTATGTGGCTGTTGGATGAGAATTGCAAAGAAGTTATTCAAAAATTCTGGGATCGTGAGCCAGTCTGTGCTGATTGAACTTCTCAACTTCATAAACTCAATAGTGTGGCAGGTACTCTGAGTAAATGGGGCACAGAGACTTATGTTCGCTTACCGAAAAAGATCGCTACAATTTCTCAGGATTTGGAAGCTCTTAATAAGGACCATTGTTTAGACAGTTGTAGGGCTCAAGCTCGAATTCCTGAGAAGGAGCATGATCGATTGTATGCTCTTTAAGAGTATTACTGGAAACAACGGGCTCGTGTAGATTGACTTAGAGAAGGTGATCGTAATACGAAATTTTTCTATGCAAAAGTTTCACATAGGTGGCAAAAAAATTCTATTATGGGTTTGGAAGATAACTCGGGCTCTTGGGTCAGAGGAGAGAAGCAAATTTCAGGTGTTATTGCTAACTACTTCGCCTTAATTTTTCCTTGTAACTGGCCTCATTAAGGATGTGGTGTCGAAAATTCTCCAGCATATACCTACTCATCTTATTGAGATGTTGGATGCTCCTTTTTCTAGGAATGATGTTAGAGATGCCCTCTTTGAAATGAGTCGTAAAAAGTCCCCTGGTCTTGATGGGTTTCACGTAGTGTTTTTTCAAAAATGCTGGGACATTGTGGGTGATGATGTGGTGGCAGTTTGCCTGCGGGTCCTGGTGGGGAGCTCTTCTATTGGAATTTTAAATAAGACTCATGTGGTCCTTATCCCAGAGATTGGCCATCCTCGGCGAGTATCTGATTTCCGACCGATTAGCTCATACAGCGTGCTTTATAAGATTATTACAAAGACTTTAGCTAATCATTTGAAGCTGGTCCTCTCTCATATACGTCATTGTTGCATACAAGGCAATGCATTCCTTTTGGAGAAAGACCGGAGGTAAGGTTGGCTTTGTTGTTTTAAAATTGGATATAAGTAAAGCTTATCATAGGGTTGAATGGGGATACCTTCTCACTATTATGGAGCACATAGGTTTTAGTGTTCGATGGAGGTCTATAATTAGGGATACAATGGAATCAGCTTCTTTCAGCTTTATTATTAATGGAAAACCTTATGGCGATGTTAGACCGAGTCAGGGTTTGCGTCAAGGATGCCCATTATCCCATACCTTTTCTTGTTACGTGCAGAGGGTCTTTTGGCCTTGATACGGGACGCTATTGCCAATTCTACTCTTTATGGGTTTTCTTGGTCCAGGCCTGGTCCTGTTATTAGCCACTTATTGTTTACCGATTATAGCTTGGTTTTCTGCAAAGCCACAGTGGAGCAATATACGGAGGTAATAAAGGATTTTAGGAGTGTATGAAGGAGCATTAGGATAAATTAATTTATCGACAGGTTCGTTGTCCCCTCTCTTGCCCCGTGGTATTTGGATTGTTCAGAGTCTTGTTTTCATGCTTTCTGGGCTTACGACTTGGCAAGCCAAGTTTGGGCAGATAGTTGAGTTGGGCATCTTCTTTATGGTTTTAATGGTTTCACTTTTGGAGGCCTGTATAGTTTCGCTGTCACTGCTCTTTCTCTGGACCAGTTGGAAGTTTTTTGCTGTGTGGTTTGGAGTATTTTGGCTCTTGTTTGCTTGGTAATTGGTGGTATTTGCTATGTCTGGTGTCCTTGCCGGACAAGCCCACACACTTGCCTTTGTGTTTTGTTGCTGGTTGTTGGTGTTTTTTCTTGGGTAGGAACTTTTTTGTTCCTTTGCTTCTCCTGTTGTACTGAATTTTAAGGTTTTAGTCTCTATTTATCTCAATCCCACAAGGAAACCCTTTCAAAAAAAAAAAAAAAAAAAAGAAAAGAATCTTTTATTTCATCGGATTTAGATTAACTTTCCATTTCTTTGTGACCAATCTCAAATGGTCATAGATAATTTGCTTCTTACCGATGGAGCTATAATTTATTTGGTGTTATTTTTTTTTTTCTTTTTCTAATTTTTTTTCCTGGATATTTCCTTCTTCCTTTGTAGTGAGTATGCATTTAATGTAATCAATGAGGGGAGCACTAGATGGTCTAGATTAGTAGGGAAAAATTCATCTCTTTTAATATATCCACTAGGCTTACCGGGGAAAAAAAAAAAAGAAAAAAGAATAGGGAAAAGAGAAGATGGTCCCCTGTGTATGGATAGTAATGTTCACATTGGAATGTATATAATGTGCACTTTTTACCTAGTTACTAGTTGGTAGTTGCTACAGTAGTTAAGGATCGAAATTGTATCTTTGATTTATCAAAAAAAAAAAAAAGAAATTATATCTTTGAAACTTGTTAATTAAACATTCCTCTCATTGAAAAAAAAAAAGAAAAAAAAGACGTCATTGTTCATTTAAACAAGGTGTATATATCAAATCATGGTAGATAACCCTCTCATAAATAAGATATCATATCAGGATCTATCAAATCGAATCAAATGTTGGAACCCTGAATTAATCAGGAAAGAAAATATGTACATTTCTTCCCCTCCCCAATTTTATCAGCTTAATTAAGACACTTCAAATAATATCACAATCACCGAAAGCAACAAAATATAAATATATTACAGACGTTTAGATAATATTCACAACCAAATTAAAACCAGTTACCCTCATCACCCTCCACTATCAAAGGCAGTCCGAACTCTATTACTCCTATGTTTTTTAATATTTTAAAAAATGTTATATCTTAAATTTTGTTCTTATCTTTTAATATAAACTAATGTATTAACAAGTAAGTTTTCATCATTCAACCAGCAAAACATTACTTCTTTAACAATATGCATTGCTGAAATCTAATTTATAACATTGGTCAATATTATAAAATTTGAGTAGAAAAATAGTAGACATATAGCCTTCTTTTCCATGTATACTTCTAAAGTTAATAATTTTAAGAGGCCGATAAATCCAACTCATTCAAAGACAGAATCAGAGGCAGCAAATATTAGAAATAAACTCAAAAGCATCATAAAAACTCTTACATACCGCAACTTATATAATAAAAACCTATACTAAACCATATAATATATATATATATATTATGATCTACTAAAAACTGCATCATCACCTTACTATATGTAGTACAAAGTACTGGTGATGAATACATATTATAGAAACTATATATTACCGGCTACCGGCTGCATGCTAACACCGGAGTACTTCATATCCTTTCAACAATAAGCAACACACTTCTTCTTACAATCCATGGTGCAACCACCGCCGCCGCCGCCGCTGCCGTAACCCTTCCCCGACCGGCTGTACGAGGTGAAACACTTAGCCGGACACGTCAGCTTCTTTTGGTAACATGGTCCCTTGTCTTTGCACACCACCGTAGGCCTCACTATACCACCTTTGGAGTACCCTCCATTCGGGCCTCCATACCCGGATCCATACCCGCCACCGATGATGCCGCTGCCGAAACCCTTTCCAAACCCGGGTATGCTAAACCCGGTTCCGGGTCCAAAGAAACCACCCGGCACACCGTTGTTTTCACGACCTTTGTCGTTGTTTTGGTTTGTGGGGTTTCCCTTTGAGTGCTTGAGTTCCGCCTGGAAGGTTCCATCGGATCCGGGTCGGGTCGAGAAACAGAGTGAGGCTGCGGTAGTGAGAAGTAATAGAGTGAAGAGAAGGTTGGTCATGGGGTTCATTTTTCTCCTAAAAGGGTATATTGGGATATGAGTTGTGAGAGTGTGATGAGGAGAGAAGGCAGTGTTCTGGGGGAGAAGGAATATATACAAGTTAAGTGAATGGGTAAAAGAAAAGAAAAAGGCATTAATGGAGAGAGTATTAGTGGACAGTTGAGGGAGCCTCCATGAATGGGGGTAGGTTGGGTGCAATTATTACGTTGCTTTCCCTCTTTTTTTCTCATTATGGGTAGTCTGTTTATATATAAAATATACGACTATATATTGATTTGTTTTTCTCCTCAAGATAATATTAGTTGATGGATAAAGCTAAAACTTGGTCTATGTATCAACTTATCCAGGAGAGCACTCTTTTCATATGTGAATTTCATTGAAAGAGTTTTCTTTTTAATAATATTTACAATGATAAATAACTCTCTTGTCCTAAAACTACGGAAAGAAAATCTCGCTCTGAAGTTTAAACACTGAATTTTATCATTTTGGTCTTTAAACTATAGAAAAATTGCATTTTAGTCATTTTGATATATATGTTTCGTTCTATTATTAACATAAGGAGTATATGAGATATTTGTCTCTTTTTTTTGTACTTGTTTTATATGTAGAAGCATGGGTGTGAAAATGATTTTTATCAAAACAACTTCAATATAGTTTAATGGTGATACGTCGAAGGTATTTAAACCATTACTCTGATATCTTATTTTCTTTCATCGGGTGGTATCCAGTATGACTTGAGTAATCAAGCAGCAGATTAGGAGACCATCTCCCATTTATAGTTCGTATCTTGGTAATGCTAGGAGATTCAGATTAAGACTTTGGATTATATTTCTCTTTTGGATAATAGAATTTGTTTAGTATTGAACCAATAATACTACTTATGAACATGCCTGTAAACTTATATGCATATTAGTATTTAGTATTATGTGTGAATGATGATGATGCATGGACTTGTATTGGACTTTAGTTTTTAAATTATTATTCGAATCTATATTTAATGATAAATACGAAATTGTAGAATGGTTCACTAGTTGGAAACGAATACCTTTTAAAAATTGAAAATGTTACTTCTAAACAGTTTGGACACTTTTACAATAAAACTAGGATTTAGGAATTTCCAATTTATGTGAAAATCCTATTATGCTACTGGCCCAAGATTTGGGTCGTGACAGAAAGAAAAGATACTTGTGTGCCTCTGCTATACTTATTTCATATGTAGAGACATGGGAAAGCACTATATAAATAGATTAGAACATGACTGAAATGGTTTAAATATGGTTAATTGAATAAAAATTAGTTACATATATATTAGACAATAATGTATTTTAAAACTATTTAAAATGTTGTTAAAATCAATAATAAAGAAGAGCAAGTGCGCTTTATATGCTCTTTCTATTAAGGATCAAACAGAATATATATATAAAAAGAGAATAAAATGAAATCTAATAATTTAAAAATGACGAAATCTAAAGTTTAGGAACTAAAGTAAGAATTTCCCCATAATTCAAGAGCTAAAATAGAGTCATTTATTCTAGTCATAAAGTATAGTATAATTTACATGTTAAGCAGTTATACACGAAGGTGAAAAAAAAGTGCAACTGTACTCTTCATGTACTAAGCGATTTTGCTCTCTTTTCCAAATCCCATAATAGATTTTATTTTTGAAAATGATAATGCTAGGTATCCCAACTAGTTTACCAAAATTTTAATACCAACACATATGATAAATGAGTTGTCATCATTCAATTGGTAAATAGTTTAAATTTATTTATGATAAGTTTTAATACATCACATGACTGGTGACAATTCAATTACAACATGTGTTGGTATAAAAATTTTAGTAAACTTGTTGGTTACTAAAATTTTAATATTAACACATATGGCAAGTGAGTTATCATCATTCAATTGACAAATGATTTAACTTTATTTGTGATAAGTTTCAATACACTAATTGAATGGCGATAATTCACTTGCTACATGTGTTAGTGCAAAACTTTTGGTAAACTAGTTGGGATACCTAGTATTATCTTTTTGAAAAATTTAGTTTTGGGAGTACACGTATTATATGGGCCATGAGGTGCTCACGTGGTATGGTATGAAAATTTAAAATGGTATTGACTTAGACGCTTTGTTTTTGAAGTAATGCTATAGGGCATCAGTAATATCCAACACCACAATAATATGTCTGTCTAGCACTAGATGACTTTAATTAATAAATTGGGCCCTAGGTAGACCCACTTGAATTATAATTATAATTAGTCAGTGACAAAGACAAATTGATACATATACCATGTGGTGCATAGCATTATTCTTATTTTTATGACATGTCTCGTGGTTTGGTTCATTTATTTGCAGTAGATGGTCACATAAAGATCAACCATTTAATGAGGCCTTAATGTATTTTGGTTCATCTAATGGCAAAGTTCTCAGCGAGGACGATTATTAATAAGAGTTGCTTTCACTAATATGACCATACAAATTTTGTGATATATAAAACATGGCATTAATGTGGCTAACTTCCCCATCTGCAATCCATTAAAAGTGCCAAACACGCGTTTTCGTTTGACTCGTTATAACACCACATTTTTCAATAACTCCACATGCTGACTACTTGTATTGTGCGGTGAAAAGCAAAGCGAACGATCCAACCATATTTCTAAACTGAAAGCACCAAGTATATCACCAACGATGATCACTATTACTTAAGTTTTAACTATAAATATATAGTTCTCAGTTTCATGATAACCTCTGTCTCCTACTATCGAGTGATGTTGGGTCTATATGCCAATTTTAAAGTGCGGAACTAATATTTAGTGGCATGTGATGATTTGCGTTACATTTGTTATTTAACATTTTTTTTTTTCATATAATTATGTGAATCTATAATTGTTTAACTTGTAGCGATGATGAAAAGTATTGTTATTCTACGGGGCTAATAGCATTAAGGAAATGGTTATATTTTTTTTTCATATACATTTTGCCCTTTCTTATTTTTCATGAAAAATAGTAATTTTATTCTATAAAAATATAAAAAATAAGAGGACAAATTCATGAAATAGTTATTTTATTTTCTAGAAAGTTTTTCGGATATGAAATATGCAAAAATTGCTCTATTTTGTCTTTTTTTGTTTTACATATACATATATAACCATTAAAAAAATTAATTTTTTTTTTTTTTACCTCTTTTCGTTTACTTTATTTATTTAATCATAAAAACTAGCTCTTTAGAAATATTTAATATAAAAAATAACAAAATATATTTATTAGCTATTTAAAAAGTAAAATGATTATTTGACTATTGTCCATTAACAATTTTCTAACGGTGTCAGAGTTGAGGGGGTAAAAGAATAACAACTTTACTATTTTAGGGGACATTTGAATACTAAGTCAAAAGTGAGGGGGTAAAAGAAGAACAACTTTACCATTGTAGGGGGCACTTGAATTTTAAGTAAAAAGTTGGAGGGAAAAGGAAGAACAAATTTGTCATCTATAGGGTACTTGAATATAAAGTCAAAAGTGAGGGGGCAAAATGACTAATTTTTCCAATAAATATATATATATATAAATATATATATATATATTCTCATGAAGAATGGTCTCTCTACAGAATAAACTCCAAGTTTTTATTTGTACTAAATTATGTATTTATATTTTTAAAATGTCTTTATATTATACTTTCGCTATACAATTAAGTTATTTGTGCTAACTGTTTTAAATTATTTTCAACAGATTTTAAGTGTTTGACTGCAGAAATAAAGTATCTTAATTCCTCGATTCAAATTTTGCGTTTAGTGAGGAATTTGTCTGATCAATTTATATTTGGATGATAGACATTTGAAGAGATCTAACATGTAGAGGTATATTATTGCACTAACAATTTATTTGTAAAAAGATTTATTGCACTAACAATTTATTTGTAAAAAGATCATTCTTCAGTGTAGGTATTCTTTTATTTTTTTGTTGTTGTTTTGCAGTCAACCCTATTCTATATTATAATGGGTAAAGATTGGGATACTAAAATTTTACACTAAAAACTTATAATAGTGATGTAGCTTCATTTATAGCCATATAACTTTAAGTGGTATGGTCTCACTTTAAAATAAGGAGTGGTTGAAATACATGTCATATCATGTAGTGCAAGTTTTTAGTACAAAATTTTGGTATCCTTATCATTACTCTATTATAATTTGTGTCTCACTTAAGGCTATGTTTAGTACGAGGGATTTGTGGGAGGATAGAGAGGGGTAGAGGGGTAGAGGGAGAGAGGTGTGAGGAGAGGTGAAATGACTTGTTTGGTAGGAGGGATTTAGGAAGGGAGATGAGAAGTGGAGGAGTTGAAAATCCCTTGGGCCTAGGGCTAATAATTTGTGACACGGCATGATAACACGACTCGAAATCTGCATAAAGTTAATGGATTTGGGTTTGTCTTAAATGAGTTTGGGTCAAAATCAGGTTGAACCCGTAAACTCGTTTATTAAACGCATCAAGTTCATGTTGACCTACCAATCCGAAACTAATCCACAATGATCAGTTTATTAAATGGGTCAATTTTAGGTCAACTCGTTTATGATCTATATAATACTTATTTAAAAATTATAATATTTTTATTATGTATGTTTAGATTTTTTTATTTTTATTTTTAAGACTTTATTATACATATATATTGAGATTTTATGTGGTTTCGATTTATTTTTAATAAATATTTATGCCTTAAAGTTATAAAACATGTATGAATTTATGTTAAATGTGTTAAAAAAAGTATATTTTAGCTAATTTTGATTAAATGAGTTAAAGAGTCTTGTTCGGTTAACTTAACCCGGATATGACCCGTTTGAATAAACGGGCTATACGAGTCAGGTTCAGATTAGAATTTTTTACACGATTATTAAACGGGTCGGGTTCTAATTGAGGTATATGCTGTTATACATGGATATTAACACGACAGGAATACATCTCATTGATATGAATTGCCACCCCCTACTTTGGTGTACCATTTTAAGTCCCCCCCCCCCCAATGGAAGGATTTGTCCTCTCTTTTCTCTTTTTATAGAATGACATATATGCCTTTGAAAAATATTATAAAAGTATTAAATGATGAATAATATTATGGCCCCGTTTAGTTCGCCTATTTGAATGTGTGTATTTGAATGGAAAAAATAGTGGAATGTGTTGTAATTAGAATGGGAACATTGGAATGGACCATTCAAAAACACCTCCCCTCTTCCATTATCATTTAAGACACAAAAAAACCATTCCAATGGTTAACTTTTCAGATTGACTATTTGAATGGAAAAACTGAATTGTTGAATCAAACACACATTCTAAAAGATCATTTGAATAGAAAAACTGAATTGTTGAAACAAACACATATTCAAATGGATTTTCCATTCTAATGGAACGGAATAGTTGAAACAAATGGGGCCGTAATTTGATGAATAAATACTCATCATCTTTCATACTCTCCATTCTTCCTACCAAACAACTTAAGAGATTATCACTCTCCTCTCCCTTCTTCACATTCTCTCTCCTTCCTAAGCTCTTCATCCATCCTATTCTCCCTCTGTCCTACCAAACATTTGTTTCTTATCCATATCATGTTGTAATTGTAAAGTAGTTACTTGAGAAGATTAGTGACATTTATCTAGTTAGTAGACTTTAGTGGCCTGAAAAGTGATCACTTAATCGTAAAGTGCTTTATACCTAAACCAATAGTTGATAGCAAAAACTGATCTTAAACTCTTTATTTTGCTTTTTTGACGGAAATGTGGATGTCTGTCTATGACTTAATGAGTCCATGACTATAAGCAGATTCTACCTCTAGATATGTCTTCCCAAATCTACTTTCTTCATTTCCTAATATGCATCTAAACAGTCAAAAAGACATACATGATTATTCTCAAAGTGGGTTACGATGAAATTTTGTCCAGGAATATGATCATGATCAATACTAAAAACTAGCTTTGAATAATTACTGTTTCATATTGGGTCTACGAAGCAATAATATATGAATATGGATGAGTATCAAGTGCATATATTGTATATTATTGTTTCAGTACAGTTCCATGTAAAGCTACAATGAATTATGATGTTATAGTCAAACAGAATCAATATGCTGCTCATTTCAGTACCGCAAGCAGCACATGGTTCGTTCCTGCATATGACGTAATTTCCAGGCTATACCTCATTAGCCTATACTTCATTTTCTTGATGCACTTTCTCGTATGGTAGCAATAGAGGAATATATATACATGGTCCACCCTACATCTAAGCGTGTATGTATTTATATTATAGATACTTTAATTTTCGATACATTCTACCAAACTGCTAAACCAGAACTTTGGATCGCTTTTTTCCCACTATATATATGTTACATTAAAATCATCTTCTTATGATGGTTTCCACGTATAGTGCGCGCGGCTGTCACATTTTTCTTGTGTGTGGTCCATTTCAAGCAACTATAGTTGCCAACTTGCCAATGTTTAAGGGGTCTTTGCAAAATATATTTTGTCATAGTGTATTTTAGGAAAAAATATCCCTCTTAATAATATTTTGATGAGTATATTTTTTTAAGTTTTAAATTATTTCAAATACAAAAATGTCCTTAATACTTATCTCATCAATAATCCATATTCTGGCTAGACAGGAGAAGTCGAGTTTCTAGAAACCTTGTCTAATACCTATCGACACTCTATCTAGCACTTTCGATACCATTTTCTAGTGTAAAACTCAAATATATATGGACACCAATTCAGTAGGTATATATATATTTTACCTATACGTAGGCGTTGGGGTTGTTTCCGCTAACTGTCCACATGTCCTTGCTACTTCAGGCTAACTCCACATTCAGACCAGAGCGAGAAGAGGGGATAGCCACCTGCAAGACTCTCTGATGCTTAAATTAGATATGATTTTACTAGAAAGAAATAACAAAGAGAAGTTATTTATATCTCGTACCAAAAACGGCGTGTGATATTTATACCCTTGGAACTAGGAACCCTGTAGCCTCTAATTCCAGGACCAATTTACCTCCTTCCATCATTATCTGTTTCAGAAATTGCAGATTATGGATGCTATAATCTTTTTTGAGTTGACATGATCTACTCTCCCCGATTTCCTCTTATAACTATCCAGAAGAGATGAGATCATGGTTGTCTATCGCTCTGTTGTGGTTCACCTAACATATGTGGTGACAATGATGCTGCATTAAATGCTCTGTCTAGTCCAAGATTGAGCATTTTCTATAGAGATAATTGGATAGAAGACTCCAAGGGCCTCTGACTCTTCAAACCACGAGGGGAGGTCTGGGGTCAGTTGAACCTGCCTAAGGTCTGTACGATACTGACCCGAGGACAAGGTCACCTTTTATTTATGTGGGTTAGCGAGCTCGTACAATATCACGCAAGGGTCACGTGACATTTAAATAGTATTCTCGGGGGCATGTATTGAGCTTGTCATTCTTCACCACCTGTCTAGCTGTCTTTTAGTTCCCGTGGCACACATTAAGGAAATAAGCCCCACAATAGGTATCATTTTGGCTAATTAAAATTTATCATGCACATTTTTTTAATAGTAAAAAGTAAGAGAGAGAAATAGCATTAATGATGCATGTTTTTTCATGCACATTATTATAGCCGTTAGATCACCATTAGATGATGATCCAACGGCTAAAAAAAAGACCTACTGGATTGGCAACCTATATATATACATATATATTTTTTCTTTCCAGTTGCTAAACACCTTATCTAATGCCACTTGACACCCTGTCTAGTATTGCTCGACATTATGTTTAGCACTCTTGAGACTTAATCCGGTGCTAAACACTCAAATTTACCTTTTTTCTTATTTGTCTGTCAAGTTCCTATATACCCTGTCTAGCTCTCTATACTCATGTCTAGAGCTCTCGACTTAATAATATATAAGCCTTTTTATATCTCTATTTTTTTTTTAGAAAAAATGTATTTTCTAAAACTTACTATTAAAAAGGTGTATTCAACCTAATCTCCCAATGTCAATGTGGAACTGTGAATATATTTGCTATTCTTTTCTGTCTAGTCGATTATCTTTTGAAGTTTGTTTTCTCATAGTCACAATGGTAGATATGTTAAACTGTGACTCTAAGAACACTTTTAAACGTTGGTTCCGGTAACTAAAAAGAGTGAATATTCTTTTTAAATTTTTAAGAAGGATATATATCTATATATATATATATATCTATCAATAAAGTCAATCTTCAAACTGAGAAGTTTGAAAATTAACATAAAAAGTAAAATGTTCTTTAATTACACCACCCAACAAGTTGTCGACAAGAGAAGATCATCAATTGAAGATTGAGGACCGACCCCTTATCCCAGTTGACAAATTGACACACACACTAATATGCATCTTTAATTTAAGATAGATTAGAAAAATCTCTTATAGGTTCATATATATACAGGTTAAATATATTTCCTTATAGTCTCCTCTGTCCTGGCAACCACTTACTTCTGAATCTGTATGTATCATTTAATGGGCACTGATAAGACCTAGCGTACTCTGTACCCCATCGCCATGGGCAACCCTTTCAAATCTCAATTACATGAAAGTTATTAGTTAAAACAGCCTTTCCTTCCTACCCCATACGACATATCCATGTGTCCTCCAATGCATTAAAGTGGGATAAGAGTATCCTCAAGATAAGACACTGTTTTGAGGTTATCAGGTTGATATAAATATGAATAGGGAGATGGCCTTATTCAAACAATAGAAATAGATATGTATTTGATAAGAAAGAGTGAAAGACAAAGGGAACGAGACTAAAATGACCTTTTTCAAGTAATGTTTTGGAAAATGACTTTTAATAGTGTTATTATGTTTAGTGATAGGATGTCATAATATTAGTGACAGATAGTCATTATAGGTATGACCATAAATTTATTACTTTTGTAGGAGCAAATTGCAGTCACATATATTAGGTAATAATGAACCTGCTTGCTTAAAGGAAAATTAGCCAAATGTCGTTGCTAAATAAAAAGAATTACAAAAATACGGTTATTCTATTTTTATACAGTATAAAAGCTAAAAAAAAGATTATACGGTGTCAAAAACGCGGTGGCAATATTTATAATTTTGACAAATTTTGTGAAACACGGTTATTTAAATTAAAGTGTAAAACAAGATTTAAACAAACCTTAAGCGAAGTGGACTTGAGTCTACTCCAGTCTACCTTGGTCTGGGCTTGTATCCCACCAGCTCTTTTTTATTTTCCTTTGACTTTTTATTTTTTAATTAGTTCCTAGTTTCTAAATTTAACTAGTTGCTGATTACGAGTTACCAATTACAAGAACTATTAACCATAATGAATTCTAAACTAGATCTAGTAACCTAAAATAAAAAACTGATAACAAAATAAATATGTTAACGAGAAACTAGAAACTAATAGCTAAAATGGTAACAGAAACCCAATAACCAAAGTGGTAGACATAAACCAGTAACTAATAATCAGTAATGAAAGTATTTAAAAAAATAACACGTTTGATTTTTAAAAGTACCATTTCGGTGTTGTATGCCTTTTAGTGCCATATTTTTGTAACTCTTTCTAATTTTTTCGGTAAAACTCTTAGAAACCCTATTATAAATATTCCTTAAAAAAGTCATTTTAGTCCAAATTACTCCTAGCTGGGTCCATTTCCCAAAGACAAAGCTTCTTTGCCCTTTAAATATCCATTGTTCTAGGCCTAGATTTGATACCAAAAGACTATTTTTGCATATTAAGGGAAATTAGGCCTTTTACGACACTTATAGGAAAAATTTTGAAAAATATGGTGGTGCTTTTTTAGGTCCGGTACAGTTTTTATTAGAAAAATACTATTTTTAAAAATATTTAGTTTAAAATAATCCAAGTTTCCATATACTGATAACTAATAACCAAATGTATTTATAACTAGTATATGATTAATAACCGGTAACCAATTTTTAAAAACTAATAACCAGTAACTATTTTAAAAATAGTATTTTTTCTAAAAGTGTTTTAGAAAGTGATATTTTTCTAATAAAAACCGTACGGAAATTTGGAAAAAACTTGACCCGTGTATTTTTGTATTTCTTTTGGGTTTTCATTAGTAAGAGTGTTATAATTCCTTTTCCAAATTATAAATGGGCTTTGTTGCGTTTCTAAGAAAGAAAGAGAGAATATTTTGCACTATATTTTGAGGCTTATAGAAATATGGCTAAATTTTAGACCTAATTTAAGTAAATATCTATTTGTCAAATGTTATAGCAAAATGTCGGATATATATGTTTATATACCAAGTGTAAAATTTTATATACCAAGTACAAAAAATTATATACCCAGTATATTTTAGTACAGTAACTGAAATTGGTAGATATGTTTATCTACCAAGTGTAAAAATATATATACCTGAACATCTAACTATAACATTTTAAAAATGGATATCTACTTAATCAAATTTAAAATATTGGTCATCCACCTAAATTTTTCCTATATTTTAGCTATGGAAATGAGCTTTCTTATTAGCCCAATCATAATAAAAGTGCGCATCTATGACCCACCTTTGATTATAACCACGCCAATATTGTGGGCAGTGAAGCTTAAAAGTAAAATTAGAAGGACCAATCTGAAAAGTTCACCCCAATTATTGTTTCTCAAACTATATTCAGCCTAGGGCTGCCAAACGTGTCGGCATATGGCCTATTAAAGTTGGGCACAAATGTACTTTCGTGCCGTGTGTGCTCACTTCTAAGTCGTGTCGTCCAAAATTAAAAATCATTGACCCAGCACAGCCCATTGACCCATGCTTAAACGTGTCGTCTCAAGTCGTGTTATGTCAGCCCACATACCTAGACGTGCCACTCCATTTGGGCCAAAATTGGCCCATTTAATTTGTAAAATTTACTTAATTTTAGTATCGTTTTATAAACATTTTTTCCCCAAATCAATCATATGTATACAAAAAAAAAAAAAACAAAAATTAAAATAATAAATTAAAAATAAAATCTTTTAACACCAAAGAATAACAAAAAAAAAAATTGTGAAATATTGCAGACCTTAATTAACTATAGATTGTCTCCCAATTAGGTTGGCACTTGTATAGTGGAGAAATAATTTAAAATAATACATGTGTAACGTACTAACATGTCGTGCCTACGTGCTAGCATATCATGTCATGCCACGCTGATGGGTCGTGTCTTGTCGTGCCTACAAGTGTATCATGCCATACTCAACCCATCGTGCTTAAGTTATGAGTCCAGCACGGCCTACATAATTAGACCGTGCCTAGTATGACCTACATTTTCGCGTGACGTGGTGTGCCGTGCTTAAGCCATGATGTGTTGTGCTGTGGTAATGGACTGGCCCGGCCCTCCTGAGAGCTCTAATTTGTCCTAACATATTCATAGAAACCAGTCCTAACATATAGCGAGGCTCTTATACATTCTGTTCACCTCAAGCTAACTGTATTTCATGTGGGATATCTATTTGCAAAAACTTCAATGACAGAACTTCATTTCCTCAAACCAAACTTTAGTTACCTTTACATACATCCCTCGTTTGCATTGAAGACCTGATTGTGATATTGTATTAATCAAGAATTGGAAAAAGACAAATGTTGATTTACAATTTTCTTACCCTGTTTAATGCTATTATGGCTAGTGCGTTCATTGATGTTAACCAGCAGAACCTCTAAAGACTAGAGGAGTCCCAGCTAGCATCAACAGCTTTGATGATCTTGTGATGTAGAGTGGCTCCTGCACTAGCAATTATACCCCGATCAAGACCTTCGAGGTATGTACCTTTAGAGAAGTCCAGTGGCCGACCTCGGGCATCAGTTACCATGCCGCCCGCTTCTTGTATGACAACAACACCAGCTGCATGATC
The DNA here is from genome assembly GCA_002914845.1 of Trema orientale. NCBI lineage: Eukaryota > Viridiplantae > Streptophyta > Magnoliopsida > Rosales > Cannabaceae > Trema > Trema orientale. The sequence continues at coordinate 3,724,970 of JXTC01000002.1, forward strand.
CCATATCTTCTCCTTGTAGCCAGCTCTTGCAAACTTCATGAAAACCTCCGCATCCCCACGAGCTATGGCTGCATATTTCACCATGCTATATACTCGTAGTGGCTGCTTCCTGCAGTAGAAAAAATATGATGATGAGAGTTCTAAGTTTGTCTAATTTTCTGCATTTTAACCCGAACATGTTGTTTTCTGTCATATTTTTATTAACAAGATTCAGAACTGAAATTCATAGGCAGCTAAAGAGAAAAGAAATGGCAAAGCAAATGGAAGGAAAACATATCTACCTCATCCCAACGCTGTGAGCTAATCCAGCTGTGAATGAATGGCTTGAATTTGCCTTTTCAACTGGTTCACAAAAGGTTGCCATTGACGGATTATCAATAGAGGACACTCGAACAGGCCTGGCAGAGTTTGGCCAGACTAACTTCTTGTTTACATGAAGCAAAGGTTGCATCCAGGCCTTGCCACTACCTCTCCTAGCATAAATTACACAACCTTTGTCCCACGATTCTGATGTTGGTGGAGTCAACTTGGACACAATTCTGTGGTAACGGTGATGATAACCAAGCCATTCCTTTCTCATTGGGTAATTAGGACACCCAAGAACTCCAAGTACAACTTCTCCATCTTCAATGAGCGCTAGAGCTATAGCATATTGGTCGCCTCGAATGAATCCCAAAGTTCCATCAACAGGATCAAGTGCCCAAAATCTACTGGTAGGGCCTCCATTTGAGTTGCATCGACCGATTGCTTCAAGAACCTCTGAAGTGCCAAGGGGCATCTCTGGTCCTTTAAGTCCAAAACGAGGTGCATCAACTAGAGATTTGTTCACAGTTTTCACTACAGCTTCTAAAAGTCCAGCAGCACTAGGCTTGGAGAGAGTTTGAACATCTTCTTCTGCAACAATGGACACATTTCTGCTTCCAAAGGCCTCAGAGAGTACCCAGCTCACTGTTGCTTGGACACTCCAATCTGTTTACATGGTGCAATCAAAAGAATGAGCAAATTCGGTTCACAGCTTGAACTATACACGGACCACTAATGGCACCCAAATTTTTAAAGTTTCCTTTTCTAAAAGCTTCAACAGTTAAGAGTGACAGTTTAGAAAGGAATGCATCAACTCAAAGAACAATTACTCGTTAATTAAAGCTTTCAACTACTTGTGTTTTGACATGTTTTCAATGAGCAAATTGGAGGCTTTACAGAACATAACGATTTTCAAAACACAAAATGATTATGCTGTAGACTTATAGTTTATACTCAGAAAGTATGTGCTCAGAATCATAGCTATAAAGAGGTTCTGACATCAGGCATAAACTAGTTCATCATCAAACTATAAAAGCTAGAAAAATTGCATCTTTCTGCCCTTGATTTTAATCATCTTCCAGCGGTACTAAACTTGATTTTTAAACATGAATATCGGCCAGAGCATACGGAACACTAATTAAGATAGCACAACATAAACACATGATATCCTTAATGTTAAAAAGATTTAAGGATATTCAGAAAGAACAGAACAGAGTTTTGTTCCTCAAAAGATCTTGGTTGTCCATCAAAAGTTGATTCTATGGCACTATTTTGAACGATATTTACTGAGAAAGATATAATAACGAAAGAATCTTGAGAGAATGACAAAGAAGACAATCTTTTCTTCCAAAAAAAATCATTAATCAAAATACTCATCACTTCTATTTCCATAGAATTAAGAAATATAACGGTCCTTAATACACCTTTTTACATGATATTACTATCATTCATTTCCCTTTAAAAGAATTTCATTTCAAACCAAATGCAGCCTTAGTCATTGTAGGAACTTTCTAAGTATTTTTTACTTGAATAGGAATTTTCGTTGTCATTGTAGGAACTTTCATAGGCTTTTTTGCTATAATAGGAATTTCTTAGACATTGCAGGAACTTTCTTTGTCTTTTTTGCTTGAATAGAAATTTTCTTAGACGTCGTAGGAAATTTCTTAGTCTTTTTTGCTAAATACTCATCACTTCTATTTCTACAGAATTAAGAAAATAAACGGTCCTTAATATACCTTTTCACATGATATTACTGTCATTCATTTCCCTTTAAAAGAATTTCATTTCAAACCAAACGTAGCCTTAGTCATTGTGGGAACCTTCTAAGTATTTTTTACTTGAATAGGAGTTTTCTTAGACATTGTGGGAACCTTCTAAGTATTTTTAACTTGAATAGGAATTTTCTTAGACATTGTAGGAATCTTTCTTGGTCTTTTGTGCTTGAATAGGAATTTTCTTAGTCAGTGCAGGAATTTGCTCTCGAAGTTATTTTCATACCATATGAAGTCATTTTGTCAAAAGAGTGTGACCAGATTCCAAGTTCTTTTAAAGGGTTCTCCTTTTTTTTTCCCCCTTTTCCTTGGATTTATCAAGGTTTTCGATTCTAGAAAATTGGATGCATAAAGAATGAAAGATTTTTCATGGTTTCAGGCTTTTTAGGCTACTTCACTCAACCTAACACACCATTCAAAAGAAAAGAAAGATAAAGAAACAAAAAAAAAAAAAAAAGATAAGTAACCATGTTAAATGTATACTTTAGCTTCTATCCTTATATGCCACAGGTACCTAATCCATTAAATTATAATTTTTCAGAGTGAAGGAAAAAGCAATATACTTAATAGCCCCTACCACACTAAAAGAACATGTAATACTCATCTAAAACCATTATTAACACCATTTTTTTTTTTGAAAGTGACCATTAACACCAATAACAAAGACCCAATTCAGAACATTAACCAAAAAAAAAAACTGAAAATGGAGGAGGACTAACTGACCTGCAACAGTTACAGGAGAATTGTCATCTTTGGATTGTATTTCGTTGCCACCAGTCTTTGAAATTAAACCATCTTGGACTCTCTGGCAGAGAGAGCAAGCCATTTGAACAGCTCTGACAGCTACATCCAATTCTTTGTCCTGTGACTGTGAAAACTGCTCTGACTCTAATGAAGACTTAAGACCCACCTGGGTCTGGTTCTCCTTCTCCTCCATTAACGAAAAAGAAGAGCTTTGGTTCAACTTAGACAAACACCCAGTTGGGCTTTTCTTGTGGAAACGAAAAGAGACGAAGAAAGTTGTCACATGGTTAGGTGCCACTGACAAGTCGTTCCTGTAATTCCTTCTCCAATGACCCCCGAGGCCCAACCTATGTGGGACTTTTATAGCCAGACTTGAACAATTTAGAGGCATATCATCAATATTGATATATATATATATAGAGAAAAAAAAAATTAAAAAGCCCTCTTTCTCTCTCTCTCTCTCTGTCTCTCTGGTGTGATTTTTTCCTGGTAATTTGGATTATGTGGGCTTGGACCTTGGTGACGTTGAAGGAAAACTATGGCATATAATTACAGAAAATGACGGAGAAGGTTAAAGGGGCTTTCTTTTTTTTTTTTTTTTTAAGAATAGAAAATTGTGGTTTCTTGAAAGTGAGAAGAAGGAGAAAGCAAAGGAGAGATTGAATGAAAATTTGGCTAATAATTAAGGAATTTTTCATGAGATTTCTGCTATAGAGCTCATTGATCCTATGTATTGGTTTATTCTTTTCTAGAGAATTTCAGCACAGTACAGTCCAATACTCTACTGTCACTATTATAATTTATACTCCCTCATTCCGTACATATGCTCCCCATTTTTTATTTATATTATTTATTTATTTTTTCATTTTTTGCCTTTTATTTTCAATGGAATAATTACCGAATTTTATGATGTAATTGTTCGATTTTTACCTCTCATTTTGTCCATTGTCAGGACTGTCCAACTATTTACAAAATAAACAAATTTATACCCTCGTTTGATAAAACTCCAAATTAAACGGATAGTTTACCGAAAAACCCTAACGATTTCTAAACTTGTTAGCAAACAAATAAAATAAATGATTTAATCGAAAAAAAAAATTAAAAATAAGGCAGATAAAACACCACAAGATACCTGAAAGACTGAAAATATATATGCATACCTTCATCATAAAGAAACATCTTTAAAGGGTATTGTAATAATTTTAGGGTTTGACCGAATGGTATATATTTGACTCAAGTGTGAACTGTAAAAAAATACTCTAAAGTTTGGACTCTACAAAATAATACCATTTGATTAAGAATTTCTGAAAATTAATACTCTGAACTGACTTTTTGACCAATAATCTCTTTAATCTTAAATTAAAGTAGAAGAAGTGAAATTTAAATTAATGCACGAGATATCTTTGTAATTGATTTTTTTTTTTGGTTTTAAAAACAAAGAGAATTATATGGTGTGAATAACGTGTTTTTCTTGAAAGAATAGTAAGTGTCGGTTTGTTTATGCTTGAAGATTTTGAACACTCTCGATATGTCTCTATGCCAATGCTAATCTTACAAGTTAACAATAAATAGTGATTTTTATTTTTAACGTAACAAGAAATATAATTTTTTTTTCGAGAAACAAGAAATATTTGATATGTCAAATTAACTTCCTTCTTGTAATTTCTATATTACTTAATTAATCAAAATAGTCATAAAACTTTGTTTATAGGCATTCAAAATTCAAATCCAATCCAATTCACATGATCCAAAGTGCGGATATCCGCACAGTGCAGATATCTGCATATGTGTAGATCGGATACAATTTTTACTTTGAAAATAACTGATCAAATCCAATCCGCACTTAAATTATATATTGAAAAAATATATATTTATATTTATATATTATACACGTTTTATAATTCATATATGTTGTAAAATTTACTATTAGTTGTAATTCAAGATTAAAACTTTTTTAAATGAAAAAAAAAAAGCTAAAATGATGAATAATGAGCCAAACTTGTTTTTGTTTTTTTAAAGCCCAAATTTGTGAATCTAGACCAAAAAAAAAATAGTAACTGATCTAAAGTAGCCAATTCAATCCGCACATTTGCATATTAAATTAAATTGATTGAAAGGTTTTATGTAAATCGGATATAATTTCTGAAATCCACGCTATGCAGATCGGATATAATTTCCTAAAAAAAGTACGGATTGGATTAGATGAACACTCTTAATTTTGTTTACTTTTCGTAGGCCATGCAAAGAAAATTATATCCGAACTTGTATGCTTATCTACATTTCCTTTTGAAAATTGATTACGTGAACCTATTTTTTTTTTTGTTTTGTTATTGTGTCCTCCCTTAACAATCTTTTCATTTTATTTTAATCTGCATTATGACAGTTCTATAGTCATATGAAGGTGTAATTTATTAGTAGAGTCATCATGAGCTCATTAATACGTAATATGCAAGCTATAAAGAACGAATATATATATATATATTTATATCTTTCTTAATTTGCCTTATACGGCATGAAAACAAGCGAATGATTCACGTCATTATTAAACAGAAGAAATAAAGATTCACTCGCATGTCTATGTAACATTATATGAGAATGACATATTGCTTACATTAAGATCGGGCCTTAAATATTCATATATGAATATAATCGGTTTCATCAACTGCGTTCACAATGTACTATAGACGATCAAAATGTGAAAACTTGAGCTTGAGAAGACACAAAGCGTGTTCTGTGACACATACACATTGATGTTTATCTTACTATCATATCTACACAAATCAATTAGTTCATTATCTTGATTCATTGATTGTCTCAATATATTCTATAATCTCTTCCTCATGATGACTCAGTTGATTATGTAAAAACGAAACTTTTGACGAATTACATGAGCTTCTAATCTTATGAAATTGATATAAAATATATATATATATATATATAAATAGAAGAGATGATGAGGCGAATAAAAAGGATGTAAACTGTCAATTATAGATCAAGTCGAGACATATATTTATCTTAAGTTTTGCAAATAATTAAACTTAAAGGGCTTCAAAACCCATATGATTGTTAAATAATAATAATATACCAAGCAAAAGGTATATAGCTTAACCAAAATCATGTTGTTCCCACTTGCATTATTGGCCTGGCCAATATAATGAATGCAATTTTCAATTGAAAGCAGAAGGCATTAGATGCCCGAGCACTCCCAGCAAAAGATTCCATCATTAATAACATNAAGCGTGACGTAGTAATTTTTATTTTTAATTTTTTTTCGCTTTTGTTTTTAGTTTTTTGCAATCTAACCCAAAAAAAAAAGGCATCCTTATTGTAATGAAAAATTATATTAGATGACTCAAAATGCTCTCTTTTCTCTAATGAAATATATAGTATTGATGAAATGTTAATTGGTCATAAATTTAGGGCTTGTTTAGTAATCACTTATTTAAATAGTTTTTTATTTTTTTAATCAAAAAAAGTGGAAACACTTTTTAAAAATATGTTTGGTAAAACTATTTTTGTTTTTTGTTTTTTTAATTTGACAACAAAATTTTTAAAATTTTGAAAATAAAAATTTTTTACTTTCAAAATTTTTTTAAACAATTTTGTGGAAATGCTAGTATCAAAATTCAAACATATCTAGACTCACATCACCATTTCTCTTAACATTTTCTCTCTCATCACTATTTCTCTTGTCATTATCTCTCTAGCCTCATGTAAAAGTTGTCTTTCTAAATATTTTTAAAATTTGATTTTTTTAAAATAAAACTTTTAAAAGTGGTATTTTTCAAAATATAATTGTAAAATTTTGTTATTTTTTTCAAAAATTTCCAAAAATATTTAGAAAAATATCACTTTTAAAAGTGGTATTTTTCAAAATATAATTGTAAAATTTTGTTTTTTTTTCAAAAATTTCCAAAAATATTTATAAAAATATCACTTTTAAAAGTTTTATTTTGAAAAATACCACTTATGAAATTTATTTAGATAGATACCACTTTTTCTCTCTCCTATTTTCTCTTAGCTTTTTCCTTTATTACTTTCCCTTTTGATTTTCACTTTCAAAAGTAAAAAGTACTAGTTATCAAATATGTATTTATTTTTTTATTTTAGAAAACAAAAAATACAACATTGTTACCAAACATATTTTTGTTTTTGAAATGCAAAAAATAAAATAAGAAAAAGTACTTTCATTTTTGTGTTTAAAAAAATAAAAAATAAAAGTGTTACCAAACAGCACCTTAGTTACTGATTACTAAAAGAGAAAAAAAAAAGGCAAATATTTTAACTGAGTTTAATAAGCTCAACCCTAATCTAAATTATAAATGAAATATGATGATGGTTCGATTTTAGTTGAAAATATTCATCCAAAGTCAAACTCAAAATAAAAATGCTTTTCTTTTCTATCTTTGTATTCAATCATGGTCGAATTTTTTGTCGAACTTAGAACTTAAAACTGAGTAATCAATTTTTTATCTACTAATCTTTTCGACTCAAATCGTATTTAATTTTTGGAACGCAAATTTGATGGACATAAGCATTGCATCTTAATTTTATATTTTGTTTTCAAATAAGTTTTATGGTTAGGGCATTTGAGTAACTGCATACAAATGATACAAAAATACATATCTTTTTTTTCAATATAAATTATTGGGAGAAAGCTTTTTTTTTTTTTTTTTTTCAGTTACCAAACATCTTTTAGCTTTCCTATTGATTGTAAATCCCTCTCAATAACACATTGAGTGTGATGGTCTAGTAGTAAAGGTTGGTCTGTGTAAAATCGTGCCCACGAGTTCGAGTGCTAGGTAATCCCTTTGTGAGTTTTAAATGTGAAGGCTTGTTTTCTACCGGCTTAGCACACGACGTAGAGTGCCTAGGACCACATTTCATGCAATCCTTATTATTAACAACATTCAGTGGGCTAAGGTGACACATGACGCGCTCCATCAGCCGATAAGATAAGGCTCACTTAAAGGGCTCTCAATGAATATTCCCCTTAGCGAGGTTGAATACTCCAATAGTAATAACCAGGGAGAGATACTACTCTGGTTGTGTCCCTTTCTCCTCTTTAACTTTAACTTAGCATAAATAGAGGTGAGGCCTATACTATTAGCTTTGCATATAGACCCTGTCCTTTTATTAGTTATAATACCAAAACACCTCCTATACTTTTATTAGTTATGGTAGTAAAACGCCACTGCCCCATAACAATATTGCTCTATATTTACTCATCTAAATAATATTGAATCGTCACTATTTATAGCACTCTTTGGGCCATCTGAAATCATGTGCAGCCCATCATCTTTGCCTTGCCAGATAACCCAAAGTATTTGTGGATTTTTGGTTGCAAAGATTAGGGGGAAATAAGGCCTTTTATGGAATTTTTAGAAAATTTTTTGAAAAATACGGTGACTTATTTTTTTTTTAGGTCTGGTATAGTTTTTATTAAAAAATAATATTTTCTAGAAAAGTATTTAGAAAAATATCATTTTTCAAAACAATAACTAGTAATTAGTTAATAGAAACTAGTAACTAGTAACCAAAGTTATTTATAATTGGTAATCAGTAACCAGTTTGCAGAAATTGGTAACGAATAATTATTTTAAAAATAGTATTTTTTTAAATAATTTTTTAAAAGTGATATTTTCTAATAAAAACTGTACTTTATAATTCTTTTGGGTTTTTACAGGTAAAAGTGTTGAGGAAACTACATGGCATGCTTATTTTTCAAACTCAATTTAAGTACATATCCCGTTTCAATTCATTAACTTTTATTCCCCATTTTTAATCATTATTTTTTCTAATGACTACTAAACCCTTCAAATAAAAGGGTGAAGAACTACTGTTATCATCTTCAAGTGTCTCTTCGACTGGATATCGTTAATGCACCCTCAAACTCCTCTCCTACAAATGCATTGGTTGACGAGTAGTGGTCGTTGGTTCTATCGTGCACTGAGGGGAGAGAGGGTAAGAAGGGGATCTCTTGTGGTCGTCTAATTCGATGACGGTCGAGTGGACCCCGATGGTGGTGAGGAGCTTCTTCATGACGTGGCACATACAATGACTGAAGATGATCACCGGGTGCTCCGATATCAGCCGTTGGATTTGGGTGTCGGTCGATTCCTCGTCATTGATCAATAGGGAGGAGGAGGTGGTGGTCGCACTGCTGGTTGCAGTGGTGATGGGGCTGAGGTTGAGGTGGACGATGTCGTTTTTGTATCTCGATTGGTTAGGAGAGAAGAAAGAGAGTATAGAGAGAGAAGTGAGAAATGATGAGGGTGGTAGTGATGGTGGGATGTTGATACAATTTTGGGCATAATATGGGTTCTATATGTATTTATGCCAACTATTGAGTATACTGGAAAGAGATAAAAAGCGAAAGAGAAAGTTGAACATAAATAAGTGATATACAATAATGGTAGTAAATTAGTTATTCGTCAGATATGAAAGTTTGAAGCTACTACAAGTGCACTAATGCATAGTCGAAAGCAATTGGTTTGACTTTAATTATGGCTAGAGAATTGAGTCGGAACAAAGCACTAGTTACTAATTATTATATATAAGTGATTTTTTTTTATTAAGGTTATAGTAAATAAATAATATATAAGTTTGTAATAGTGATAAATAGGTAATTTATCAGGGGTATAATAGTAAATAATTCAAACATATATCAATGATAATTTTTTTAAGGTTGTGATAAATAAATGATATACCAATTTATAACAGTGATAAATAACTAATTTATTACGGATATGATGATAAATATGCCATTATTAATGAGTGTGATATTTTTTGAGATCATGATAAATAAATAATATACCACTCTATAATAGTAGTAAATAATTAATTTAATAAGGGTACAATAGTAAATATGTTACCGTTTATAAGTGAGAAGTTTTTTTAAGTCATGGTAAATAAATAAGACACCACCTCATAATAATAGTAAACAAGTAATTTGCTAGGAGTATAATGGTAAATATGCTACCATCTATAAGTGATTAAAATTTTTAAGTCATGGTAAATAAATTATATGCCACTTCTCAATGGTGGTAAATAAGTAATTTACTAGGGATATAATTATAAATGTGCTATTGTCTAGAAGTGATAAAATTTTTTACATTATGATAAATATATTATATACCACTTCGTGACGGTGGTCAATAAGTAATTTGTCATGGTTATAATGATAAGCACAAATTATAACTATCAAAAAAGGGATATATTTGTTCGTAAAATCAAATAAAGGTATGTACTAAACCATACCTTTAAAAGTGTGGTATTTTTGTTCAATCCCCAAAAGTGTTAGAAACCCATGATTAGGCTTGATCGCTTGACAAAGGAAATCAAACCCACTTTCTAATGTTTTGGGTTTATGGCGTCTGGAAAGACAATAGGCTGTGTTCTGTCAACCTTCCATCATGGGCTACAGAGCCCAAACCTGCTCTAAGGGAAATTGATATGAATAGTTGTAATTTTGCCTGAAATGTCTTTTTAGCAGCATTTTGAAAAATGACTTTTCTAGTAGTATTTTAGTATTTTGTGACTCTATGTAATAGAGGGATATATAATTTGTGACTACTGATTAATTATAGAAAAGTCATAACTTTATAGTCATAAATTGTGTGACAGGGGGTCACACAATTTGTGACACTACTAAAAATGTTAATTTAAAAAAAGACTACTAAAAAGGTCACTTTATGTCAAATTAGTACTGGCCATGTCAATTTCTCTAGCTCTAAACTCTTAAAGAGAAAACGACATGGGTAGGACTGACTTGGACCAAAATGACTATTTTTATGCTTTTTTTTTTTTTTTTCAAATTACATTTTTAGGAGTGTCAAGTATGTCTTGATCACTTATGGTCAAGAATTTATTGACCATAAAAGTCCTAAATAATGATTTTTTTCATAGTCAAGTAGCTCTTGACTTATGAAAAATGTTATTTTTAGAAAAATGCACCAAAAAATGATTTTGGCCCAAGGTAATTCTATCCATGTCATTTTCTCACCCTTAAATTATAATCTGATTCTCTGAACCCAAAAAGAACTGAGGGAACTAAATTGGACGTTTGGTTTGGACAATTATAAAAAATGTCAACTTTTGTTTTCATCTATAATTTTTCTTGGCACAGCTCTTTATGGACTTGGTCATAGAATTGAAATCTCCACCATAAGCTTATCCAATATGAGTATTGAGCAAGGTGCAAGCATAACGTGGGGCCTTAGTTGGTCGATGTTGCTTTCAATCCTTTCACAATCTCATAAATGGGTTAGCATAAATTTCTTTCTTTATCTTCTTCTCCTTGAAAAATTGAAAAGCTAAATCTTAGTGCTTGAAATCCAAATGACACAACTCCACAACAATGCTTTCTAAGTAGTGGAAAAAATTATTTTTTTTGTATAAGAGAAAGTCTTTCAACTGCTAATGCAATTATCTTTATTCGTTTAGATTTTATTTATATATTATATATCAAATCACATGTGACAACCAAAGTGCAATCTCATCACTAAACATATACCACATAAAGGGTCTCAATTCATTGAATTTCAAGTATCTATTGAAGCAAGTTTTTTATTTTTCCAAAAAAATTTAATAGGGATTATCAACTAAATGTGCATGATGATAAGTTGGACAGTGTGATCTGTCATTGTTCTGTTACACAGCAATTTTATTTCTTAATTAGTAGAATTAATACTAAAACGAAATTGTATTTGAGTTTATCGTTGAATCTGAACACCAATAGAATCCACTTTTGAACTCAGGATAATCTTTGAAAACAAATTTTGAACCACGTATTATTGAATGGAAAGTATAGAGTAATAGAGTCTGAGTACTTGACAATTGATTATATTAGCTTCCAAAGCGAACACGCAATATTTGTGGTCCATATTCTATCCCCCTGGAGGCTGCTGAGTTCGTCCAATGAAGATAATTACCAGACTGAGCATCATGTTACAATGAACACACATAAACTATTTATATATACACATATAAAATAGTGTTTTTTCCCCACCTATTCGGGAGTTGCCATATTATTAAGATGAGTGAACCTTATTTATATATTTAATTACAAGATTTGCTACTTATGTATTGGTGTTGTATGTAGTACACTCCTATGTACTATGTGTGGTATTAACTGGTATCATATGGTTTGCCTCTGTCAATGGCCTATGAGATTATTATTTCCTCGCTTATTTTAAAGAAATTTTCACGCTTATTTTTCTTGGGAAGGGTACATACATATCATATATTATTAGGTTTTATGGGGAAAAAAAAAGAAAGAAAAGAAAAAAAATAGAAGGTTATCTTTTGAGAGAGACAGAGGGAGAGAGTGGAGGCATTATTGAGACAGGGCCCTCTGGCGGCCTTGGCCCCTGTGGATTCCTGACTCATTTTAATCTCTACGGAAGAAAAAAAAAAAAAGAAGGAAAACCCACGTGAACCATATGCAACATGGCATTAAAGAAACGAATATTCAACATTATGATTTTTCATCACTTTCAATCATGTAGACCCCACCATACGTTGCCATCATAGTTATCAATATCATCACTTATGGCTAATTCCGATATTACCTTATAGGGGTGGTTACGGTAGGGGCGTCCCTACGTAGGGTCATGCCTTAATTATCGTTGGATGAGAATCTGTGGGGAATAACGGGAATCTGTGGAGAATCTATTTATATACAGATTCCTATCCAACGGTGAATAGACAGGGCCCTACGTAGGGGCGCCCCTACTGTAGACGCGCCCTACCTTATATACTAAAATGACTACATTGTTGCTACCTAACATAGTAATAATGTGAGCCAACTGGGGCTAGCAAAGTTGGTCCAAGACTTGAGGGATGTGTGTGTGTGAGTTTGGAGGGCTCAGGAGTTCAAACCTTAGTAGAGTGTATGTGTTATTTTCCTTTAAATTTGTAGTAAGTGGTGGTCATTAGTTAAGGCCCACTTTTTTTTTTAAAAAAATATAGTAATAATGTGACTTGCCAACTGGGACTAACTCAGTTGGTCCAAAGTTTTAGGGATGTGTGTGTGAGTTTGGGAAAGTCAGGGATTCAAGCTTTGGTAGTGTGTGTGTGATATTTTCTTTTAAGGGGAGGGCTATGGTAGGGGCGCCCCTATGTAGGGCCACCCTTTATACACCGTTTGATGGGAATCTGTGGGGAATAACGCGAATCTATGGGGAATCTGTTTATGCACAGATTCCCATCAGACGGTGTATAGACAGGACCCTACGTAGGGGCGCCCCTACTGTAGACGCGCCTTTCTTTTAAATTTATAATAAGTAATGGTCATTAGTTAAGCCCCACTTCTAAAAGAAAAAAAAAAAAAAAACATAGTAATAATGTGACTTTGTGTAACATTGTCTTGCATACGCAACAAGGTCAAAAAGGTCTAGACACTATAGTGGCATCTTATGGGCAACCTTTTAATTATGGCAAAGTCTTAAGGGCATTTCTCTAAACCTCTTGCCTATATAAGAGACCTTTGTCAAATGTGCTTTGTACCAAGAAATTAAACAAGCACCATCTCAAGTTCAAAGTGAGTCCCAAAAATACTCTAGTTTTTGCAGTCTTGAGAGCTCACAAGAGATAAACTAGCTAAGAAGAAGAGATGGAAGGTCACACAAGGAGGACCATGATAAACGGTCGAAACATATCGCCTAGGTATCCTAGCCGTCCGATCCCGAAGAGAGGCCAAGTCAAGGTGGGGATAGTGGTCGGATTAGCTCACTCAGTTGCTTCTGTCTTCTCTCCTAGCCGTCGATGAGATATGGTAGTAATTGTGGAGCTGGTCATATTCCTCACTAACCATGTCAATCAAAATCCTCCTCAATTTTGATTTTTTTTTTTTTTTAGATGTATGAGATGATTAATCCTGCCATGTACAGTGGACTTTGCAGTATAAATGATTTTTTTTTTTTTTTGCTACTACTTATACTCATTTGGTTCCTATTTGATATGCTTCCTTGTTCCGTCCTAATTATTTTAATTGTTCTTCATGAAATATCCTTGGTGAAATTTGAAAAAAAAAATGGAAATTGGTATATTGATGTTAAAAAAACTCTGGCAAAGATTTGATAAATTAAACTAATCAGTAAAGACAGCAAAACTATCAGTAACTATGACAAGTGTAATTTTCCATAACTTTCTTTAAACTGAAATTGATTTATGAGACTGCACCGGGATAAATGCAATTAGCAATGGAAATTTACAAGCTAATTATTAGGAATCATTTAAGAAAAAGTATATTTTCGTTTGTTCATCATCTATTTCGAATTTGGTGAATAAATTTGCGATGCAACGTTGGAAATGTCAATTTCCTTTTACTATTTTTAGTCTTTTTATTTTTTTTGGAAAAGAAAAAAAAAGTGTATTTTTATGCTTCTTTAAAATTTCTTTATTTATTATTGGAAAAAAAAAAGGATTTATGATCATAAACCAAAGCTTATATGTATATACGGACTACAGTTCCCTTGTTTTTTTTTTTTTTTTCGTTTTTTTGTTTTATATATAAACTATGTTATTTGAATTCGAAATTAGAATTCTCACACAATCTCACAAATCCTAACCAAAATTTATAATACCACTGTTAATTTTTCCTTCACAAAAAAGAGGGTATGTACAATATGAGAAGTCTTACTACGGAATTTGAGAGCATCCCAGTGAGTGACATATTTTTGGATCATATGAGAACCAGCAGCCCTAATAACATAATTTTACTTTGAATAATTAATCTATAGTGGAATATAGAAATCTACTTTGAATACAAAAGAAAAAAAAACCTCTAAATCTAATGTCTGTTTTCAGCATAAAAAGAAGAGATATCGCCGAATCTAATATTTTTCTAAACAAAATCTGACATGATAATGCTCCAAAATGTTTTGTTGAGTACATGAACCAAGGCCATTCCTTCACAATCACAAGATTCATTGTATAGTTTTGCTCTTTGCTTTTGGCTGCAAATATAATACATACTCACAATTGTACGTTTTCGAGTAAACTAATCATCATTAAAAGTAAACTTAATTTAAACTAATTTACTTCAACATTTATAAAATTACACCATTATAATCATTGAGTCTGAATATTTTCTTATCTCCACTTTCATTATTTTATGAAAGTTGTCTTCTAATGAGAAATATACTTTATTTTATTTACTCAATTAAGAAAAGAAATTCTTTAAAGTGATTAATGGCTGTCTCCCACAAAAGATCACTTCATAAATTCATTTGGTATAATGCACCTTTAGAAAATCTTCCTAATGAAACACATGGAAGCAGTGAAGCACTAGTGCACATTAAGAAAATATTGGATAAAAGACAACTTATAAGTGAACCCCCTTTTAAAAGCAAAGACTAACAACCAAAGATTTATTATATGAATAATTGGGACCTCTAGCTAATAGACTAATCAGGACTGTTATGCTTTGTTGAGTCCAGCAGCCACCTTAACTTTTATTTTACTCCTGTGTTTAGAATACATTGTTAGAAACAAGAGAAACAAATTAACTACTGTTAAGGGCCACGCCCATAAGTTATGACTGCAAAAGTTCAACTTGGTCAATAACTTCGAGCATTTCATATTATAATATTGTATAATATAAACAAATAATAGAATGATAAAGTTTTATGTTTCAAAAGTAACGTACACTAGCCCGAGCTGGTAGGTGTGGCAAAAGCTCCTCTTTGAGGAGCTTCCTCCTCCCACCTCATATTAACTTAACAATTGTATCCAAAAAAAAAAAAAAAAAACTCTTATCAAAGTTGTGTCTGTATTATTATTATTATTAACCCAAATAATACTATGAAAACAATAAAATCAAATGGAGAAATTGAACAAATAGGAGCATATTATTATTATTATTAT
Organism: Trema orientale; assembly: GCA_002914845.1. Lineage (NCBI taxonomy): Eukaryota > Viridiplantae > Streptophyta > Magnoliopsida > Rosales > Cannabaceae > Trema > Trema orientale. The sequence continues at coordinate 3,740,659 of JXTC01000002.1, forward strand.
TATTATTATTATTATTATAATTATCAATTTATGCAACCCAAATAATACTATGAAAACAATAAAATCAAATGGAGAAATTGAACAAATAGCAGCGAGGGGTTTTCGCTAGCCCTCCTTTCGTCATCTCCTTTCCTTATGCAGCCCAAATAATACTATAGAAACAATAAAATCAAATGGAAAAATTGAACAAATAGTAGCGAGGGGTTTTTGCCAGCCCTCCCTTCGCCATTTCCTCTATTCTCTCTCAACTCATGTGTTGAAGCTATGATGAGATTCTTCTCTTTCGGCTCATGTGTTGAAGCTACGATGGAATTTTGAGGTCTTTTTAGGTTTGTGACCCACCGGAGAAAATCTCTTGGATCTCTTTCCAGTAGGAATTTCCTCTTTTATATATATATATATTCGCTATAATAAGATGCATATGTGAAGGTTGTGTACCATTAATCTAGTTCTATAGTTGTTTTGTCCCACTTGATTCTAAATCTATGTGAGTTTTTGTTATTTTTTATGTTTTTTGTTGATATTTTGTTGGTATTCTTCTAGATTTGAGAACTTTGAGAGCCAAATCTGTAAGATTTACCAGATCAAAAAATCTTTATTTGAGACTGACGGATTATGAGGCAATAGTTCGTGACTCAGAAGGGTGTGTTTTGGCGTCTACCGATGGATGCTAGGGTCCGCTCTAGCATATACTATAGATGCTAGGGTTCTATTGTAGCATTTATGGATGGATGCCAATGGTCTGCTGTAGTGTTTACTAATGGACGCCGTCAAGGAGTGCTCTAAGAATTACTTGGAGCTTGTTGTCTCTAGAAGTGGTGGAATTTGTTTTGTCTGCTTTTCACTATATTGACTCACACACCTCATTGAATTTACTCTCATACTTGTTACTTGTGCGGAACTAATGTTTTTGTTCTTCTCTTAAGTAGGGTTCTTCTTTTTAATCATTTGTTCGTTGATTATGCTTGATATAGCCGTATAATTGGCTTTTAATTTAATCTCATGAAGAATTTTATTCAAACAAAATACAAATCAAATGTAAATATTTTTGGAAAATTATAAAATTATCCCCTAAGGTTAGATTAATATTAAATTAAGATTCTTAATTTATATTTCTGATTTTTTTATAATATAAATAACAAAGTTATCTATTTGAGTAAGCAGGGTCAGTACAAATTTCATCATTCGGTCTAATTTGGTCAAAATTGATACGTGAAAATATAAAATTACTCTTGTTCTAAATATAGGAAAAAAATTGATGATTGGTGAAAGAGAAAACAGTAAGAATATCTAGTGAAGAAAATTATTTGTATTTTAGTCACTTAAAAAATACTTAATACTGAATTAGATAGAATGAACTTGTATTAGTTTATGTATCTAAAACGATAGATTTTCTATAAAACCCAAAGGATAAGTTGAACTACTTTTTTTTTTTTTTTCTCTTGAAGGATAAGTTGAACTTGAACATTCGAAGAATAATTTAGGATTTTTTTTCATATTTTTATTCATTGTCGCTTATGAACTAATCTATGAATATCAATTAAGATCATGAAATGGAAAAAGAACAATTGGCAACGTCCTTTCAAAGTCAAATACCAAGAATTTTCTCTTGAATTTATATTGATGAAAGAGACCCTTATCCCATATTCCCAATCAAAACCAAACAGCCCCAAACAGATGAAAAGATATGTTTCATTGTTGCTTTGTGATCAGTGTACCGGAGACAGCTGGCAAAGTCAACACTGTCAACGGTCAAACTAGTTAAAATAAATGCAAGAAGCCAACTACATTTTTCTGATTCGTTCACGCTTCTTCACCATTGAATGCTTCTCTCCACTCTCCCAAATCTTAACTCAATATAAGGCATGGGCATAGACCATTCATAAGACCACAATTCAAAGTGTCAAAATTACTACATTCAAGTTTCAAAATCTAACTCTAATATCTTCAGCTTCTATTAGTAGATAAAGAAAGGTTTTCATTTGGGATTTTCAAGAGACTAAAACAAGAATGGCTGATAATGGAAGAAGGGATGAAGTTATGTATCATAATCATTTATAGGGCCATTTGATTAGAGGAGAAGTTAAAATTGGAATGGTCTTAAAGTAACCAACCTCAATAACATGGTTGAGTACATTTTCTTAGGTGCCCCAAATAACAACCGTCCTGCAAACTGAGGCATAAAGCAAGTTTTGGCGCTGAAACTACTATATATATATATATATATATTCTTTTGTTTTCCTAGAGAAGAATCAGCTTTAAGGTATTATAGGCAATGGACTAATTGCAACCTAAGAATTCTGAGACCCTTAAAACCTATCAATAAAAAGAACACGGATGTCTGCTTATTTATTTATTATGTGAATGATTGGGGCCTCTATTAATGGACTAATCACGACTGTTATGCTTTGTTGATTCCAGCAGCCACTTTAACTTTTATATTACTCCCGAATTTAGATTACGTTGTTAAAAACAAGAGAAACAAATAATTGTTGAGTGTTAAGGGCCACGCCCATAAGTTATGACTGCAAGTTCAATTTGGTCAATAACTTCGAGCATTTGATATTATAATATTGTATATTATATAATATTANTCTACTATTTCAACCCAAAAAAAAAAAAAAAAAGAAAATTCTTGTCAAAGTTGTGTCTGTATTATTATTCTGAATTTATACAACCCAAATAATGCTCTAGAAACAATAAAATCAAATGTAGATATTTCTACGGAAAATTATAAAATTATCCCGTAAGATCAGATGAATATTAATTTTTAATTTATAGTTCTGATTTTTTATAAATAACAAAAATATCTATTTTGATTAGCAAGTCAATACAAATTTCATCATTCTGTTTAATCAAACAAAACCAGAAAAAGAAAAGAAAAGAATATGATGACGGGTGAAAGAGAGAAGAATAAGAATTTGTAATGAAGAAAATTCTTATACAATCTTATCATTCTTTATGTCTGTCTAAGCAAGAGTATTTTGGTCCTTTAAAAATACATAATTTTGACTTAATTAGACAGATAAAACTTGTATTAGTTTATAAATTTAAAACGATATATTTTTAGTTATCTATGAAACCAAAATGATAAGTTGAACTTTGAAGATTGGAAGAAAAATTCATGATTTCTTTTTTTTTTTTTTTTCTGTTTTTTGTTTTTCATATTTCTATTTTATTGTGGCTTATGAACTTATCTATGATGATCAATTAAGATAATGAATTAATAGGAAAAGAACAATCTTAAGTAACGTCCTATCAAAGTCAAATACCAAGAATTTTCTCTTGAATTTATATTGATGAAAGAGACGCCTCATTGTTGCTTTCTGATCACTGATCAGGGTATGGGAGACAGCTGGCTATGTCAACAGTGTCAACGGTCAAACTAGTAAAATAAACTCAAGAAACCACCAACTTTTTTCTGACTCGTTCACACTTCACCCTTTAATGCGTCTCTTCACTCTCCCAAGTCTTTTAACTCTATATAAGGCATAGACCACTCATAAGACCACAATCCAAGTGCCACCAAATCACTACATTCAAGTTTCAAAATCTAACTCTAAATCTCTTCAGCTTCTATTATTAGTAGATATAGAAAGGTTTTCATTTGGGATTTTCAAGAGACTAAAACAAGGATGGCCCATAATGGAAGAAGGGATGAAGTCATGTATCATAATCATAAGGGCCGTTTGATTCCAAGGAGAGGAGAAGTTAAAATTGGAATTGTGGTCAGGTTGGCTCACTCCTTGGCTTCTATTTTCACTCCCGTCTCTCGTTGAGTCCTTCAGCATAACAAGTTTTGGTTCTTGTTTTCTTTGCTTTTTGTGGTCATGTCTTTTAGTGGCCCACTTATTACCAAAGACAATTTTGATTGGTTAGTATGAAAAGGGGGTGCAATTGTGACTAGCGTGAGATTTTAGTGTACATTAATGTGTGTTGCTAAGTATCACAAATGTTCTATAAGCTCGTAAATGTAGTACTAGTATTGGAGTGTTTTGTTTCAAAAATATATTGTTTTTCAAATGAAACAAAAATCAGTTTGATTGCAACAAAGGCTTGTGCCTCGCTTTGTCCATTAGTTTCTTGCTCTCTTCCTTAATTTACCGGTTGCTAATCCGCTGCCCATTTTGTTTAATTTGTAAATTATGTGAAAAGCCCACGAAAATTATAAATTTCGGACATGATTTTAGATGAATTTACGCATGACAAGAGTCTTATCGACAGACGTATTCTATGTCTACATATAGACCAAGCTACGAATTATAAGAATCTTACTTAACACCTCAATTAGTTGATACCTTTTCCCATAAAAATGTTCTATAAAGGAATAATGGAAAAAGTAATTGATATTCTTTCAAAAAAAAAAGTAATTGATATTAAAAAAATGAGATGAAAGTTCTTGATAGCTAAGCATTATAGCCCTGGATTTGCAGCCCATCTTGTAAATACTAAAAGCTGGTTTGGCAAGAATGCAGCCTCTGCTTAAGGTTGAGCAAACGTGCAATTAAGGCAAAAACATATAATTCATCCACCCAAAAAAAAAAAAGGGACCAAAAGCATATTTGGTATAGAATCAAACGAACAAAGAAACGTGCAAGTAAGACATAAACGGTTTAAGCATATGATTAGCTTTGGGCCGATAATTCAGGGTATGACTTATAATTATTGGTCCAATGCAAAAGGTGCGTACTTAGATGTTCATAAAATTGCGGACAAAGACAATTAATAAATGTATTAAACTGAGCAGCCCTTAATTATCTAATTCAAATTATTAGACCCAAATCATCATTCTAAAACACAATCTGACATGACTAAAATATCAAATATGATGTGTTCACATTACATCGAATCAATAAAGGTCTTCACACTACTGGATTCGTTGAATGGTTTCTTATTTTATATATATGTAACATACCTTTATTTCACGAGACCAATAAAATATCCATTCAGCATCATTTATTCTAATCATGAATCTTCTTTTTCGCTAGTGGGAACAAATTAGCACGTGATTTTTGTGCAACATGGCTGAAAGCCTGAAAATGGCTTTTGATAACTTTAGTCTTACTCGAACATTATTAAGAAGTCCTAAATAAAATGTCATTAATACCCTTCATTTGAAAATTATGCTAGTTCTTTGACAAAATTACTCGATTTATTATACTTAAAAGAGTTCAAGTTAAAATAGAATTGTTAAAACTCATCTTCTTTACACCAGATAACCAAATCCAATGAGATCAAATTCCATTCTCATTTTATGACAATTCTAAATTTCCTATACGACAATTTAGTATAGGAACATATAGATTTTTTAATTTCCAACCGACTTTCAAGTCCATGGCAAATAGTTCTAGAGAAGACAAAGTTATATAAAACATTTGAAATTTAGGATTAGAGTAGTAGTTTTCTTTTTCTTTTTTTATAAATTAAAGTTGTGACTTTTAAATAGAGTATTTTGGATGGAAGAGTGGTTTTAAGTTTTTGTTATTAAACTAGTTAAAACACGTGCCTGAGGCACGTGGCTCCTAAATGCATATAGTACATCAAAAAATTCTAAATGTTAGGAAGAATTAATATACTATTACCCAAAAAAAAAAGGAAGAATTAGTATACGTGTTTTTTTTTTTTTTTAAATAAATGATATAGGAGAAAAAAAGGTTTAAAAGAAACAGAAAAAATAAAATAAAAAACATAAGTGAAGTACATAGTTTTAAAAAGAAATGAAAATAAAATAAGAATAATGCTATAGGGCACCAGTGGTGCCCAGCACCACAGTGATGTGTCAGTCTGTCACTGACTAATCATAATTATAATTTAAATGGGATCCATGTGGGACCCAGTTTATTAATTAAATCATCTCGTGACAAACAGACATATCACTGTGGTGCTGGGCACCACTGATGCCCATAGCATTGCTCAACAATAAATAAATGCTCAAGTTTATGAAAGCTCAATTCCCAATATTAACTCTTTAGAAAAAAGCAAAATCTGGAATTACCAAATTAATCTTGTTTTATTGAAATTCAAAACAAACACAAAGGTATAAAAAGAAAGTAAAAAAAAAGTTGAAATGCTATTATATATAGATGGATGATTGACAGTGCAGAGTGAGGAACTCGCTATCCTCTTTTTGGTAGAATCAAAATACTGTAAAGGTGAAAGAAGAAAAAGACAAACATATGTCAAGTGGTTGGATCTTGGAAGGTCAGGATCGTCAAGACGTAGTCAAAAACTACGAGCAAGAAAGTACTATTTTCAATGAAGAAACTGACGTTATGGGTAAAGCCCCACCTATTCCTTTTTCTATTTCTTTTTTGGAAAAAAAAAAAGCAGTGGACCAGCTCTTTTTCTGTATAAATAGCCATAAGATAAGGCAAAGGAACCCGTATCTGAACCAACTTCTTCAACGTTCATTGCTATTTGTTTCTTCTCTAGATAGAGAGAGAGAGCGCTAAAAGATTTGAACCCACAAGACTTTGAGGGACTAGAACAGGTTACAAATGGCGGGTGCTGCTAAGAGGGCTTTGATCAACGGTGGGGGGCATTTGCATCAGGGATTTTCTGGCCGTCTGATTCCAAAGAGGGGTCAGGTGAAGATTACTGTTGTGGCGGTTCTGCTCCAGTCTTTCTCTTCAGTTTTCTCCCTCAGTAGCCGCTGTGTTAGTGCTAACTTAGCTAGCTGAGCTGAGGTGAGCTGCTCATCAATCCAGTTTTTGTAACACAGTTCAGTGAGTAACCAAAGGAATGGGGAATTTGAATTTCAGAGGATTGGATCTGTGTTGTGTTGTGTTGTTGTTGTAACTGGCTGGCTGTAAAATTTTTTTGTAGAGTGTAGATTAGGAGGAGGTTTGTTCCTTTCAAAAGTTCTCTCTTTTTTCCCCCCCTTGTTAGTGATGAAATTTTGTCCGTTTTTGGATAAAAAAAAATTCTGGGTTTTGATCCTTTTTATGAGATATCCGGATTGTTTGTTGTTAAACTTCTGTTTTAGCGTTATAACATGTGAATCCAAGTTGGAGTTTTTTTGAATTAGCAATGAGAATTTGCCTAATGTGTCAAATTTGTTTGTATGCTTATTTATACTTGTTTGGAGTTATAGACGGGTTTTTCCCAGCATAGTTTGAGAGCTTAAAGAGGTAATATTTCCTTAATTATAGGACCTAAAGTAATATTAACACACAGAAGCAAAGGAAAAAAGAATAGGAAGGCTTTGATGGGATGGATTTCCAGACCAATTATGAGTCTTATGACTACAATCTATTGGGTTTGAACACAAAACAATCGTATAACCCTGTACTTTACTCCGTTAAGTGGTACTTTGGTGCACCAAATAGATTCAACTGCTTTGCCCCTATCAAGTTTCTGAGCCATTTTTCCCAGGAGAAAATGAGTTGGCCCACATCAATATTGATTTGGATAACAAATTAAGAGATCAAAATTTAAGAAATACAAAGCTTGAATTCAATAGGGTGTATGTGGAAAAAGGAAATAGCAAAATTGTAGTGATCGGTTAACCAATTCGGGTGTTGTCTCTGCCAAAAACTAGCGTGGTTGCCCAGTTTACTGCCACGTAAAACCTGTTCCTCCAGCTAACAACACGAGTAAGATAAGCAGAGCGCCAAATCAGCCAGCTAAGGAACCCAGCAAGTGATACACCCTTTGCATCCTGCCAACAAAAACTTTGTCAGATCAAGGCCAAAACACTCGTTGAAATATGAATAATATCATCAATTTTGCCACTGTTCAGACTAATCTGGACCGTCTTATGATGTAGGTTCACCACCTCAAGGGACCGTTGCACAGCTCATGAACGTGATATCATACACTGAATATTTGAAGACAGAGAACATCTCTGATTACCTTAGACTGTCGTAAATCAACCAGAGCCTTATATCGTCCAACTGAGGCCATACTTCCAAGGTGCTTGTATACGAAAGGCTCCCCAAATGGGATGTCTTTTGCGGAGAAGGCCTTGCCCCCATTCTGCTTCCCAATTTTGTTAAACAACTCCACTAGGAATTTTCCCTGTCGTTCTGCAACCTATTTAGATGGAAACAATGTGAAACTGGTCAGATCAGGAACTTAGATTGGGATACAATGTTTCTTGACAATTGATCTTTACAACCATGATTACCAACACAAGGATCCATCTTATTTTTTTGTCTTTGGTTTTGCCAAAGTCATTGATGTGTTAACAAATATTACAAACCATCCATTGCCTTAATGCCCAAGTTTTTAGTCTTCTGTTGTTTCATCAGGCACTAGTTATCAATTATGAAATCTCACTTAAATCTTCTCAATAAAGCATAGTGTCATGTAAAAAGTGTGACTTTTTCTCATCCTAATATCCTTGTAAGTAGATAGTTAGAGACACAGAGTCATCTGAACTTGATGATGGTGGTAACACAATGAAAACTTTTCCTTTCTGTCGCTAAGCATTTCAAGGTTATTATATAGAATGGACTTGAAAAATATTCGAACCCAAGCGTCAAGAAAAAAAAAAAAACAGAGATATTTAGAAGAGTGTAGATTTTGCAGAGGGAAGGGAAGATAAAGAGTCCGAACCTGAGCTAAAGCTGGAAGCACTGGCTTTCCTGTTTGTTCAAGGAAACCAGCACAATCTCCCAGTGCAAACACATCTTCCACAGAAGGGACCCGCATCCACTCGTCCACACCAATCCTTTAACATTCAACACAGATTCATAGATTAATATATGCTAAACAGACTAAATGAAGCCTGAAGTTAAACATAGAGCAATATAACATAGTAAGATAAATGCTATTATCTTATGCTAGTGCATATTATTACCTTCCACCAGCGGACTTGGGAATATGAAGTGATTTCACAAAGTCTGATGGTCCAACTCCTGTTGACCACACCAAGAGGCCATACGGAACATCAGTTCCATCGTTGAGCACTATCTTTTTGGGGTGTACTTCTTTAACGACACCACGCATTAGGCGAACACCAGACTGAAGTAAAATTGAAAATGTCATACTATACTCGGAGAACTAAGAAGAAAGATGTCCAGGAAAACAGACAGCATATAGTAACTTACTTTAGTTAAGTGGTTTGTTGCATATTGTCTAAGCCCCACATCAAAGGACGATAGTATCTCATTTGCCTGTTCAAGAAGTAGTTAAAGGGCCTCATTATTTGCTCTTCTTTAAATATACTAATTATTCTAATATAAGAAAGGAAAGCTCGAAGAAAATACCTCAATAAGGGTTACTTTGATGTAGTCCTTAACATGGCTGTACCTTTCACGAACATCTCTCATGATAAAATCACTCAATTCACCACTGAACTCTACACCAGTAGGACCACCACCAATGACAACACAGTGCAGAAGGCGTTTCTTTTCTTCCTCTGATATTCCTGCAATAACAAAATTAAGTTCCAAGGTATTGCTTTAGTAATTGGAAATGGAAAACACTATCGATAATAGCCAAGAGCTCAATCATATGCATAACTTGTTGATCCTCTAGTTTAGGTGAAAAACAAATGAAGGGAAAGGATAAACCAATTCTTTTAGCAGAATTTCTCCCCCGCTTACTATGTCACAGAGAAGTAAATAGAGCCAAAAGCATGTAAAATCTTCTCGTAGATAAACAACTCACCTGGATTTTCCGAGAGGATCAGGTTCAAGAGGAGCTTCTTCCTAATATCTTGGGCATGATTCACCTCACGAAGGAAAAAAGCATGTTCCTTCACACCCTTGATACCAAACGTCAAGGGCTCAGCTCCAGCAGCAATGACAAGCTTGTCGTAGGCCACTTTGAATCGGTAAGGCTCATGAGGCAATCCACCGTTGCTAAGCGTCTCACAGTACACCTACAAGACAACTCCATTTAACTTTCTTACTCTTATGACTCGGTCTTCAGCTCAATTTATGCTACATAGTTTGAAAAATCCACTCACCACGTGTTTGTCCGTATCAACGCCACTGCAGGAAGCTAAGTAAAAATAAGAATTGGGATTTGACGCCAAAGCAGACTGAATTTGACTAACAGGTTCAGCAACCGAGCGGAATTCCAAGGTTCCGACACAAGTTGAAGCAAGCAAAGGAGTGAACACCATGTGATTCCTCGGAGATATGCAAACGACATCATAAACCTTTGTGTCCAATCCCTTGAGGAATCGACAAGCCGCCCAGCCAGTGCCAAGGACAACCACCCTCGGCTTTTCGCCTGGCTTGGTTGCCTCTAGTCCTGGATACTTTGTTTCCTCATACTCTAAATCTGATTCCTCTACAATTCTCTCTGCAGTAGGAAATTGGTAATGTGGGGTGACCCTTATTCCCCTGCTCCAGAAACTCATATGATTCGCGCTTCTAATGCTAGAAAAGTACGAAAAGTTTCCATGTGTGGTGACATTTGGAATGAAGGGTGAGAAACATTTGTGTGTAGTTAGTCCCTCATTCAACATGTTTTTAACGGCACCTTCTGATCTCATCAGGGTACTTCTACTCATTCTTGCTAATGCCATGTTCAGAGTACCAGTTCTTGAAACAAGGCCTGATACCATGAATTCGACCTTGTGTTAATTCAGCTAGTTCAAGCTGTTGAACTTGCACCTGGAAGATGAGAGAACACTGATGAGAGCCATAATTATATATAGGTAGTGGAATTGGACGAGGACAAGAGGAAACTTCAGTTCAAACGAAGCGAACAACTAATACTTTTATACAAACGAGAAGGGTCTTTTCCAAGACTAGTCGACAAAAATAGAAGACACAAAAACAAAAATCCAACTTCGCTTTGCTCATCAACTATTGGCAGACACAAAGAGAAAACGTTTTGTAGTATTCCTCGAAAAGAAGGAACCAAAAACACGAAAATCGCAAACTTAGTCTAATTGGTAACCACAATTTAAGATTAGAAATTGGAATCTCCACGTCTTAAAGAAGAAAGCACAAAATTACGAAAGTAATACATGCATTAGCAAACATGTTAGATATGGTAAATTGCAAATAAAACTGGGGCCTTTTTCTTGATTGAAATCGAAATATGTGATTCTACTGCATAATTTTGTAAGCCACACAGTTCGGTGAAACTGATAATTTTGGTTGGTGTCAAAAAGACCATTAGAGAGGTGAAGCCTAAGATCTCAGTATTACACGTACCCAAACAAAATTCTTGGAAATTGTTAAACAAACAAGGAACTAACTTATTTCATAACAAAATACGTATAATATACACACATACACATATATATATATATATGTACATATTCGCCATGAGAACAAGCCTGAGACTCATACTTTCTTTTTCTATTTTATACAAAAAAGGAAGATTAAAGCACATGTATTGGGAAAGCAAATCAACAGATCTCATATAAAAAAAAAAAAAAGAAGAAGAAGAAGAAGATAAAGGAACTACGTTTCAGGGGGGGTAAAAACAAACTGAATGAAGATGATATTTTGCAAAAGCAGAAGGTTAAGGAACAGTACTTTGTCTCAGTTTTCTGGAAGAGGAGATAATAGTTTTGAGTCAAAGCTTTTGGAGCAGTGAGTGAGCGTAGTTTCCAAACGTTATGGAGCACTTTGCTAATGGTTGTTAGGACGAACACAAAAAGCTAACCTAGCTCGCTAGCTATATATATATATGTATTATACTTTTAGTATTATTTTAATTATTAATGTGTGTGTGTGTGTGTGTGAGAGAGAGAGAGAGAGAGAGAGAGAGAGAGAGAGAGAGTTCAAAGGTTTCGACTTGCGACTCAAGAAAAAAAGGCTTGCTGAGATTTTAGGGAAAGTTCGAGAAATTTATTACTAAAAAAAAAAATAAATAAAAAAAAAAGAAAAAGGACGCAAAGGCAAATGCGTGTTTAGGTATATTCTTTTGCGAAGTTGGAAAATGCCAAATTGAATGAATCTGGAAACGTTTTGATGAAAACTGGGAAACAAAATTCTCGTCGTTGGTTACGTCACTTAAAAAATACTATATTACCCTTTTCTCAGCCTTATTTGCTGTGAGACTCTGACCAGTGACCAAGTCCCTAAATCGGTCCCAGCTGTATCTATCTATTAATTCAAGCCGTCCATTGCCGTGATTTCCAATCATAAGAGGTCCACATCTAATGTTCTACGCCTTTTTTTCCCCCCTTCATTTTGGTTTAGTCCCTCCCACTTATGCCCCTAAATTTCGCCTCTTTTTTTTTTTTTTCGTCTTCTACACCTACAAGTTTGTTTATGGTTTGTAATAAAATACATCCCTTAGCTGTTATTTAAATTAAATACTTATGACAAATTCAGTAATTCACATGTTTTAACTCTGAAATTAACATATAATATCATGTTAATTGATTCTCACAATTTTTATGTAATGCCGTAATAAAGTTTCGGTAACAACATATCCATGTTAAACATTCTTTTTTCTTTCTGAGAATTGCGTGACAAAATACAAGAAATGAGCATCACGTGATTAGAATTGGAAATTAAATTAAACCCAAATTGGACCGGTTTGGTTTCTATTTCGATGAAGTTTCTGTCACGCATTAGATAGTGACTATGACTATGACGTATTCCCCCCGTGATCTCGGAGCCGCCTATTAATACTCTTTTTTTTCTTTTTTAAATTATTTGTTTTTATGACTCATTGTTCTGTTTTCTATGCTGAATGGTCTGGTCTGCCTAATACAACACGTGAGCTGTAAACTCTCCCAGTCACAATTCAAATCAAGGGTGGGGATCAATGTCTAATTTCTTAATTAGAAGGAAAAAAAACAGAAAAGAAATTTCATTTTCTAAACCGGATTTCATATACTTATGGAAATAGTAATATTTTCATTTGCTCATAGAGAGAGACGTATCAAACACTGGAATTGATTCTCAATGATATCACATGCTAGTCGAAAAATCATCAACATAAACAAGACTTCCTCTACTGAATGTTTTATTTTTCTATAGAAATGTATTCGCTTAAAAGTCCCTAGAGCATGTTAATCATAATTGAGAATATTAGATTTGGACTAAAAGTAAAGATTCATATCTACAAACATGAGAACTATTCATGATTAAAACGAATCTTGCAATGTTATCAACTAAAATTACAAAATACTATAAGAATCGTTATGTATGAAAGCAAAATTTAGTAACCTTTTAACGATGTTCGATGCAAATTTATGTAATTCGTTGTCCGAAACTTCTATTTGAAAGTTTCTCCTAGTTTTTCCTAAAGGAAAAGTAAAGCTGCTAACGCAATCCATATTAAGATCGAGTACATTTCTCAAGCTGAATGAAGAACCATATAGACGAGCCATTGTTATTGGTGCAATTAGTTGCAACGTTGTCCTGTCCTGGCTAAACTGTTTAACCACCTTATTTCGAGAGATCTACATTATTTGCAAGTCCGGTTCAAAGTTAAGAAATGTACAATCCATCACTAATATTCGGGAATTAAATGTAAACTACATCTGCCATTACAGCTTACAGGGGTGGTCATTAGGCATCAGATAACGAATCTAGACAATATATCTGGTCAGCTAATTTTTTGGGGTGGTTTTAACTAAAGATTAAGGCCGATGAATATCCAGATATGATCTCCAGTGTATAGTTGTTAGCTGGTTAAGTTGGAGTCGCAAATCCTTCATCAGAGTCACCTAATACCCGGTTCAAAATCATGGCTAATCGTACTCCACCCTGAGCTATGCGCTTCATTAGAATTGGCATCCTGGAATTAAAGTAATCATCTGCAAAAATACACAATTTGCAAGAGAAATTAATATTCATGCCACACATTACACAATCAGGAATGCTCTCTTCTTATTGTCCATTGATCGTGTTTTGTTTCAGTGTGTCAGATTTAGATTTAGCACTACAACATCACCATAATGGTCTTTTTCTCAGGAGTTTTCAATTAGAACCAAAACAAGCATATATAACAGATCCCCACCATTTAAACATATTCTAAATTTGACTGAAAACAGAAATTGACAGGTTTGAGTTGGAGCTTGTTAGATGGCAGCATTGCTTGGTAACAATCCTTCCAATGAAATTAGTTAGGCCTTGAGCATGCTCTCATAGTAACAAAGTACTTGTTTGCAATATGATTATGCATATATACCTGCAAGAGTCACGCCAGGGTCAACGCCTTGGTAACCCCATTTGCAAGCTATGTGTATGCTCTCAACAGCGTACCTAGAAAATCAAAATATCCAAAATTAAAGCTAATTTAAGAAGTCCGATAATACCAGAGAACGAGAGAAAAATAGAGGAGAGTACAAACTTGTTTATGCACTTAACAAGATCGTCACAATGTTTCCAAGATGAAACATCATCAGACCAGATTCCCTGTACAGCGTACACAAATGTAAACATTAGATATATCGAAACACTAGACTTAATTCTAAATGACCTTGTTTTTATTGCATGCATATATAGAATGAAATTCAGTAACTGGTCTTACATCAGTGAAGTTTCCCTCAATGTCTTGTAGAAGAAGGTCCACATCCTTGTCATAATAGTCTGCCAAAGCAGTCAGAAGAATCTCCCTATCCCATACCTTTGCGTTGAATTAAACCGTCAGTCATGACTTCAAAGAAACATTAGTAACATCAAAGGGAAAAAAGAAACTTGATTTTCACTTCAAAAGTTGAAGGTATGATTTTTCATCAAATTGTTTCATAAAAATCTCATTTAGATCCTCTAACTACTAGTTTATCTTCATAAGAACTGCTCTAAAATCTAGTTAGACATGACATATATATATATATATATAGCTTCGTCTGTTGCTCCTTCTCTTTCCTTTGCATTAATTTTATTGTGTTGTAAACAAAGACTTTGATTAAATGGCCAACATAGACATGTGAAATTATAAGACAATAGACGAGAGATGTTTACGTGGTGCAAATTCGATTTATGCCTGAACCAGCGTAGATTAATGGTGTTTCCTCCTTCATCGCTAGTGAATCCAACATGCATTGGCTGAGAAAAGAAAAAATAAAGAAGAAAACTCAAATGGGATTTCAAATAATATGATTAATCTGTACTTTATATAAGGAAATTCAACTAACTTCCCCAATACCTGGTGGATATCGCCCATGAAATGTGATAGGAATAACAAGGCCTCAGTCATATTATCTGCCCCCCAAACAAAAATGTATCCCAAGACATTAATTTCAAATCCAAATAACAAATCAACCACAAAAGTTCATATATATATATACATACACATATATATAGTATGCTTATTAGGGTTTTGTTCTTACAACGACGATCGGAGGTTCCTTCTCGGTAATGGGAGAGCTGAGAGGTGAAATTGTGAATGGCACCAGCAACACACATGTCCTCCAACCCATGTGGATCATGACAGTCCCCTAAACCCCAGCCCAAATAATCAGTCTCATTATCTTAATTATCACAATTAAACTAATTTAAATTCCCAAATTATAGAGAGAGAGAGAGCGAGAGAAGGATTAGGGTTCATACTGGAATAATCGAAGGAGCAGGCTTCGTCAGGCGTGTCAATGAAGTGAAGAGGGCTAGTCCAGCGGTATCTGTACCAGTGGCGGATTTGGTCGGGCCATACGCAGAGAGCCGATAAATCCCCATTGACGTAGTGAGGTAATAGATTTTTAACAGCTTCTGCTGCTTCTGCCTCCAGCAGTGCCTGTTCAATCACATTCCACTAATTGGTTGGCTTTCAAATGTTTTCTTTTGATTTTCTTTTTTTAAAGTAAGTGTTTAGAATGGTCATTCATTGCCTATTTTTTCTATTAAAAAATTATAATTAGGATTTTTTTCCAGGTAAAATTATGATATAATTAGACTTTAAAAAGTCTAGGTTATTAAAAAGTCTAGGTTATAATTAGGATTTAATTTTATTATTTTTTTCCCTAAGATAAAATAACATGCCTATTAGATTGAGAACCGTATATATATAAAATTTATAGGCATTATTTTGCTTAATTAAAATTTATTATGCACATCTTTTCAGATAAAAGATGAAAAGAAAAAAATATTAAATATTGTATATTTATTTTTATTTTTTATTCTAATTACTCAAATTATGGTAACTATTAGATAATAATTCAATGACTAAAAAAAATACATATAGATATATTAAAAAAATACATATTCGATTGGGAACCATATATATATACATTTGTATTTTTTTACAAATTTTGAGAAATTGTGCTTTGACTTAATTAGACAAACCAAAAGGATATATTTTTCCCTTAAAAAAATATAATTTTTGTATTTTTCAATAAGGATAATATTAAAAATAAGTGGTAAATAAAGTGAGATCTTAACATTATTTTTCCAAAAACGAATAAAAAGTATGTCCGAAAATATGTATACTGTTAAAAGTTAAAACACATGGGAGATTTTCAGTGTTTTCCCTAACGAAAATTAAAAAAATTTAATTTTAGCTTTTAGAAATTGTGAGTTTGGAAGATCCGAAGTCAGGACCTCTATATTGAGAGTATGTATGATTAAAACACTTTTTTCCGAAGGATTTTTGCTTAACAACGAATTATCACGTCATACATAGTACACAAACACCATTTATAAGTAATATTCTAAGCCCAAAAAAAAAAATGAAAAAATGAAAATGAGTGGGGTTAATTTTTTTTTTTCCAAAAATGTCAAAATCAATCATAAAATCTCATGACTCAGTTAGTAGAAAGGTCTTATGACAAAATGTTGACAGTCTCATAGAAAAGTAAATGAAAAGCTACGTTAACAAAATTCTATACAGTACATCGATTGAACTTCATTAGTTCACCTTGAAGCGACTATACAAACTTCAAAAATGTTGGTCACGTAGACCAAAGCTATTGTTTCGAGAGAATGAAGCAATTACCTGGGCTATCTGGCATGTCATAATATGACCCTCTTTACTCCAGCCCTGAGCACTTGGAACTGTAATAGAAGCCAAGGCCAGAAGCAAAACAAACACAGAAGGAGCTAATCCTGCCAATCCCCAAGACCTGTCCATCGACTCGAGTTTTTCTCTGTCACAATCACCTACTGATTTTTCTTTGCCCTAATCACCTACTGATTTTTCTTTGCCACAAATCACCTATTGATTTTTCTTCTCCAGTATGATAGACTTAAGTATAACAGTATATAATTCAACAAGTAGTTGCAACTATATAAAAACTCTTTCAGAGGTCTTTATTGAGTGCAAGTTTAATATTTCCAATACTTTAAGTTTAATGTTTTCCACTATTTCAGGTACTCTAGAAGTTGACTTTAAACCCAAGCAAGATAGGAGCATATTCTCGGAGATAAGAAGCATATGAGCAATTTTAATAATTAGGTTCAAGTCAAGAATGAACAAATAACAAAGTGTACATTTCTTTCTTAATTCCCCTTTCTTGTAAGAGTTGACAACTCCCGTATGGGGAAGTTCTAGCTATATAAACAACCGAACTAGTGGGCCCCACTTCTTACTTGATGATCCTCCTGAAATGCATTTCGATCTCCTATCTTCGTGCTACAGCAATTTTTGGCTGAGAGGAGAAGATTCGATTAAGGGTAGCAGCCAAGCGGACCCCACCTTGAGCTAGCCTCTTCTCCACAACAGGAAGCCGAGATAGAAAGTATTCATCTAGAGCAAAAAGAGAACAAAGAATTAGATGATGAAATGGAACAGAACTGGAGCTAACAAATAGAAGTTCAGATAGATGAGCTTGTAGGAAAGTGATTGCGTGCTGCATAGCACCACTAAGGCAAGTTTGCATGCCGTGGCTGCTAAGATGGAAACTTTCCCTACTGCAGGGTTGAGTGGGCCATGTGCAAGAGCAAAAATGATGTTAAAGAAAAAACTGACAAGAAACTAACATTCTACACACGATCATGCAGTTTGTTCAACTGGTTTTTGACTGGAGTATCCGATCATTAAATTAATAAGAACAACAAAAGGGTATATCATAGTTCCTTGTCTTACATTGCCGTGTTACTCAACCCTTATTTGCAAGAGTGTATGATGAAATTAACCATGTGAAAGATATGTTCACACTAGTATTCCCAACACGTTCCGCATCAGTTCTCAGACAACTTTACACCTGGGATTCCATCATCCTTTTTTTTTTTTTCCCTTCTTGGTAAAACAAATAACTAAAACTAACTTTCCATTGGAATTGTAGAGCTTCGCTCTCCCCTTACCTGCCTCTCCCCCAACAATTCATTAAAGATAAGGTTAGATGTCTACTGCCAAAAGGGAGTAGATTCATAGTTAACCCGGTGTCCCTGAAATTGAAAGTTCTAGCTTTGATGGTCTACCAACAACCAAAGACCAAGATTTCATCCAAACAGTGAACAATACCTCCAAGTGTGCTGCCTGGCGTGGCATTTCTGTAAGCAAACTTGCATGCTGCACTGATGCTTTCAGAGGCATACCTGAAAAATCAATAGCAATTTTATTATGCCTAAAGATCTTTAGGTTCACTGAGAAAATAAATAAAGTAAATTATTTTACACACATGCAGATGCAGACACATATACACAGAGCCTAAGTTAAATTATGCATTACAGATACTCACTGTGGCTTAATAGATTGTTCATTATAGATACGTGAATTAGTAAAGATAGGACTCAAATTTAACTTTCTGGTTAATTCTTATCCAAGCCATGTTGGTTGATCTGTGGTCAAAGTGCATACCAGGCGTTACATGGTCAAGTCAAAAGTCACTATGAGCAAAAAAGAGGTATCAATCACGAAATAGACCAGAAAAGAACATGCACTTACGGTTCTGGACAAACGGTGTGATTATTTGCGCAAATTGCCCAAGATGACGCATCATTTAACCAATCATTCTGAATGCATTTAAAACGGGTTAATTTAAAGACAACTAAACATATTCAAGCATCATACTTAGACCATCTCCAACAGTCATGAGCCTAAGCACAAAAGTTTTATGAATCTAGGAGCAACAGTGGTAAATGTCATGAGGTAAAGGATAAATATTAATTTGTCAAATGTCAACTGGATGTCTGAATCAAACACGTAAAAGACTCCCAAAGATATGCAAACTAGCTTACAAGAAGATTCATGAAATAGAAAACTTATTTATCACAGAAAAAGGAGCAGCATACTGTAATATTTTGTTGAAGGGCACGTATCATGATTGTGAGGTCTGAATTATAGAAAGTCTTCAAAGCAGAATCAATAATCATGGTATCCCATACCTGGAACAAAACAAAATCTGACTGAATCTCACAACACATTGACTACTTAGGATAAATTTAACACCACCTAGACATGAGTGAATCCAGAAACAGCCCTTACATGGTGGAGGTTTGTCTTTCTACGGTACCATCGTACTATTATCGTGTTCCCACCTAAATCTCCAGTGAAACCGACGTGTAGAGGCTGACGAATACAACAAAAGTTCAGAAAGTATGACTTTTTAATTTGATTAAGAAGCAATTAAGCAAGGAAAAAAATTGAAGAACTTATCGTATAAAAGTTTTTCTTATTAGTTCATAGTTTATAATACTTAAGTTACCAAATCCCACTATAGGATAAAAGAGAATCTAGTTTTTGCAAGTCATCCAATTAAAATGCAATTCCACAGTTACAAACACGTCTAGAACAAAAATTTGCATCAACACTGAACATAAAAGTCTTGTTTTTATGCAAACTAAATCGGAAGAAAGGTTATAATTTGACACTATATGTTTCAAATAGTTTGAAACTGTATACTCTACAATTTTCTATAACCTTGAAGATTTGAGAAATTTCTAGGAAGAGCAAACCTGATGTACATCCCCAATAAAATGAGATAAAAATAATAGGGCTTCTGTTAAATTATCTGCCATCAAGAAAGGACATGATTAGAATATTAGTTACTAGTATGTGCATCTTTTGTCCAGTTATAACAGAGGGTGCTCACATTTCGATTCTACAATAGAGTCCTGATAACTGGATAGCTGCATTGTATAGTTGTAAATTGCCCCAGTCACACATCTATCTTTACGTCCAGCAGAGTCATGGCAATCTCCTATTATGAATATAAAGAGCATAAGATACTTTTCGAAAAATAGAAAGTTAAGCATACACTTTAAGAAGGAAAGCTACCGATGTTGGTAGGTAGTAATGTCTTATTATTAGCCAATCAGATTTTGATTTGCAAAGAAGCATATATAGGAGATGAAAATTAAAATTGATGAAAAAGAGAGAGATTTGCTTAGTTTACTAAGAAAGCTTTCAAAACTTAGGCCTGCATCTTAACTCACTTCTCATTTACCTAACATTTTTAAAATATTTGCAAATTCCCTACGAGTATCCACAAATTTATTTATTCCCGTCTCGTGAAATCTATCATCTATGCTTAATATCAACCTTCCCACCTCCTAAGTGAGTCCGAGATTTAGTTCAATCAGAGCCAGAAAAGGCCCACACAGGACGACAATTCATCGGGTAAACTGCTTAAATCACAAAGCAGTCAACCAAGTTCACAAAAGAAGCAGACAAAAATAAAAACAATAACATTGGCAAACAAAACTTCGTAGTGTAAATCCGCACTTCCCAGCTATAATACAAATAATTAGTAAATGTGATTATAAAATGTTTTGAAGATTAGCATTGTTTTAACGGCAGAAAGCTGGCTACTTACTGCAGTATTCGTAGTTACACCTAAAGTCCGGCGTATCAACGTAGTGCAAAGCACTGCTCCATCGATAGTGAAACCGAATCTCATCAGGCCAAGAGCAAACTGATGCGAGATCACCTTCAGCAGAATCAGGAAGCAACTGTTTCACCGCAGCTAGAGCTTCTTCAGTCAAATAACCCTGAAACCAAACAGAATTGTCTCATCAAAACCTCTCTTTCTTATCAGATATTGAGACCTCCTCCTGCTCATAAATACCCATCTCCTAAAAATAGTATTTCTAATCCAAATTATGCATAATTCCCAACTGGGAAATAACAAACGACTCAGAAAACTTACGTGTTAGTACTTGAAAAAAGATTATTGTGCACGGGTGCCGTGCATCTGATGATAAAGGGGGGAAAAAAGTCAACGGTGGCAAATAGTGAGGAAAAGCACATCACTTCTTTGATTTTGCCCAAAATATATTGAACCCTTTATTATAATAATGTTTATCCTCAAGAGTCTCAGAAACATTACAGTCTTAGACTAATCAAAATTCGAATCATCACCCAAGATCAGAAATTAAGAGTACCAAAGCTTATATAGATTTAGAGATACTGAACTCACCTCTGCTATCTTACATGTAGCATAGTGACCTTCCTTTCCCCAGCCTAGAATTCCTGGAATCAACATTAGTAGGAAAACAAGCTCCGTCCCCATCGACCATAACCCAGATCCGTACATATCTGCAAACGAAGATCGAAAGAGGTTTGAGCTATAGTGATGGAATTTTGATGGGTGTTTCAGTCTTAACGATGATGGATCATCCAGGTTAATCCACTGTTTGGCTGGTGAGAAAACGGAGAGGTTTGTTTCTATGGAAAATGGAAAGCAAGAAAACACAATCCCAGAGAACAGAGGTGAAAAGCACAATGTTTAGTTTACAGTCAGAGGAGTGAAAACAGATGAGAGTGTTGTGTTGTTTTAGGTTGTTTCGTAAATTTGGAGGGAAAGAAAATTGGGGAAGATATTTTGTATGATTATGTTATTTATTTCCGAACGCCACCTTTTTTTTAATATTAAAATATAGATAACACTACGTATCTCAATTTTTGTATGTGATATGTAATTAATTAGTGTGTTAAAATTTACTACGAATATATTAGTGTGTTAAAATTTACTACAAATATATTAAAAATTATCACAAATTAAGTAATGACAAATCACATATATTTATGTTTGTATTAAAAATTTAGTACAAAAATTTAGTACTTAGACATTATCTTCAAAATATATAATAATGTTATTCTATGCCTTTGAGCAATTAGGCGTATGAGTTGAATGTTTTTGACTGTTTGCTGAAAGAGACATAGATAACTTTCGTTCTGTTCATGGGTTAATGGCAAAAAAAATGGTCCTTGAACTATCTAATTAGTTACAATTTAGTCCCTAAAGTTATAGATTTAGCTATTGTGCCCTTGAATTTACCAATTGCATGCAATTCGGTCCTAAACTGTCCAAATCGTAACATCCTATTAAATTTATGACGGAAAATACTCGTGAGAAGCATATGGTATCATTTAAAAGGATATCTGAGGGAAAACAAACTGAGTAAAAGGATTTAGAGGGAAGAAAAGAGGTATTGTTTGCATTTTTTAGTGTTTTGTAGTTTCAAATTTGGAGAAATTTTATCTGTAATTATTCTTTTTTTTTAATGCTCAAAATTCTCAAATTATTTCTCATATACACTTTAGGCTGCTACCACATGTTTCTTACATATCTTTTCGATAGAAATTTAACAACATATTATAATTTGGATTGTTTAGGGACCAAATTATATGAAATCAAAAAATTTAAATGCTTAATTGTAAAATTAGAATTTTGTGGCTCAAATTATCTCAAGTCGAATAATTCAAGGACAATTTATGGAATAAACTTAGTGTTTATCATATTTGTTTCAAGTCGAGTCTATAGAACTGTCTATAGACTCAATTTTTTCCCATTAAGTTTAGGGCTTCTTTATAAAAGAGGCTATTTAAAATGTCTTTGGTAAAGTCTTTTTCAATATTATAATTTCGAAACTAGTTTCTTTTAAGTTATAAACTTGTTTTAAAAATTAGAGCGTCTTTTGTTGAGTACAACTCGACATTGTTGCTGAGACATGTCGACATTGTTGGACAATATTCTACAATATTTTTGAGTTAAGATTTTGTGGCTTGATGATGTTGGACAATACTAGACACTTGTCGAGTACAACTCAGCACTACTCAATAGTATTATTGAGCCATTTGACAATTGGGCAAAATGATAATAGGTAATTGCTCAAAGTCATGTCATCAGTTAATTTACAATTTAAAATGTTAGGCCTCCTAAAATTGCTAAATGAGATATAGACTATTTTAGCAAATTTTTCTTAAGTTTTAATGTTTTCCAATATCCCAGGTACTCAAAGAAGTTAAATTTTTAAGTTTTAGCACAAGCAATGTGGGTGCATCGGCAAAATTTTCAATTAGGTTATTGAAGCAAAAACTTTCAATATATATATCTAACAAATCATAGTATCCCTCGTGTCATTCTAGAAAGGAGTTGACTACAGGGAAGAGGATAAGTAGTAAAATAAAAGTAAAAAAAAAAAGGTCAAAACGACCAGACAGAGTCTTTACACCAAAAGGACTAAACTCCACTTCTTATTTAATCCTATCCTAAAAATGAGTTCCCATCTCCCATCTTCAAGCTTCAGCAACAGCAAGTTTTGCTTTATAAGAGAAGATTCGATTAAGGGTAGCAGCCAAGCGGACCCCACCTTTGGCTAGCTTCTTCTCCACAACAGGAAGCCGGGATAGAAAGTATTCATCTACAAAAACCACACAACAAAGAATTAAATGATGATATGTATATGGAAAAGAAATAGCTCTTAATTAGTTATAATACAGATTCAGACAGATAAATTGTCCTGTATGAAAGCAATTACGTGCTGCATGTTACTACTGTGGGACGTTTACATGCCATGTAATATATATAAATATATATGTGTGTGTGTGCGCTTATAATATGCATGTACAAATAATGTAGAGTATATTAAAATGGTTTCTGACAAGTCCTTCTCTTTCATTTCCTGTGTTATTCAAATCTTATTGTGAGTCTCCCATGTGTGATGAAACTAACAACGTGAGAAATCTGTTCATCTCATCACCGAGTATTGACATCTTTAGCAATTACAATCTATAATTCCATTTTCCCCCCTATCTCGGTAATATTATGACCAAACATTCTATAGAAATTGTTGAGCCTCACAACCCCAACCCCATAATTAAACTGATGTGCCCCTAAGCTCTAGCTTTGATGGTCTAAATATAAAACAAAGACACAGGTTTCATCAGAACAGAGGAACATACCTCCAAGTGTGCTGCCTGATGTGGCATTAGTATAGGCAAACTTGCAAGCTGATATAATGCTTTCAGAGGCATACCTGAAAAAGCAGTAGCAATTTTATCATACCTAATCATGTCTACGTCGCCAGCTTATACGATAGATGAAGCGAATCATTGTACGCGCACACACAGCGCAGAATCTTACTTAGATTAATCATTCTGGCTTAAAAGATTATTCATTGTAGAGATCATGAAATGGTAAAGATAGGATTGAAAGGAGCAAATTTTTCTGGCTAATTCTCATCCAAGCCAAGCCATCATAGTGTATGGTACATATGTGGTCAAAGGTTTACAAGCAAGCAAGCATCTTAAGGTCTCCATGTCGGAAACCAAAAGGGTAACAATCATTAATAGACCAGAAAAGAAAATCATGGAACTTACAGATCTGGACAAACGATTCGATTATTTTCGCAAATTGTCCAAGTTGATGCATCACTAGACCAACCATTCTGTAGTCATTAAACAGATACAAGGTATCACATACTGATACTCAGGCCATCACCAATAAATATAAGCTTAAAGAGAATTTATACAAACTAAAACAAGTAATTAATGTCATAAGATGACCTGCAAAAAGATAAATCTTAATCTGTGACATCTAGATCAGATAGACAGATAGAGGACTGCCAAAGATGATATGTAAAGCTAGACTACAAGAAGATTGATCATGAAATAAACTTGTCAAGGAAAAAGAAGCACCGTACTTCAATTTTTCGTTGAATGTCCTGTATCATTTTTCGAAGGTCCGAATCATAGAATGACTTCAAAGCAGAATCAATAATCATGTCATCCCATACCTGGAACAAAATCAAATATACAATATCATTGATTAGTAATGACACAAAACAAAGCCATCCCTCATGATATGAGTGAATCCAGAAACAGTCCTTACACGGTGGAGGTTTGTATTTTTATCGTACCAGTGTATTGGTATTAAGTTACCACCTAAATCTCCAAGGTAACCCATGTGTAGAGGCTGACAAATGACAATATACAGCAAAAAAGTTCAGAAAATAAATCTTTTTAAATACTTGTAATTTGATTTAGAAGCAATTAAGCAAGGAAGAATATTAGAAGGAAGGCGCCAGTTAACAGTCATCTTTATTAGTTCATAGTCTATGCAAGTAATACAATTCCAGAGTTAAGTCACACACGTTTAGAACAAAATTTGGCAGTATCAATGAATATAAAGTCTTATTTATAAGCAAGTAAATTGTATGAAGGGTTACAATTATTGACTAGAGTTCAAAGACATTGTATATACTATGTAACTTTCATACAACCTTAAAGTTTTGAGGCATGTTTAGGAAGAGCAAACCTGATGGACATCCCCAAAAAAATGAGATAAAAACAGAAGAGCCTCGGTTAAATTGTCTGTCATCAAGAAAGGACACGATCAGAAATATACTATTTGTTAGTATGTGAATCGTTTATCTAGTTATGAACTTATGATCTAGTACTCACATTTTGATTTTACGATGGGATCCTGATAACCAGATAGCTGCTTTGTATAGTTGTAAATTGCACCAGTTACGCATCTGTCTTTATTTCCAGCAGTGTCATGGCAGTCTCCTGTTATGAAGAGAGAGAGAGAAAATTTTGTTTTCTTTTAAATAGAAAGTTGAGCAGAAATTTTAAGAAGGGAAGCTACCGATGTATTCAGCTAGATATGTCTTAATTGTTGGCCAATCAGATGAAATAAACAAATAACGAAAGAGAAATTAGGTAAAATATGCACGAAAATAGTCATATTTTGGCCTATATGCACTGTTTTAAAAATCTCTGAAAAAATATGCACGCGGACGAAACTACCCTAAAAAATATTAAGAAAAAACTATGCATATCACATTTAATTGATCCGAATCTCTC